>JAGSMT010000086.1:1200000-1800000 GCA_029286875.1 Lamproptera curius
TTTACGGATAATCCAACCTTTGACAATAAATATAAATGTCTCTTTATATTATTTCTTTTATCCGTTAAACATCTATACTTATTGATAAAACGGCACCTGCTGCAGTATTTATAATTCATCGCAAATTTATTATTCCGTTTCGACAAATCGATCACTCATCGTCGCTTTTCGATTTAATTCGATTCGTCATCCCAAAGAAGGTAAATGGAGCGCAGAGCTGCAATTTTATACTCGGCCAGATATTCATAAACCGAGCGATGGATTTCGCAGTACTTTCAAGTTTCAATCATAAATTCACAATGTATTTCGATTGGAATAACTTACTTCATCATCATCAGCTATGACTAACAGGTCTAGACTTCAATTTAAATTCTAAAATGCAAACAGCTAGTATTCATCCAATAGTCCAATAGTCTGTGTTAGTCCACTGATAGACATAGGCCTCCCCTAATGCACACCTTCTCCATTAGGGAGTTTTTCGACCGTATTCCACTACCATTGTCCATGACGCATGGATCATCTTACTTTTCAGACAGTTGGGTGATCAGCCCAAATTGCCCTAACCAACTAGGAAACAACAATGAAAATTAGTTAAGTCCCCGCAGGATTCGAACCCATAACCTTCGGTTTCTAAAGCTTACGCCCATACCACTAGGCTACGGAGGCACGGAAGAGTATTTAGTCGGCACCAATACCGATTTCGACTGAGTTCCGACGTTTGTAGTAGGTACATACTTTAAGAATACAACATAATCAATCAACAGATTGATTCAAAATTTTCAAAAACTCTTATAAGGAATGATTTTTAAGTATGACTGAGATGATTAGTTCTCATAATTACAGTTTTCTATCATCATCCAATTAAGTGGTTCTGTAAACTTTTAATATACGTCATTTTCTATTAAATATACAAGTTAAGAAGTACACTAAAAGTTATAACGACGATTCGTCAGAATTTTATCACCCCTAGCGACAACTGTTGCCTCCCCAACTAATTATCCCGGCAAGTTATCAAATAATAATGCTTCAACTAAGTTTTAGGTAACCAAGAAACGAAAACTTGTATTAAGCGGGAGGTTTCACGAAGGAAGAGACTTTCCCAATAACTATTTTTATTGTCTATTTACTTTTGACGATTAAAAAAGCTTTTAAGTTCAATCTTAAAATCTGATTGGTACTAAAAAGGCGTAAAATTGTCTTTGAAAGTACTAATTATTAAAAAACACATGAAAATATAACAATGTGTTATGCGATATCATTGTTATTAATTCAATCATCATCATCATCATCATCATCAGCCTCTGATATTCCACTGCTGGACATAGGCCTCCCCTGATACACTCCTATCCATTAGGGGGTTTGGACCGTATCCTACTGGTCCAATGGTGGGTGGACCGACTTTTTACATGCCATTTATTCAATATGTCCGTATATTTTTGATGGCAACCGCACCATTTTTTAAACCATGACAAAACAAATAATTTATAAGTCTGCAATGAACCTAATTTTTCATTATTTGAAACAAATTTTAATTTGAAATTTTTATGAAACATACACAATTTGTTGATATATTATTTTCATAATCTCTCTTAAAATGCTCATTTTACATTAAAGAATATGTTGTAAGTAGCAACAGGTCAATGATATTTCTAACCAGTAATGCCATTTTATTCAATATTCATAATTCAGATATTCGTAGCATTTAAATAATTAGATAAATTCAATACATTCTAGTAACGAATACAGCACCATGTTTATTAACTCATCAAATCTAAACTTGTTACCTTTCGCTTAGAACTATTTAAAACTTTTAGTGTTTTTTAATGATGAAAGCATTTGCCAAAAAGTTGTATAGTGATTAATTTTGAATTGTTACCATATTTTTTTATTGCATGCGCAGGCAGACGAGCAGTCGAGCCACCTGATGGAAAGTGGTCACCGTCACCCATAGACACTGGCAATACTGGTATCAACAACGCGCTGCCTACCGTGTGACATAGAATGTTAAGTCTCATTTACCCAGTAAATACGCTGGCCGAAACCGAAACACAGTAGTGTTTTCACACTACTGATTTTCGATAGATACAAGCACCGCGGTGGTACCCACCAAGACGGTCCCTTGTAAAAATGGGGACCTACCACTTGGAAAATATGCAATACAAGAAAGATTGCTTTCTGCTACTAAATGAAAGGAAAAGTTTCATAGCAATTTTAGAGAAGAATCTACAAACATTTGGGTTCAATAACTGTGATTACCTTTAATTTAGAACAACGCGTATCAAGTGTTCTCAATATAGAAGTGTACCAACCGTTCTCAACAAGAACAATTTAAAAAGGTTTAATAAACATAGAAATTGTTATTTATAAGTTTATTAAAGCTTTTTAAATTGTTCACTTCCGCATTAAATAAACGTAGCGATAACATAAAGGTTAAAAGCCCACATTTCTGGGGTTTCAAAGGTGATTGTAAAATTCTTCGCACAATACGGATGCAATGGACGCTGAAAGATTAACACCATTCTCACAATAGTGTTCAGTCAAGCGCATCAGACTCCAGTTGCTTGCAAACCTTACATTTTCCGTAATTTCTTCACTTTTAGTAATTTCTTCATAACAAAAGCTTTTTTATATATAAAAAACTTAACAGACTAGCGTATGCAGAAAAAATTTCTAAAGAAAAACCACTAATCAGTTGAGGACTTTTGATTCACTATCAGGATTATAACGAAGGAGCGGATGGAAGGATCGAAACATACTATTTCGATACAAATTATAACGTAAAATAATTATTCTGTACATAAAAGTGCCGAGACTTGCACACTTACGACTCGACTGGTCCAAAAAATTAAAGACACTATGAAAATGGATCCATAAATTTAAAGACACTATGGAATATGCTCGGAGTATCTCTGAAGGACCACATCAGAAATGATGTGACCAGAGTCACCGATATAGCCTATGAATATAAGCGTAATGTAAAAGAAAAAAAAGAATTTTTCTTACTTAAAGAAGAGGATGTGGCATAGGTCACATACCTAGCACGCCAAATTAGCAAAATCCAAAAAAATGCTGAATGTCCCATAAAAATTAGGACACAGATTGTGGTAAATAATGAATCCAATAAAAAATGAAAGCCTCTGATGGAAGGGAATATTTAAATGTGAGAATTTTTTAAACAAATTAATTGGTTATTTATAATTATATTACATTTATTTTACGTCTTTGTAAGAAGCTCAACTCATCAAGTATGAACCGTAATTATCATATTGAAAATGATATATTTGATACATTAATTGCCTCCGTAGCCTAGTGTTATGGTATTACAAATATACACGATAGTTTAACCAGGGTCCTTCATCAGTCTGATACTTTATTTGCTTGTAAAGTAAGATGATCTATGCATCGGATGGGCATGATAAAAGTCAGTCCTGCGCCTGATCTCTCTGCGGTCGAATTGGTTATCCGCTATCTATCATTGAAAGTTAAAAAGAATGACTGCACTTGTGTTTGCGTATTTATTTCGTCGTACGTTTCTCAACTATATTTTGCGTGTTTGCTTATTCTTTTTTATATGAAAGGTATTAGCTGTCATTTGGTCCCATTTTTTGGATATTCTTGTAAAAAGTAGTTTAATAAATAACGGAAAATTGTTTTATACTGTTTGAAGTCAGTCATATTTTTTTGGCAAAACTTCACTTCTTATTAAATACATTTTCCTTATTTCTTAAATGACCACTTTACTTTAAAGCACATCAAAGAGATATAGTCTCCTCTAGTAAGAAAACTGATGCTATCGATGCTAGACGCATATTTTTTGTAGAAGTACGTGCAAGAAATTTACTTCAAGCCACTACGATTATCATTAAAAGCATAATTTGTTATAAAGCGAAGTGAAAGGAACTTCCTTTTACATCTTTAATGGATGCAATGCAATTGTTCAAAGTATGCGACCAAGAGGCTATAATTATACGGGAAACTTCAAGTGTTGCGTCGAAATTAATTCAGTTTCTTTTGTTGCGTCGAAATTAATTCAGTTTCTTTTGTTAAAAGTTCCTTGAACGTTTCACGAACTTACTCGAGTTATAATGTTTTTACTAAAAAAGGACAAGACAACTTAAATGTCAATTTTAATGTGGCACTGATAAATTATACCGTATTCAACTGTAATTAAATGTGATTCTGATATTTCAAAAGATAGATTAGAAGTGCTTTGGCAATAGTTGTAAGGTAAAAAGAGTGTATGTATACAAAGAAATTTGCAAATGAATCTATTATAAGGATTTTCGTATTTAATTACTTAATCTTAATTATTGCTGATGTGTACAGATGCAGTGATCATTTTAGAGGTTAGAAATTTTATTATTAAAAGGTGATAACGTATGCAGAATTCGAGTAAACAAGAGGAAAAAATTGTCTATTTGAGAAATGTATACGTTGCTACCAGTATTGAGAAACATTTTGTCAGAAGAAAACGAAAAAAGTTACAGCAAATGTTTTTGTTTGATTTTGTTAGAATGAGAAGTGTAAATGAGCTTGATGTTGGATGATTGATTAACTTGTGTAGTCCACGGCTTTAAAAACAGATTTTACGTAGTTTGTTATAGTTTTATACATTACCAAGTGAGCGAATTAATATTTTTAAGTTCGTTCCTTTTTATTCTTTTCCATTTCATTTATTGGGATTGAAGCTGCTTACGGTATAACTTAACGACAAATTCTATAAATTTAAAACATACATTCCATTAATCCAAAATGACCTTTCATTTAACGTAACTTTAACATCAAACAATGCTTATACCAACCATAGTTCAAAGCTGTGATCGCAAAAAATTTAAAAAATATTAACAATTTTCACATACAAATCCACTAATTTTACGGATTTTTCGCGTTACTTAAAATATATTTATTCCGACGTTTCGGATTCTTTCCAGCATCCATGATCACGGGCAGACTAATTGGTCATATGTCTGTATTTCAATGTTTCGAATAACCGTCAGAGTTATTATTTAAAAGATGACATATCGTTCGTTTTATTAATTTTAATGTTGGTTTCACAAAAGTTTTTATACTCTGTGTTTAATTTTGAAATGATTGGATCCCAGGAAGGTGGCAATGACCAACCATCCTCTCTATTAAAATTTGGATATTTTTAATTTCGATTGCTTCCCGAATCATCCTTGGTATAAATCGATGTTCATTAGCCAGTATTTTTGGTTCATCAAATCTAATATAATGATTGGGCTTGTTCTAGAACATGGTCGCATAATTGCAGATTTCTTATAGCGTCGGTGCTTAACATCAGCTATAGTTCTTTACTACTGGTTCTTACTGGTCTTTTGTTTGTCCAATGTAGGGAGAGACCACAATCACAGTCTAGTTTGTACACCTGGTACCTGTAGAGGAATTTTACATTTCACAGATGGTAATAATTGGCTAATCTCTTCGGCGGCTTATAATATGTTTTATAGAAGCTCGCTTTAAAATATAACCGATTTTGTCAGTGACTCCTCTAATGTGAGGTAAGACGGCAGGCACTCTTTCGACTGTGGTTGGCTTCACACGGTGACTGCGACGTAGACGTGGAACTTGGAGTTTGTTTTCTCGCAGCACCTGCTTCACATTCTCCAGTTCAGCGTCAAATGTTCCTTGTCGCAGATCCGCTGTGCTCTCTGAAAACATTTACCAACAGTAGCTAACTGCGAGGATGGTGGTGAGAATCACCATTTAAATATTTATTCGTGTGTTGCTTTTCTAAAACTGTATGGCTCAAGCTATTGTTAGAGTTTCTAATGATTAAAATATCTAAGAGGCTAAGGAGGTTGTTTGTCTCTATTTCCATTGTGAACTTTATTTTGGGATGTAAAGAATTAAGATGATCCAGAAATGCATTTATTTGGTTTGTTGGTAAAATGGTGAATGTGTCATCTACAGTACCGCTTATAGAATCTTGGTCGGACGGAGCTGTATTGAGGGCTGTCTCTTCAAAGTTCTCCATGAAGATATCAGCGATAATAGGAGACACTGGGCAGCCATCGCTACGCCATCTATCTGCATGTAGAATTGATCATTCCACAACAAGTAGCCAGATGTGAGACAATGTTTAAGCAGTGATGCATATTCATTCGGCATTTATTTTCCTCAAGCTTCTTAGTTACAATTGAGATGCAGTCTTCAATAGGTAAACATGTAAATAAAGACTGAACATCAAAACTGACCATAGTTTCATTGTTTTTGAGATGTAGATGTTTAATCTCATCAACAAAAATGGTAAGAATCTCTTGTGTAAGCTCGTGTGTCCTCGTAGTGGTGACAGAACTTCTACAAGATATTGTGCCAGTTTGTATGTCGGTAAATCTATCTGGCTGACAATTGGGCGTAATGGAGCATTAGGTTTATGAATCTTAGGTAATCCATAAAGCTTTGGAGGTGTGCCATGGAGGTATCATTAGCTTTACGTCTAGATTCAATTGCAATATTATTATCATTTTTATTTTTTCAATGCAGATAGATGGCGTAGCGATGGGCTTGCCCAGTGTCTCCTATTATCGCTGATATCTTCATGGAGAACTTTGAAGAGACAGCCCTCAATACAGCTCCGTCCGACCAAGATTCTATAAGCGGTACGTAGATGACACATTCACCATTTTACCAACAAACCAAATAAATGCATTTCTGGATCATCTTAATTCTTTACATCCCAAAATAAAGTTCACAATGGAAATAGAGACAAACAACTCCTTAGCCTTCTTAGATATTTTTAATCATTAGAAACTCTAACAATAGCTTGAGCCATACAGTTTTTAGAAAAGCAACCCACACGAATAAATATTTAAATGGTGATTCTCACCACCATCCCTCGCAGTTAGCTACTGTTGGTAAATGTTTGCTTCAGAGAGCACAGCGGATCTGCGACAAGGAACATTTGACGGCTGAACTGGAGAATGTGAAGCAGGTGCTGCGAGAAAACAAACTCCAAGTTCCACGTCTACGTCGCAGTCACCGTGTGAAGCCAGCCACAGTCGAAAGAGTGCCTGCCGTCTTACCTTACATCAGAGGAGTCACTGACAAAATCGGTTATATTTTAAAGCGAGCTTCTATAAAACATATTATAAGCCGCCGAAGAAGATTAGCCATGTATTACCATCTGTGAAATGTAAATTCTCTACAGGTACCAGGTGTGTACAAACTAGACTGTGATTGTGAGTCTCCTACATTGGACACAAACAAAAGACCAGTAAGAACCAGAGTAAAAGAACATATAGCTGATGTTAGCACCGACGCTATAAGAAATCTGCAATTTGCGACCATGTTCTGATAAGCCCAATCATTATATTAGATTTGATGAACCAAAATACTGGCTAATGAACATCGATTTATACCAAGGATGATTCGGAAGCAATCGAAATTAAAAAATATCCAAATTTTAATAGAAGGATGGTTGGTCAGCACCTTCCTGGGATCCAATCATTTCAAAAATTAAACACAGAGTATAAAAACTTTGTGAAACCAACATTAAAATTAATAAAACGAACGATATGTCAATTTTAAATAATAACTCTGACGGTTATTCGAAACATTGAAATACAGACATATACCAACTTAGTCTGCCCGTGATCATGGATGCTGGAAAGAATCCGAAACGTCGGGAATAAATATATTTTAAGTAACGAAAATCCGTAAATTAGTGGATTTGATATGTATAATAATCGCGTAAATAAAAGAAATAATTATGTGCAACAGTACGGACTGAATACTGCAAATAATATACGCCGCCTGGAAGGTCTTATGACGAAACGCGCACGGTTCGTAACATCATAAATTTCCTAAAGAGATGCAGGGACAACCACCTTATCCCATCGTGTGTCAAAATTTCTCCCAAAAGGACATCTATGGGAGCGCTAAGATCTTAAACCAGGCAAGCATAATATTGTTAAAGAGGTAATCCGTCAGACACGATCAGATCTATTACGCTATCGCAAATCTATGAAAATTTGTCTAGAGCCTTACAATCAATTCTAACCGATATTGATTACAAAAATTGTTTAGAAATGCTAGATAAGCGAGAAGCATGCAAATATAGTGAATGCAAACTAAATCATATAAATAAATACGAAAAATATATAATAAATCAATTGTCACAGAGATCAGACGCCAAACAACAACCGTTACTAGGCAACGTGCCGTCCATAATATTCGTCACAAACTCTTGATGAACATACAATAGAGTATTATCTAAAGGTTTAAATTTCATAATAACTACCGCGAAAAATCCCGTACGAGAAGTGTATTTGTAACGTTGAGATGTTTATTCAAAACAACATCCAAAAGGAAGATTCCGAGGCCATACGTCAAGATGTATCGTCTATGTTACGTCGGAGTACTGTGCCAAAACCAAATCCTTCTAAAGATGAGCAAAAAGCGTTAAATATCTTACGCTCTAACACAGACTTGACGATTCTCCGTGCAGATAAAGGAAATGCTACGGTTGTAATGGACACGTCAGATTACAATTAAAAAATTTGTTATCGGATGAAATGACTTATAAAAAAGTCAAAACAGACCCCACACAGAAAACGCTTAAAACAACAAGCGGTCTTGTAAAGAACTATGCGGACAAATTGAATCTAGACGTAAAGTTAATGATACCTCCATGTGCCACACCTCAAAGCTTTATGGATTACCTAAGATTCATAAACCTAATGCTCCATTACGCCCAGATTGTCAGCCAGATAGATTCACCGACATACAAACTGGCACAATATCTTGTAGAAGTTCTGTCACCACTACGAGGACACCCTGAGGGCTTACACAAGATTCTTACCATTTTGTTGATGAGATTAAACATCTACATCTCAAAAACAATGAAACTATGGTCAGTTTTGATGTTCAGTCTTTATTTACATGTTTACCTATTGAAGACTGCATCTCAAGTTGTAACTAAGAAGCTTGAGGAAAATAAAATGCCGAATGAATATGCATCACTGCTTAAACATTGTCTCACATCTGGCTACTTGTTGTGGAATGATCAATTCTACATGCAGATAGATGGCGTAGCGATGAGCTGCCTAGTGTCTCCTATTATCGCTGATATCTTCATGGAGAACTTTGAAGAGACAGCCCTCAATACAGCTCCCAGTCCGACCAAGATTCTATAAGCGGTACGTAGATGACACATTCACCATTTACCAACAAACCAAATAAATGCATTTCTGGATCATCTTAATTCTTTACATCCCAAAATAAAGTTCACAATGGAAATAGAGACAAACAACTCCCTTAGCCTTCTTAGATATTTTAATCATTAGAAACTCTAACAATAGCTGGAGCCATACAGTTTTTAGAAAAGCAACCACACGAATAAATATTTAAATGGTGATTCTCCACCATCCCTCACAGTTAGCTACTGTTGGTAAATGTTTGCTTCAGAGAGACACAGCGGATCTGCGACAAAGAACATTTGACGGCTGAACTGGAGAATGTGAAAGCAGGTGCTGCGAGAAAACAAACTCCAAGTTCCACGTCTACGTCGCAGTCACCGTGTGAAGCCAGCCACAGTCGAAAGAGTGCCTGCCGTCTTACCTTACATCAGAGGAGTCACTGACAAAATCGTTTATATTTTAAAGCGAGCTTCTATAAAGAAACATATTATAAAGCCGCCGAAGAAGATTAGCCAATTATTACCATCTGTGAAATGTAAAAATTCCTCTACAGGTACCGGTGTGTACAAACTAGACTGTGATTGTGGTCTCTCCACATTGGACAAACAAAAAGACCAGTAAGAACCAGAGTAAAAGAGACTATATAGCTGATGTTAAGCACACGACTATAAGAAATCTGCAATTTGCGACCATGTTCTAGACAAGCCCAATCATTATATTAGATTTGATGAACCAAAAATACTGCTAATGAACATCGATTTATACCAAGGATGATTCAGGAAGCAATCGAAATTAAAAATATCCAAATTTTAATAGAGAGATGGTTGGTCATTGCTCACCTTCCTGGGATCAATCATTTCAAAAATTAAACACAGAGTATAAAAACTTTGTGAAACCAACATTAAAATTAATAAAACGAACGATATGTCAATTTTAAATAATAACTCTGACGGTTATTCAAACATTGAAATACAGACATATACCAACTTAGTCTGCCCGTGATCATGGATGCTGGAAAGAATCCGAAACGTCAGGAATAAATATATTTTAAGTAACGCGAAAAATCCGTAAATTAGTGGATTTGTTATGTAAAATTGTTAATATTTTTAATTTTTGCGATCGAAGCTTTGAACTATGGTTGGTATAAGCATTGTTTGATGTTAAAGTTACGTTAAATGTAAGGTCATTTTGGATTTATGGAATGTATGTTTTAAATTTATAGAATATGTCGTTAAGTTATACCGTACGGAACAAATCCCAATAAACAAATGCAAAGAATAAAAGGAAACGAACTAAAATATTAATTCCTACTTTATGATAAAAAATAAAAAAACTACTAAATCTGTTTCTAAATGTGGACCACACAAGTTAATCAATCTTCCAACATCGCTCATTTACATTCATTCTAACAAATCAAACACATTTGCTGAACTTTGTTCTCTGACAAAATGTTTCTCAATACTGGTAAGTAACATACATTTCTCAAATAGAAATTTTTCTATTGGTTACCGAATTCGATACATTATCACCTTTTAATAATAAATTTTCAACTTAAAATGATCACTGATCTGTACACGTCAGCAAAATTAAACTAAGTAATTAAATATGAAAATCATTATAATAGTTTCACGTATTGTCAATTCTTTGCAACATACACTCTTATTACCTTACAACAATGCCAGAGCACTTCTAATCTATCTTTTGAAATATCAGATCACATTTAATTACAGTTGAATACGGTAAATTTGTCGTGCCAATTAAAATTGATATTTTAAGTTTTTTCCTTTTTAGTAAAAACTGTTTAACTCAGAATAAGTTCGTGAACGTTCATGAACTTTAACATTCTTGAAGTTTCGTAAATTATAGCCTCTTGTCGCATACTTTGAACAATTGCATTGTATCCATTACTGATGTAAAGGAAGTTCCTTTCACTTCCTTGATACCAAATTAGCTTTAAAGATAATGTAAGTGGCTTGGTAGTTTCTTGACGTACTCTACCAAAAATATGCGTCTCAGCATCAAGCATCATTTTTCTTACTGAAGAGACTATATCTCTTTGATGTTCTTTAAAGTAAAGTGGTCATTTACAGAAATAAGAATGTATTTAATAAATTGAAGTTTTCTTAAAAAAAATATGACTGACTTCAAACAGTATAAAACATCTCGTTATTTATTAAACTACTTTTACAAGAATACTTAAAAATGGGACCAAAATGACAGTTAATACCTATCATATAAAAAAAAATAAACAAACCGCAAAATATAGTTGAGAAACGTACGTCGAAATAAATACTGCAAACACAATATAAGTCACTCTTTTTAACTTTCAAGATAGACAACGGATAACCAATTCGACCCAGAGAGATGAAGGCTCAGGACTGACTTTTATCATGCTTATCCGATGCATAGATCATCTTACTTTACAACCGACAAAATCTCGATTCCCCGCAACTAAGGATCCTGTTACACTATCATTGTATATATGAATACCATAACACTAGGCTACGGAGGCTATTAACGTATCAAATATCATTTCAATATATAATTACGGTTCATACTTGATGAGCTGAGCTTATTAAAAGACTTGAAATAAATGTGTTTATAAATAACCAATTAATTTGTTTAAAAATTCTCACATTTAAATATATTTCCTTCCATCAGAGCTTTCATTTTTTTTTGGGTTCATTATTTACTAAAATCTGTGTCCTAATTCTGATGGGACATTCAGCAGTATTTTGATTTGCTAACTTAGCGTGCTAGGTATGTGACCTATACACATCCTCTTCTTTGAGTAGAAAAATTCTTTTTTTTTTTTTACATTACACTTATATTCATAAAAGTCTTGGTTATTTACGCTTAACCGGCCGCTCCTTGTACATTGTCCATATTTTTGGTTAGAATATTTGGATGTAATATGCGTTCTTTGTATGGTTTTGCATAGCGTTGAATTTTCTTGTTTTACTGTAGGTAGCTTTAGGTCATGGTGTAGCAAAGAAGACAGAAAATAAGTAACCAATTGTAAGAAACAAAGCCATAGTAAGAAAGCCTGAAGTCATAAGGTTAAAATGTTTTCTTCACACGAAAACTTACAACTTTTAAGGGTTCGTTATAATTTAGCGCTCCAACTATTTATCAATTAAATTAGGTTATTTAAGAATAATATTTATAATTATAATAATATTTATATTTCAACTTATTTTCAAGTGGAAAAGAAAAGAAAACTCATTTTAGGGGTGAAGTTCCCGAAACTTACAAAAAGTTGGATATTCTTCCAACTTTTTGTGAGTTGTGTACTGCAAGTGATATTCTTAAAAATATGCTGTACGATTATTAAGCGTGATATGTACTGGTTAATTTATTATTTATTAAATAATACATTTTATAGTTCCTGTATTTTACTAACAAGTATTAATATTACATAAATTTACTCGGACATAAAACGCGAATCGCCATAAAAATTGTAACAAGTGAAACGCTTCTTACTTCTGTTGCTCTGTGTTGTGAAATAGGAGACAACATTTATTTATCTCTGTTGAATTGTAGAACACGTTTAGTTCATAACAGTTATTCCTAATCCACTAAGGATTAGGAATAACTTTTATATGTTACTTCGTTTTTAGTGTATTTTCAATCAGTCAGCTTCACCTTTTATCAAAATGACGACATGTTTATTTCTTCTAGATGAAAGAAGTAACAATATATGTTTAAGACAATACAATAAAAAAAAATAAGTGGTGTCTGTGCTTTTATCTGTATTTAACTAAACCCCACTGAAAAATCTGTAAATTCAACACAGTATATCCATCGCACATTTATTATTCCGTTTCGACAAATCGATCACTCATCGTCGCTTTGGGAAAGGCAATTCGAATTCTCATCCCAAAGAACGCTAACGGAGCGCTGCAATTTTATACTCGGTCAGATATTTATAAACCGAGCTATGGATTTAGTTTCAGTTTATTTCAAAATTTTTAACTAGATAATCATGACTTACTTTAATTTTTAATTAACTTCAAAAGAGGTAACGCTCATACCCTGTGAAATCCTATTTATTCACTCTTCTCATATTTTTCAGCGTTACTTTTAATGTAGAGTATTCATATATTTTTCAATTGTGATAAAATAAATGTAACTTTAATACGAGTAGCCCGTAACTGTCGTAGCTCGTGGCCTAAAGCCACTTTAGACGCCTTTAATTGATCAGGAAACGGAGTTCTAATTTGCAATAAATGCATAACGAATCTTGGAAGAGTTTTTAGTTAATATTGTTGAAAGTACACATAATTCTCTTGCACATATCTTATGTAAACACCAATTTTCTCTTGCGCCGTAAAGAAATGTAAAAGGCATTAATGATTGGGCTGAAATAATTATGCTGTTTTTTTCTAGAAAAAAGCTTGTAGGAATAAAAAACATTCTTCAGTTAGTTAAAGTGGTCAAAACCTTATATGAATTAATTATAGTCTGATCCGAAGAGACAATTGCAACTACAGTATGTGGAAACGTCTACACTTACTCGTCTTAGTGGTAACAACTACAGAGCGTTACTTTGCAAAAGCGTTGGTAATCTTTTGAAGGAACTGTAGGGAGACTAATAGGATACAGAGGCTATGAAACATAGAAATCAATTATGCTACTATGATCATCAAATATGGAACACTATCCCTAGAATCAAGTCATCATCATCAGCCTTGTGTTAGTTCACTGCAGGACTAGGTCTCCCCTAATGCACGCCTTCTCAATTTAGAGGATCATTAAACCGTATCCCACAACGCTACTCCAATGCGGGTTCGTAGGTGTACAATTAAGTAAAGAGCGATTTCCAACCTAATCTGCTAATCTGCTTTTATCAATTGGTCAAGCAAATATATTTAAGGCATGGATCAAAATGTTACGGAAAAATTTATGAATGATATCGATAGTATAAAAGACAAATTCTCGAAGTAGCTTGAATAAATGTAGAAACATTTTTCATATGGCAGGTTATTAACGAAAGAAGAAAAAATCAGTAATAAGTACGGATTCCTGTTATATAATTAAAAACGAATATGTCAACTACCATAGCATACACGTGTAAAATGTGAGAACAATTGTATTATGCAGGAAAAAGTATTAATTCATACGTGGGAATTGAGGTCCTCTGCGTGTTGACAATTGTTCAACAGTTCTTTGTATTCTTTGATTAAAGAATACTGTAAAAAATGGTGTATTGTTTATTTTGTGTAGTAAGTTTAGAATGCCTTAGTAGCTTAAAATATGTCAAGTCATGATTACTATCAAGAATATAAAAGTTTCATACCATTCTTTCTTTGATAAGCTTCCTGATTGGCCTATTGGTATGACTTTGATTGAATTTACGACTGCTAAATATTCCTAAAACCCGCTTTAAAAATCTCACTTCAGAAGCAAATGCGTATGAAATTTCAACTACAGAGCGAGTCTTATGATCACTCTTTGTCCACGTCACGCTTACATTTTTCAAAGAGATGAGACATGAATCAAGCGGCAATTTAAATATGAAATGAGCTGGAAAAGTCCCACTCACTCAACGGCACTTGTATATTTCACGCAAAGTAAAAGCTTTTATGTTTTTGTACTTACGGAAGCGCGAATATTATGACGTCGAATGACGGAATTTTTTTTAATTTTTAAGAAGAATTCTTATCAATTTTATTCGGTACATAATGTAGCTTTGGCTAGTTATTAGGAGAAATAAACTGATATTTTTTCCTTCTTCTGTTATCAATGAAAATATTGAGTAACTAGATTAGCGTTTCCACTGCTGGACATATGGTTTTGGACCACAATTATCCCACCACGCTGGTCTAATGTGGGTTGGTAGGTGCACCGACTTTTTACATGCCCATTAGACGCATGAATCATCTTACTTTTCAGAAAATTGGGTGATCAGCTCAAATTGCCCTAACCAACTAAGAAACCACAGTGACAATTTGTTGAGTCCCTTCATGATTCGAGCCTACGACCTCCGGTTTCTAAAGAACACGCCCATACCACTAGGCTACGGAGGCAGTTTTATTTATTTCTAGCTTGTAATATAGACTTCGACGCGTAACCTCCGCAATCCTCTTTTAGGGATGGAACTTCGTGAAACCAGTTCTTTAAAATCGATCAGCCTTATAGCTTTAATGAGTTCAAAAACGGTGTCTCCTATTTAGATAGATGCATAGATTATTTATTTCCTATATTTATTGCTTAAATAATAATTATGATTTAATTTGATTTGAATACAAGAAAAGATTACGAACAATTTAACTTTACTGCGATGGTATATAGTTTTGGAAGTTAAAAATAACGTCAATTGTAATAATAGCTTTAAAATATCTTTTATCAACTTAGAAAACATTAATTACTATTTAACGTAAAAATAAAAGTTTTTCGATATCTTTGCTCGTCCTTTTGTAATTCAGATCGGTACTTACTTAAAAAACATGCATCGTTATAACTAACACCTTATTACTGCTAAGAAAATAACTTATTAATATGTATAATTCATTATTAATTTCAGTAACCTTTTATTTTCTTTAGATATCTACTGTCATAATATGAATTTAGAAGATTTTCTTTATCTATGCATACATAGAGAAAGAAAATTTTACTTGAGTGACATATTTTTTTTGTCCCGGTACTGTGAATATAACTAAGTATTATATTACAAACCATATTCAACACAAAATGTGTTTAACGAACGATAAACACTTCCCACGCTATACTTATATTTGTGGAACCTATATTCCATAAATCCTTCCACCACTTATACTGCAAGGAAAATTATTTGATTTTTTTTTCATACTTTGTTTAATAAGGTCTGAAATTACATAGGATCAACTTCATATTACCATTTATATCACGAAGACAATGGATTAATAATATGCAGTCACAAAGGAATCCATTTTAAACGGACAGTCGGTTCAATTGAGTGGAAAATGAAATTGTTGGTAAGTTTTTCTCTAGATCTGTTAAAGCAATTGGACTATTATATAAAGGGAACTGTGTTTTATAGAAGACTAAGTTTCCTGTATAAATTGAAAAAATATGTCTCTAATATAGAATACAATTCAGAAAAATTCCATTACTTTAATATATTTTTTATTTGAACACTTCTAATAAAAGTTAGCTATTATCATGTTTAAGTACTTTATGTATCTAGGCATCATCTTTTCTTAAGCATGACTATAAAATTCTTAAATGAACAATTTATTTACTAAAAAATTGAGTAAAATGCGAATACTTAGATATTACAAGATTTAATTGATATAAATACAAAAGAAAGAACAAAAAAGTTTTAAAGATGGTACAAATGCCTAAAAAAGTTTAAAATTAATATAAATAACGGTGGGTATAAAAGGGGATCAAACAACTGAGTGAAAATACCTTTCGGCATATCTCTAATTGCTTCCAAAGCTGTACATGCTTTGATTTATTTCCAAACGTTATGTTCAATCAATAAGCGCAGAACGCAGCCAAAAAACTGGTCACGAAGCAATTTTTTGACATATTTTCCACTTCTAAATATACATACATAAGCAGGAAAAAATCCTTATTACAATTATAACAATAACATAATTAGCTTTAGTCCTATATTAATCGTCAGATTGTCTGATTAAATCTATTTCAATGAACCATCATTTACCATTAGCTACAAGCAAAAACATTAAGATTCTATCAATGAAAAATAATTGGCATTTTAAGACATTAATGAGAATTTGATAAGTCGTTTCGAGACAGGATTAACGGACTAAAAAAGACGATTTCTGCTTTTTTTGCTCGAATAATTCGATTTAGGGTGTAATTAATTTAAGTCAATTGTTTTTCATTGCTGTCACTCCTGATTGATGATTTCTCTTTCCCGTTTTTATGATTACCGAGTGAATTTTTGACGAAAACTATGTGGTCAATATAGGAAGAACTTGTAATGTTATTTTTAAGTAATAAAGCTCTAAGGATTCACGCGCGCTTAGGTAGTTTTAGTGAGTAAATTATCTGGATGGATAAACAATACATACTTTGAATATTTCCCTGACATAACATATTTAAAAAATTCAAAGATGGTAAAGTGTATGGTTTGCTAAGAAATATACAATCTTTTTATTTTATGTGTAATGGAAATAATTATATACAGAGTAATTTTCTTATTATCTTATCTTTTATTTTACTAATTATTACATTATTGTAAGATGGTATCAAATATTTTTTCCTTACAAATAGTGTATACCAATTTGTTAAAGGCGTTCCAAAATTCATAAAAACTAGAGTTCACAGTTTCATATAGTTCAAATATATCACAAACACTATAGCCAATACAGTATTTGATGAGCTGTTCTTATTTGGCAATTACTGAGGATTTACAATAAATTAAAACATGATCCACGCTATTCGTCATTCATTACTATTTTGGGGGTATGAAACGCCAAACGTCATCAGGTTGTTCTAGGTGTACCTCAATAAGAACGGTATATTTATGAATTGCCTTTTATAAAAAAGCATTAATATGATTGAAGACCCGTTTGGTGTAGTGGTTAGTGACCCTGAATGTTACACGGGTGCTGGTTCGATTCCGACATCGCGAAAAATATTGTGTGAGAAACATAGGTTCTTTCCCGAGTCTGGGTCATCATCATCACCTCCCTAATACACCCCTATTTATAAGGGGGTTTTGGACCGTATCCCACCACGCTGGTCCAATGCGGGTTGGTGGGTGCGAGTCTGGGTGTTTGTATAAATGTCATAATCATTTGTTTACAAAAGAAAAGTAAGTCTATGCATTTATCAGTTATCTGGTTTTGGGATTAGATGATGTTGTGTGAATCGTCCGGGAATATTATGAAAAAATAAAAATAAATTGACACCACTTCATTGCCATAGGTTTGTTTGAAACGTCAATTCCGAGTATAATTTGGCCGAGTTATATAAAGCCACACGTGAAAGTGTCAAAATATCCTCTAAAGCTTTGATTTGCCTCTAAAATCTTTGAAGGCCAAACCTAATGGATAGGGAGTGTATTAGGGAGCCTATGTCCAGCAGTGGACTAACAAAGGCTGATGATGTATGTATTATATTGGTAATGATAATATTCCTAAAAATTATTCTATATTTTGCATTAAAACATCATCATAATGAGCCTGGACATGGAGCATGGCAAAATTATTTATGACCTAGTGTTGCATGAATTTTGCCAAACTTCGGCTTTAGATAAGAAAACTGTTGGAGGTAAAACAATGTTTGTTGGTTTCACACCTTGATTGTTTGTGTTGAATTTCCTTTAACTTGTTATAATCGAGTTTCGGTTCATGTAAATTTTAGCTGATGTTGGATTATGTTTATAAGAAATAAACTGAAATTGTATTAATAATTGCCCCGGTTTGATTTGGATATCCGTTTTTAAGTCTTGAAATGCTTATTTTTGCAATAATATAAACATAAGTAATTAAATTATATTTTTTATTACACGAATTAAGTCAATATAATTAAATTCGATTTTTTAGTATGTATTCATTATAAAAAATGTCGTAACCTCTAGGTTCATGCAATGTAATGGACAATTCAAGAGACTACACATTATTTATTTCAAACAAATTTCAAGAAGCGTTTTTTGATGTTATTTATTTAAAGTTCGTGACAGACTGCCATATATGTGTAGTAAATTTGTACATATATTTTTATTAATTTTTCACATGATGGTATTATATTCAAACATTGTTTATTATTATTTCAATTAGGTATACCAAGCTTTCGATTCATATCATGTTGCCATTTTTAAATTGTATGTATATGCATTCAAAGCATCGACATTCAACTTAAATGTGCATATCCCAGTAGGATAAAAAAAATGTGCATAGTATTTTATCACTACGCCGTATCGGATATTCGCAGCCAACTTTAACTCACAAAAGCCACCGTTACACAAATTGTTGTGACGCCATTTTGTAAATTCTCTTACGTCTCCTGCCACTCTCGATGAAATATTTACGCGTACGTTATTCTACTTAGTATAGTTGAAACCCATTTTTTTGATAAAATTATGTAATTAACGTTTCTTTTTTTCAATTATTTTGGGAGAAATTTTCAAAATTATAAGTTATCTTGGTAACACAGTTAATGCTTTTTTTGTAAGAAACATATTTTCTTTAAATGTTCGTATGAAATTCATAACATTAACTTTATTCTGTTATTAGTCGCAGTGAAGTACTGCAGGAAAATAGCTTGTTCATAAACTTTAACTTTCGATATAAAGTCCTAAGAATATACCAAGTATCTTGGTTAAGAGGTTGGGCGCTGAGATTAATTATTATTTAAACTTTTATTACATGAGTCTAAAAAAGATGGATAAAACCAATACGTTGTTCCTTTCTGGCGCCTTTAGGGTGGGGTTACAGGAACGTTTTCTCACTCTTCGGCAACCCTGCAAAGTCCGCCATCGAACAACTGTGCCAACGTTATCTACAGAATTTATTGGGATTTGGAAACAATGAAAATGGATAAGCTAAAATATTACGAGCTTAAAAGTCGGTAAGAAAGGTAATTACGAAAGTTCGCTAGCAAAACTTTTTAATTCGAGAACTTCTAGTTCGTAGCGCATGTAAATAAACGTTCTTTGTTGAATGCCTTCAGTTTAACTCCGTAATTTCTTTTTGCACATATTATGCTTGTAGTAGTTATGTAAACATTTCAGTTATTTTCGGTTTATTTTTTTTTATTATTAAATATACAAAAAAAAAACAACTCTTTTTCTTTATTATATAGTTTTTGACTATACTAATGAGATTTATAAAAAAATTAACTCTGTATAAAATAAATATCTAATATAGGCTATATTGTTTTCGTCAGAGTTTTTTCAAGTAGCCATGCTGGCCCACTGAAACTAGAATAGTATGGTAGAACAGTTAATTGTTGGAAGTAACGAGTAAACAAAAATACTATATGATTATTTGGCATTTCAAAGCCTTTATATGAAAACATTACTATATTTTCATTAAAATTTAGGTGTTAAGTTTTTATATTTCTGTTTAGTTGGAAAATTTAAATATACCAACGGTTCTCGCCTTGGGTGCGTAAAAACATAAAAACACGAGAGACTGGCATAGTAAAACTATTTCCGTCTTTATGGTTTCTAAAACATTTAAGTGCTTTAACGTATATTATAGCAAGCGCTGTTACTTTTATGTTTCTTTAATTTTTAAAATATTTAAGAAAAATATTCTGCTTCCATAAAAAAAATAGGTGCCCTGTTTCTATTAAAACAGAATCGTGGTATGTATATGAATCGGTAGTTACATGCACAATGCACTATTGTACATAAATTATTATCTCACGAGTTAGTTTAAACGGCGGCAGATATTAAAAGATAATGTCAAGTTTAATTTTATTTTCTTGCGTACCACACGACCGGAGATAGATAAGGCGCGAGACCGACTTTTTACATGCCCATCCGATGCATAGATCATCTTACTTTACAGGTAATCGGGTGATCAGCCGGCATTGCCGTAACCAAGGAAGATATAACTAAAAATTGTTTAGTCTCGGCAAGATTCAAACCCATGACTTCCGGTTTAATGCGCAAGCCCATACCACAAGGCCACGAAGACAGTTTAATGAATTTTTTGTCAAAATTTTGGTTCTTTTTTTCTGTTACAAAACCGTGTGATTTTGGTTTTAATCTCTCCAACGTTGAAATCAAATAAAAAAAAAT
Organism: Lamproptera curius; assembly: GCA_029286875.1. Lineage (NCBI taxonomy): Eukaryota > Metazoa > Arthropoda > Insecta > Lepidoptera > Papilionidae > Lamproptera > Lamproptera curius. The sequence goes on from JAGSMT010000086.1 coordinate 1,220,866, forward strand.
AAAATTGATATTGCTTTTTAGTAAATACAAAATTATTCCTCTTTGATTACAATCTATCCATTTAATAAATAAATAAAATAAAAAGCCTTTATTATTTTATTTTCTATGCATGTTATTGGCGTTAACTTTGCTTTACTATTTATTCAATAGCAAAATGTTTATGGCTCTATAAGTAAAGCTTTATCTAGGCTAGTAGACTGTATGTTGTAGTATTAAAGCAAGAAAGATTTGTTACTATCAAAGGGGACAGCCAACAAATTTTCTGCCAGTATTTTTGCTGTTAAAAATAGCAGATTTCGTGCAACGTTGTTTTTGCTTGCTTTAGGTAATGTTTAGGGCGATTATTCTATTGCCTATAAAGTAAAATGATACATATCACATAAAAGTTCGTTTCAGTTTTTCAGAACATTTTCTATCAATCGCTGAAGGAAGTGATTTTAAAGTTTAAGATCTTTTATCTTACCTTCATTGTAGTTTATCCTTTAATTATGCGGACGACGAAGAAAGAAAGGATCATATAAACATCCATTTAACATTTTATTATTATTTTGTTAGAATACTATTTCTTAACCGGGTTTTTAGAAAAAAAGTGTCGATATTGACTTTTGTCTGCCGATTGAAATATAGTGCGACAGAGATCCTTCTAAGCCGCCGCGAACTCTCCTCGTGTGATAAGTTTTGTGCATCTAAGTAAGTTTAGTGTGTTTGAGTTGTGTTACGCATCGACTCGTCCGTATGAGACATATTGGCTGTTGTCGAGGTCCACGTGAACAATGTTTTTTTTTTGTGCAAGAGATGTTCAGTTGTTGTTATCATTTTACTTCTGGAAATTCTCTTTGAGATTTCTAAAAAATATTATTTATTTTGTTATAATCGTAAAGGTATTTCAAAAATTTTAAGCTCATATTGGAGATCATCACATCATCATCATTATCATCGAGCTTGTATCAGTCTACTACTGGACATAGGGCTCCCCTATGCACGCCAGCTCACACCAGACACTTTGCGAATGTCATTACTCCAACTTGCCACAGGGCGTCCTGCAATAGAAACGGACAATTCATTTTTTTTAAAGGCATGCACGAACTTTAAAGTCGATCCTAGTTGTCGTTGTAGAACTTTTCCACGCCCGTTATATCAAGTCAATGCTTCTAACTTTTCTCGTATGTTAACCCTTTGACGATGCATACCCTTGGGGTTCAGACGAAATATCACTACAAATAAGTATATTTTAATTTGTTAGCTAATTCTGATGGGAAATTAACTCATGTTTGAGAAAATGTGAACTAGTTGCAAGGAAACAATTCAGTTGACTGAAAGGAAATTCGCTAATAACGAGGACAAAATAACAGGATATTGAAGCTTCGTAAAAGTGTGTTGTCGCTTCGTCGTAGACGTTTCTTGCTTTTAATAATTTTGTTAAAATAAAAAGTTTTAGATATTTATGCAGTTCAAAGAAATTTCTGAACCTTCAAAACTACTTTTTACCTTAATCAATTTACTTTATACAATATTTTTTATATTAGATAAGATTCGATAATGTATGGTACGGAAAGAATTGGGCAAGTGCATCTTATTATTTTACTATACTTTTTAATAATATTAAATTCTGGCAAATAATTCAAATATTGGCAATAATATGAGTATGTGGTCGTTACTTTTCCGTATAATATTATTTATTAAAGCATAAAACTAAGAACTCCCCGAAATCATGAGTTAATTATAAATTATTTTTTATTAAGCCATGCAATCACCAATAGGTAATTGATAAAGCTGGCAGATCATCGTTCTAACCGATTATTTGTAGAGCTCTTAATATATACTAATTGGCTACATTGTCCTATTTACCAAGTGACAACAGTTAATGCTCACTGACTGATTGAATCCCTGGTGGATTGGCTTTATATAGCATTACTTGTCGTTTATTTCATGTAAATTGCAATATGTCTTCTTAATTGTGTAATAAACTAGCGACCCGCCGCTGCTACGCACGGGTGCTATGCTGATAGAAAATATACCTACAATATTAAGCATGTGTTATACATATAAATTTTCCTCTTCAATAACTGTATCTATTTAAAAACCGCACCTAAATCCATTGCATACTTTAAAAGATTTAAGCACACATAGGGTTAAAGGGACAGAGAGAGCGACTTTGTTTTATACTTTGTAGTGATAAGTAGTTTTGGGGAACAACACCGACGCTAGTCCACCAAACAAGTAATTATTCTGAGGCAATTTTCGTTTGTTCGGATTTGGCTGGGTTTCTAAGGTTCTACCATTGCAACGAGCGCTTCCAATTATCCTACAGTATCCATTTTTCTTTTCAATTAAAAATCTCTTGATTTTTGTGTCAGTTTCGCACCACTTACGCCGTTTTATGCGTAAAACAGCAATCGACGCTTGTTGGCAGGTTTGATTGCCTTAATTCGTGAGAAAACGGGGGGGTCGTTCAAGTTTTTTAACTTCATGATCTGTTTCAAAAGTATTAAGACAGTTACTCCGAAGTTATCTATGACGTACCTTGTGATGAATCTGCTTTTGCAATAGCCTTTAATTCTTCATTTTCCACGGAGGTTTGCGGTGGTCCACGGGGTCTGTAGGACGACATTGTCTTCGTTTTGTGACACCAGCGGTACTCATCAATTAATCCGTCGAGCTTTTTCTGTAGCCCTGATGCCTAGGTATATATAGAACTCGAACTCTTAAATATACCTATATTTTATGTTTTTCAGTAGGTGAAGAAAAATAAAAAAAAATTAAGGATAAAACAAATAAATCACTGTTTTCATAACTCAAATCTACTACCTAAATGTATTATTAATTTTGAATTAAGAGTTCTTCATAAAACAGGCGATAATTTCAGATTGAAGTAATCATTACCACAACGATAATTTCATATGTAATATATATACGAGTAGAAGTCACATATCCCTCTATTAAGATCTGAAAAGTTATTTTGAGTAAGAAACTAAGCGCGGGGAATAAAATTCTACGGGGGTTAATTGTAGAATCCGTATTTCCAAGTCTCTGAATTAAAAGAGATAATACTTCTAAAATAGCTTCTATGAATGGACCTCGAAACGATCCCATTATAGCAATGTACTTTGAATTGACCCTAAAAAGCAACGAAATCTTAGTAAACGAAATACTTAAACTAGTGATATTTTTAACCAAAAAATATGACCGACTTAAATAAAAATGACAAACAGTATGTCACCATTTTGCGTTATTTAAGCGGGTGCCAACGTACCCTCTGCAAGAAATTAAACTTCAATTTAAATCTTCTATATCTTTTAAGCTATTCGTTTAATCAAATGTCATGTTTGTCAAGTTTTACGAGATTGTGACAACGCACAAACACACAGACACTGCCTATACCTTTATACTCTTAGGCCCAATGGGATGGATAATCGACACGACTGTAGAGAGATAAGGCGCAGGATTGATTTTTACATGTCAATCTGACGCATAAATTATCTTACTTTACAGGCGATCCAGTGATCAACAATAAAAAGTTCTTGAGTCCTCGCAGAATCTCAATCCGGTTTCTTAAGGGAAAATCAATACCACTATGCAACGGAGACAGTTAAATATTTTTACATACACTGTAAACAAAATCAGTGACAAAAACCTTTCTTTTCCATTAGCAAATACCCAACGGACGTGTCCTACTTTTTTAAATCACTTTCCTTATCACCGTTTATACCAAAAGTTATATACGGCAGGATAAAAAAGCTAAAATTAGAGTAACGTTGTATTTTGAACTTTTTTTTATTTAATTTGTAGTAACTTTCCTATTTTTACGAACTTTAGAAAACTAGGTCACCAGTAATTTTATTTACTTTATTCATTTGCTGTAAAGTTATGAATATAAGTCTTTTTTATGTAAAACACAACATAATTAGAACATTAAATACAAATACTAAATTTTGAAAACAAAAGGTTATAATTAATTATTACGTCAATATTTCCAATCACAAATTTAAATTAAAACTGGGAATTTATTAATAAAAACATTGGATAAGTAATAACCTACTTGAGAAGAATTCAATATCTGTACCAAAAAGCAAACTGCAGCAAAATAAATGCAAGTCTATACAACTGAAACGCCAGCCCTTATCTTCTATTTATTGTAACAAAGACGTGGAAATAATGACTTGTGGCAAACACAGATCGCGTGTCGGACACACTCGGTTGAAAACGTAACGCGAGAACCATTAAGCCATTGTAGGAATGTCACCTCAACGGAGTTTCTATAGACCATCTGCAGTAAAACATCTGGCAACTTGAAGGATTTAGCTTTAGCAACTGTGACAAACTCAATAGCTACTTTAAAAAAATTTGGATTCAATTACAAACTCATTAAATTTGTAAATGTTTGAAGTTGATAATGGTCTCATTTACTTACGACTTTAATCATCTGAACTTCGCCTCAAGCCAGCACTCACAACTCCGGCAACCCTGGAACCTACAAGAAGGAAAAACTTATTCATTAACTTTAACTTTCCAAAACCGTTTAATTTTCCATCATACTCACTCAGGTAGCCTGAAACAAAAAATGTTTTCTTCTGCTGATTTACTAATATTAAAAAGCGCGATAGACAACCTATTTTAAAAAAAATATACATAATATTTATTTTTTAAAAAGCATAATGTAATCTAACCAAAGATTACGAACAAAACACGACACATGGTCATGTACTTTATACGTCATTGTGTTCTTGAAGCAGGCCATTAACGGAAAAAATCTAGCGACTTATATCTGCCCTCCGGGAAATAATGACATCGTTAAGAGGAGCTGAGGTTATTTTGTCGAGAAATGCTGATTTGGCTTGATAAACATATCCGTTTGATTACAAGTTAATATAATTATTTTTAAACTATCTAAGTTATTTAACAAACTTTTGCGTTTTAATATGTTAAAGTCTTAATGAAATTTTCAATGTAAGCAATTTTTGACGATTTGAAAGATTTCAGTATGACGAGTTTTTTTTTATAACTTTAAAAAACTTAGTTGTCTTTGTCAAAGATTTTCTTTCAAGTACTTTAATATAAATTATAAATTTGATATAGCTTTGTCTATTGGTAACGACAAATATTTCATGTGTTACCCTCAGTAATTGAAGGGAGCAAAATATTTGATGTGTCGCTTTATCCGAAACCCAAAGGGTGGATATGATGTAATGAACAAACATTTTACATAAAAACATTTAAACATTTGACACATAATTATACATAGACATTGCTGTATTTTATTTACTATATTTTACAGCAAAAAAACTGGCTTTAATGGAAAATACTGGCAATAAATTCGTTAGCCATCGTCTTCCGTAGTAACAAATGTTTCTTGTTTTAATGCTCATCAATTTTTCTGCGAATATTTTACTGTAATAACGTAACATTCAGTTATCTATTTTATTTAAAATTTATATAGCTCAGAACTATTATTTCTTTACATAACGCTTTATTAATTAACGAGATTTAAACAACAAATATAGTGTTTTGTATCGTACTATCTATTTAAATGTCTTTATTTTAAACAAGTTTTTTTTCAAAGGCAATGCAAAGCTATTGTAAGACGTCATTATCGGTAAGTGGATTAAACTTTAGTTAGTGCAGATAGTTTCAAACTTTACCGGTGTTCTCGGATGTACACTGACTAAATGTTAACTGCTTACATGGTGCTTGTATTAGTTCTATAATACGCTATCCTGATAATCTACTGTAAGATAATAGATAAGTTTTGAGTGGCGAATCTCTCAAAGCTTTATAAGTACATTAGGAACTACAAAAATAGCATATGTTAGTGTAATTGTCTAAAAACTATTAGATTGTTGTAATTTGTGTATATTTTATAGGATAATTAGGCAAATTAAATAAATAATCTCTCGTCCTGTTTACTTCTGCTGTTGGATGGCTCGTTAATTAAAATATTAATGGGCCCGTGTCAAACAACGTAATTAGTGGTTTAGATAACGTGAAGACTTGTTAGTATATAGTTAGTCTAGTCTAGTCTACCCTAATCAGAATAGATACTTTTGATAAAGCACAAATAACAAATACTTTTTGAGCTTTTCCATTGCTTTCTCAACATAATACATATGGTCGCTCATGTCGTCAACCTTACAGATGATATTAATTGTACATTGTTATTAGGCGTAGTCAGATCAAGCTGCAAATTAAACAGTTTAGTAAAGTAAATTATCACGTCTAAGTTTTTTGAGGTTACACTAAAAACTTGATAGTTAACAGGTCTACTTTATTTTAAACAAACATTGGGGTCTTTGTATGCCGTCCGTAACCCGACATTAACTTCTTTTTTCAGTGTTCTTCTATTAAATGCCAAAGAAGAAAAAGATTGTTGATTCGTACTCCTTATTTCGGTGTCAAGACAGACTAGAACATCCAATGGTGTGTAAAGACCCTAATAGAATTAATAAAATTTTATTTTCCTTTAAAACTGTTATTATGCAGTCGCGTAACAAGGATGGCACAACAGTTATAGTATTTTAAAGATCTTACAATTTCTTATAAACTAAGAGTTTTGGCAAGGCAAAAGATTTTAAATGTTTTAATATGCACATGAAACAAAATTTTACTGTTACAAAACTAAGAGAGAATATGTAAAAAGTGGCAGTACTTTTTAAAATTATCGGGAAAGCACTTTAACTTTTTTAAAACAAACCTAAAATTTTCGTGTCTCTCTTTTTTATGTTTTTAAAGCACCACAGGCGTGAACGACCAGTATAATAAAATGCACCAGTTCAACGAAAATATGTAAATTTGGCAACTGAGGAAACGGCATACCTAAAAATATGTTTTATTTTATAATAATATCTTTAACGTGTGAAATAATGAAACAAAACCGTGAACTACTGCCTAAGTCAATAAAATTCATACAATTTTGAAGTACTGTTTACGGTACAGTCTGTATCAGCACGCTAGGATTACAAGAATCCAACTATAACACGACAATTCGCGAAGCTCATCTGAAAACGACATGAATAATTTTTGCAGTTTTTTTATTATTATTACAATCCATCATAAAAGACTTGATTGGCTCTAACCATATCATTGTCATCATCATTAAAAATGTCAAAGTAACTACGGAGAAACATGCATTTAACATCATGGTAAATCGATTTAGTCTAAACGTTAAGAAAGTTTTTTGTCAGATTTATTGTTTGTTATATAATACATATGCGTGATTATTGTACTTATATATCATAGAAAAAAATGCTTTTTATACAAAAAGAACTTCATTGCTTTTGTAATGTACAATGACAGAAGGTAGAAAATTGGCTTGCGCTTTGGAAACCCAAGGTTTGGTTTTGAACTCTCCAGGTGTCCCATAACTTTTCATTGTTTTTTTTACAAGTTGGTTAGGCAATGCAATGATCGCCCGATCGCCCGATTTATGCGTCAGATGGGCATACAAAAATTCGATTTTACGCCTTATTTTTACAAATTATTATTATATTATATTAAGGCACCTGTAACTGCACGTGCACTTGTGCTCTTATTTTGTTTCCTGGGCAGAAGGCTGATCTCTTATATACACGGCGTCTGAAGTCAATATTCGCCCAGATGTCCGAATAAATTATTTTTTAATAATCAATTACAACGAAAGAATATGGCATTTTTTAAATTCGTCCAGTAGCGTATTTATTGGATAGATAAGTGATTTAATAAAAGACTTTTCGGATTTTATCGCGTTTAATTTCGTTTCAAATTACAGTCGAGTAAGTGCCTGCTGTTCTGCCGTGCGTGAGGGTCGTCTACACACTGCCTTGGTGACAGGGCAGGTGCAGGTGCGGGTATCGGGGGTTATCCCCATGACCCGAGTTGCAACGCAGGGGGCACACAGTCCCCCGGACACGTCCGTCCTGCGGCTCTCAGGTGGCTAACTTGTTTACGTCGTCATATAAATGACAACGCAACAAACAGCATCGTTGTCGCAAGAGGGCGCCTGAGGCCATCCGCTTTTACACGGACACCCCCGGGAGCCTCACCAAGGCCGACATGCGAGGCATGCAAGCGTCGCTTATCGACCCCGGTCTCTCGGAAAACGAGGTCGCATAGTTTGACTTGCTCCGCATAGGTGCTGCTGCACAACGAGGTGCACACACTATACGAAGCAATTCACATTCACGGGCTGATGTTGTGCTAACACTTACTGGCCGTCAGTTCTTCGGTGTCCAGCCTCTCCCCGCAATTCGACCGATCACCCAACAGCAGTATTTCCGTGGATACGGGCGCCCGTCAGGAGGGCGTGCGTGCAAGGGCGCAAAGCCGTGTAGGTCCGTAGTGGTCCGTTATCTGCGCGGTCATATAGACTGCGCGCCAAACGGACAAAACGCCTCGACTGATTCGATTCTTCAGTCCTCGCAATCACGTCGTTCCTGACGTAGCGCCCGGCGCCAACGATGACACGAAGGGACAGATTTTGTTGGACTTGTAGTCGTTTCCGCTGATTGGCCGATGCTAACGTACCAAGCCGGGGCCGCGTAGGTCAATCGCGCGCACATATGCCTTGTACACCGATAACTTAGTCCGGAGTGGCAGGTGTGATGCCAAACAGGCCGTAAAACCGCGCGCGCCGTCTTGGCGCTGTTGACCAAATGGTCAACATGGGGGACCATGCTTAGCGTACGGTTTATTTTCATCCGAGATAAGTTATCGTGTCACTCCAGGCGATGCTTTGCCCGCGGATTGCCAGTAACGGCGCAGACCTGGTGGAAAGGGTCGAGGCAAATGCGGTAGTCTTACCGACGTTAAGACTAATCCGCCCCTTGTCTAACCAATCAGGAGCAAGTCGAGCAACATCGGACGACGTAAAGTACGCGCTGTCGTCGGCAAACAAGGCAAGTCGAACACCTCTTTCACCATCCTGAAGGCAACCGTCCAGGGTGAGAATGTCATTGGTGTAAATAGCGTACAGAATCGGCGAGACGCAAGATCCCTGCGGCACCCCGTATAAGATCTGCCGTGCTGTCGAAACGGAATTCTCGACGACTACAAAGAAGTCGCGCCCACTCAAATAAGACGCTATTAACCGCACTAGCTGTTCTGCCGTACTTAAGAGGAATCATTGACAAGATTTGCTGTACCTTAAAGAAGGCTGAAAAAATCAAAACATTTCTTAAGCCACCTAAAAAGATAAGCTAGTTTCTACCAACTATCAAGTGTAATATCCCTCTGCAAGATTCAGAAGTGTACAAGGTTGATTGTGAATGTTTTCTTTAATATACGCCAAACTAAGCGATCCATTAGAACTAGAATAAAAGAACACACAGCTGACGTGTAGCACCGCCGGTTGAAGAAGTTTGCAGTATGCGACCATGTACTGGATCAATGCAACCATTTTATGAGATTTGACAAACTACAAATCAATGCCAAAGAACACCGATTCCTACCCAGGATGATACGCGAAGCTATCGAAATTAAAAAAAAAAACATCTTAATTTCAATGGAGAAAATGGTTGGTTGTTACCACCTGCTTGGAATCCAATTATTATCAACATTAAACCCAAGCATAATATTACTGCTAGACCTCAACAAGCTAAGCTCGGTATGCGTAAAACTTAAAATCCTTTAAATACAGAAATGACGGTGGCTGGGTAAAAAACTTTCACAGACAATAACCCTGAGTCTACCCGTGACCATGGATCCTGTAAAGTGTCTAAAACGTCTGAAAATTTTAACCCAAATTAAAATTTAATAAAACCAAAGAGCCCTATAAACGGTTAATACACTAAGTTTATGAATGATGAAATCAAAAAAGTCTCAATTAGCCCTTATACAAAGTGGTTTATACAAACAGGAATGCTATTAACTTAAAACACTACACAATCTGATAAAGTCAGTGAAGGAACTTTTTACTGTTAAGAAACTGCACACTAACGAATTTGGGTTATTTCTTTCTCTATCTCCTTCACAGTAAGAACCGTAGGATATTTTCAACTTTTTTAGTTGAAATATCCCACTCGTTGAAGAACCGTTATCTTTTTCTTTGCTTGTATATTTGTAGCAATAACCTATTTATTTCGATTTAATTAATTACCGAAAAAAACACAAAAGTACATAATTCTTTCAAAAAAAAAAAAAAAAACTTATTCAGAAATTCAATTAAGCTTTTTATTCCCAGTCACAATAAAGTGCAGAAAAAGATAGAAAAAAATTACATAAGCAAATAGTTAAAGATCAATAATAATATGATGAACAAAATGATATTATAAAACCTTGTTATGTGCTTCTGTTATATGCTGAACAGAGAAACGAACGCGAATATATTTCATCGAGATAGGCGGGAAACGTGAGAGTATTTACAAAATGACGTCACAACAATTTGTGTGACGGTAGCCTTTCGTGATTTAAAGTCGGCTGCGAATATCCGATACGAAATAGTGATAAATTACTACGAGCAATTTATTTTTTACATAGAGATACCTTCATTTTAGTTGAACGTTTAATTCTTAAAATAAATACAAACATATTAACATATAAATATAATATGCAATATTACCTTATTATGATTTTGATAAACAAACTAGTTTTATCCCTCATCCTTTACCTATTCCATTTCTATTTTACGGTGGATACTATAAGCTACTTAAAATTTTCTTTATCCGCATACATTTCAAAAGTTTAATTCTTCTTCCATCCTTTAACAATGTCTTAAGAAAATAACACTTTAAAAGTTAAAGCTAACAAAATAGAGGGCAAACCCTTATTTAACTCAGAGACGAGATGATGATTAAATTTCTTATTTAAATTTTTCTTTTTATGCACAAATTTGTTTACTAATCGGTTATGTTTTTTTTTATTAACCCCTAAACCGCATTTCATTAGTAAAACGGCCTTGTGACAACTTTATAACTACGTTTCTGTAACTTGATCAGATTTTTCTTACTAAAGCGTAGAAGAAACGTAACAAAAATATGACCATTAAAAGACTAAATTTTTGCGGCCATAAAAGTGATTGTGTACACCTCAGCACAATGCAAATGCAATGAACACTGAAAGATTAACGCCGTTCTCACAATAATGTTCAGGCACGCGCTCGCTCTCGTGCGTCAGGGAATGTTATACATTATAATATCTTACGTCTAAAATCTTTTATTTGTTAGAAAGAGAAGAAACGGTGAAAGGATCTCGCCAGACCATATTATTGTCAGTTATGGTTCCAAAGTTAAAGTAAATAGTATTATATATATATATATAGTTACATAGTATTATATAACATAAATAGTAATATTTTCTTTATGGTTACTTACTTACTTAATTACACAGGATTGATCAATCTCACTTGTCACTTGTCACTCCATTTCGGCTTGACGTTGAGTTTTGGGACGTCGTGCATAATAAAGATATAATAATTATATTTTATTTCTTATAACTTTATTACGGTGATTATTATCATGCAGAAGTTTATAGCAGTATAACAAAACTATACATGTACATGAATTATTTCCTTAAAAGCATTAATACAAAATGACATTCTTTTGTCTACTAAATAGTCTTCTAAACCACAGCCATGTACATGAATTATTTATTTCATACAATATATTATATTGTATGAAATATATTGCTTTAAAGGATTCAATTTTCGTTTCAACATTATTAAACCAAGCATATCCTAATATATAATGCTGGGATACACGTGGCTCAAGTAACTTGCTAAAAATTACAAATTGCGGAAAACTATCTCTGTCGCTGATTTATAATGTCTTTATGTTTCCGACGACACATTAACATTTCTAAATCTTAATATTTTTCTAACAACATAACCATAAAATTATTAAGAATTAATTATAAAACAGAATGTTTATCTATCCATAAACGATGGGGTCTATTAGGAAGAAAGACACCCATTATGAGTTCATTAATTTTTAACTAAAACTATACGTGAAAAAATGATGTAACCATATGTTGTAAAAATGTAAAGGGATCTGGTTAATTATAGAATATTGAATTTTATTTTCACTTAAATATACACTAATACATTTAAATATCATAAACACATTCAATAAACACATTGTTTCATGCAGGTCATGGGTTCGAATTTCGCGGGGAAACAACATTGTGTTATCGTTGTTTTCTAGTTGGTTAGGACATTTTAGCCAATTACCCGTTTGTCTGAAAAGTAAGATGATCCATGCGTCGGATGGGCATGTAAAAAGTCGGTCCACCTACCAACCTGCATTGGACCAGCGTGGGATAAGCTCCAAAAACCCCCTTTTGTAAATAAGTGCATTAGTGAAGACCTATTTCCAGCAGTAGACTAGCACAGGCTGATGACGATGATGATGAATATAAAAATCCATTTGCGGCCTGCAATGCCCAACGACTATTATGTCTGTAATTGGAATACTTCAAATCTTTCTCATCGTCTTGGTTCGCTTAATTGTACGAAAATGTAAACCATTTTTGAATAACGTCCTTAGACAAGCTATTCTATTAATTATCTCAGTTTTTTTCCCTAGACGTGGTTAGGACATATATTTTTTTTTCAACGACATTAAAATAAAAAAATATCGGGGGCAATCTTTCTGTAGTACTGGAATTTTTATAGTGTATAAGACGTTTTATAATATTAAGTTCATTTCTAGTTTATAAAATAACGTTTATATAAAACAATATATAATGTTAAGATACGTATTTAAGTACTCATTTACTATTTAACTTAAAAAAGTAATTGAAATCATGTCATATAATAATCATTGATATACGTATTTCACTAATTAAGAATCAATTTATGAAGTACCTATACTTTACCATTCATTTGTAGATCCCATCGTATTGAATAATTAGCGTTCTCAGCATACCGAGTGCCACTGTTTGAGTTAACAACAGATCAGTTATTTCGAGCATAAAGTAACTATAAAATATTCACGAAATTTTTCTCTATGGAATATAAAACGATACATATAACGTATACGGTGGTCTAATTTAAGAAAAAATGTGGCATAAATTCTTTAATAAATTTATCACCTATACTTACATAATCTGTAACACAGTTTAGATGTCGTAACCATCTTTGTCAATCATCAGTTATAGGATGTCACTTCAGCCTTTAAATTTACTGACATCTAATTCAGTCATAGAATGCATTTACCGGTGGTTGTAGAGGTAAGATGTAGATCGCTCTACGAAAAAGTTATTTTTTGGTAAGTCTGAATATATGTTGGTATATGAAGACCTCTTGATGACGTGATAAAAGGGCTAGATGAAAAAAAATACCCGTTACATATGTGAAATACGTGCCGAGCACCAATAACACATTTCGCAAAAGTATTTAAGAACTTTTTACTTGGTCGACTTGTACGCCAAACTTTTATTTCAGTAACCTAGAGCAGTTTGTCTTTAAAAGAGGAAAAATAGCATAGAAAAATTATACGGAAGAAAAGAAACTGTTTGTAAAAATATGAAAACAATTTGATCATATTGCTTGATATGAGCAAAACCATGATCGGAAAGTGCATATCAAAAAGAAAATTATTTAATAAACGCACACAAATATATAATACCCCTATTATTTTTTTTAACAGACCGCATGCTAACTGAAAAATTTAATAACGCCCAATACTCAAAATAAATCCTGTGGTACGGTATTAGTATTACCTATATATGTATATGTCACACACATATACATATACAGGTAACACTAATAAAAATGTTATCTGATCGTGAACGTGAATTCAGGATAGGACGAATAAGTGTTAAGTGCTATACTCGTTTACTCAATGCAGTCAATTTTTTTATACACATACATACATAGTTTCTGCTCAATTTTTTTATATATAACAAAACTATATAAAGAACATAAAAAGAAGATAATTCCCACGAAGGTATTTCCCACAATACAAAGTACTTCGGTAAATTCAGTCAGTCTAAAGTGGGCAACACCGTATTGCCTCACTTACAATAAGCGATTCACTTCAATTTTGTTTTATTCCTAAATATCGCCTTGCTCTTTTAACAAATACGGATGCGCAAATCTTTTACTATATAACCATAATAAGAGGAAACAGTTGACGTTGGATACTTTTAATTACACGTGATAAATTGTAATCGCTTGTAATTGAACGTTGTAGTCAGAATAACTGTGGTATGGTCGATAGGTCAATAAGGTTCTGTAGTGAAGGCCGTGTTCGGGAAGACGGAGCGTTGGTCGACCCCCGACTAGCCGATCTCCGTGTAATAGCCGGTTTAGCAAGGGATCGACCCTCTTGGCTTTCATTGAAAAAGGCCGGTGTCCAGCAGCGAACGGATATAGGTCGCTAATGAATGAATTTATACGGGAAAGGTGTTTTTGTATCGTACTATCCCTATTTAAAATTCTTTATTTTTAAAAAGTTTTTTTTCAAAGGCAATGAAAGCTATTGAAGACGTCATTATCTAAGTGGATTAAACTTTATTGTCAAGTTCAAACTTTACCAGTGTTCTCGATGTCACTGACTAAATGTTAACTTCTTACATGGTGCTTGATTAGTTCTATAATACGCTATCCCGATAATCTACTGTAAGATAATACATAAGTTTTGAGTGGCGAATCTAAATATATATATCTATATAAAGCTTTATAAGTACATTAGGAACTACGAAAATAGCATATGTTAGTGTAATTGTCTAAAAACTGTTAGATTGTTGTAATTTGTGTATATTTTATAGGATAATTAGGAAAATTAAGTAAATAATCTCTCGTCCTGTTTACTTCTGCTGTTGTATGGCTCGTTAATTAAAATATTAATGGGCCCCGTGTCAAACTACGTAATTAGTGGTTTAGATAACGTGAAGACTTGTTAGTATATAGTTAGTCTAGTCTAGTCTACCCTAATCAGAATAGATATTTTTGATAAAGCACAAATTACAAACACTTTTTGAGATTTTCCATTGCTTTCTCAACGTAATAGATATAGTAGCTCATGTCGTCAACCTTACAGATGATATTATTTGTACATTGTGATTAGGCGTAGTCAGATCAAGCTGAAAATTAAACAATTTAGATAAGTAAATTATCATGTTTAAGTTTTTTGAAGTTACACTAAAAACTTGAAAGTTAACAATACAGCGATAACTTTAGATAATGTTTTCCTGGTCTACTTTATTTTAAACAAACATTGGGGTCTTTGTATGCCGTCCGTTACCCGACATTAACTTCTTATTTCAGTGTTTTTCTATTAAATGCCAAAGAAGAAAAAGATTGTTGATTCGTACTCGTTATTTCGTGTCAAGACACGAAGAACATCCAATGGTGGGTAAAGACCCTAATAGAATTAATAAAATTTTATTTTCTTTCAAAACTGTTATTATGCAGTCGAGTAACAAGGATGGCACAACAGTTGTAGTATTTTAAAGATCTTACGATTTCTTATAAACTAAGAGTTTTGACAAGGCAAAAGATTTTAATTGTTTTAATATGCACATGAAACAAAATTTAACTGTTACAAAACTAAGAGAAAATATGTAAATTTGGCAACTGAGGAAACGCATACCTTTACCTAAAATATGTTTTATTTTATAATAATATCTTTAACATGTGAAATAATGAAACAAAACCATGAACTACTGGCTAAGTCAATAAAATTCATACAATTTTGAAGTACTGCTTACGGTACAGTCTGTATCAGCACGCTAGGATTACAAGAATCCAACTATAACACGACAATTCATACAATACAATTCATACATAAAATACAGAAATGACGGTGTCGGGGTAAAAAACTTTGACAGACAAAAACCCTGAGTCTACCCGTGACCATGGATCCTGTAAAGTGTCTAAAACGTCTGAAAATTTTAAACCAAATTAAAATTTAATAAAACCAAAGAGCCCTATAAACGGTCAATACACGTTTATGAATGATGAAATCAAAAAGTCTCAATTAGCCTTTATACAAAGTGGTTTATACAAATAGGAACGCTATTAACTTAAAACACAACACAATCTGATAAAAGTCAGTGAAGAACTTTTTACTGTTAAACTGCACACTAACAATTTAGGGTTATTTTTCTCTATCTCCTTCAAGTGAAGAACGTGAGGATATTTTCGACTTTTTTAGTTAAAATATCCCACATGTTGAAGAACCGTTATCTTTTTCTTTGCTTGTATATTTGTAGTAATAACCTAATTATTTCAATTTACTTAATTCAAGAAAAACCACAAAAGTACATAATTCTTTAAAAATAAAAAAAAAACTTATTCAGAAATTCAATTAAGCTTTTATTCCCAGCCACAATAAAGTGCAGAAAAGATAGAAAAATTACATAAAGCAAATGGTTAAAGATCAATAATAATATGATGAACAAAATTATATTATAAAACCTCGTTTATAGCTTCTGTTATATGCTGAACAGAGAAACGAACGAATATAATTCATCGAGATAGGCGGGAAACGTGAGAGTATTTACAAAATGGCGTCACAACAATTTGTGTGATGGTAGCCTTTCGTGATTTAAAGTCGGCTGCGAATCGAAATAGTGATAAATTACTACGTGTAATTTATTTTTTACAGAGAGATTCCTACATTTTAGTTGAACGTTTAATTCTTAAAATAAATGCAAACATATTAACATAGTGGAAATATAATATGCAGTATTATTTAAGTATGATTTTGATAAACAAACTAGTTTTATAATTTATGACTTTATATTCCTTATCCTTTACCTATTCCATTTCTATTTTACGGTGTAAACTATAAGCTACTTAAAATTTTCTTTATCCGCATACATTTCAAAAGTTTAATTCTTCTTTCATCCTTTTAAGAATGTCTTAAGAAAATAACACTTTAAAAGTTAAAGTTAATAAAACAGAGGACAAACCCTAATTCAACTCGGAGACGAAATGATTAAAGTTCTTAAATTTCTTATTTAAACTTTACTTCTTATGCTCAAATTTGTTTACTAATTGGTTTTTATTTTTTTTTATTTACTCCTAAATCGCATTTCATTAGTAAAACTCTCTTGTCACATCTTTATAACTACGTTTTCTATAATTTGATCAGAGTTTTCCTACTTAAGCGTAAAAGAAACATAACAAAAATATGACCTTTAAAAGACTATATTTCTGCACAGCGGCCATATAGTGATTGTGTACACCTCAGCACAATACAGATGCAATGCAATGAACACTGAAAGATAACCTGGGTTCCCACAATAATGTTCAGGCATGCGCTGGCTCTCGTGCGTCAGGAATGTTATACCTTATAATATCTTACGCCTAAAATCTTTTATTATGTCTTCAATAATATATATATATATATAGTTACATACTATTATATAACATAAATAGTAATATTTTTTTATAGGTTACTTAATTACAAAGATTGATCAATCTTGTCACCCCATTCAGCTTGACTTTGAGCTCTGGGACGTCGTGCATAATAAAGTTATAAAATTATATAACAAAAACAAAACTTTTATTAAGCGGGAAGTTTTAGAAATTAAGAGACTGTTCAATAACTGTTTTTACCATCTAATAATAAGATATGGGTATTATTTGTACATTTGTAGAAAACATAAAAATATAATATTAATGGTTGGTTAGTATTCGTATTGATGACGCATACCATTTTAGATGTCATGACATGACAAAAAATTTATAAATCTGCAATAAATCTAATTTTTCATGATTTCAAACAAATTTTGATTTGCATCTTTTGACGGGATACACAATTTTTTGTTATATTAGCTTTTAAATCTCTCTTAAAACAATACATTTTTACATTAAGGAACATGCTGTGAGAAGCAATTGATATTTCAACCAGCAATGCCACTTTATTCCATATTCATAATTCAGATATTCGTACCATTCATATCAATTAATTCGATTAAGAAGTTTATGCGTCTGAGGTGTTTACTGTGAGATTTATATAAAATATATAAATAATTATAACAGTAAAATACATTCTAGTAACAAATACAGCACCATGTTTATTAACTCATAAATCTTAACGTGTTAACTTTGTCTTAGAATTATTTAAAACTTTTAGAGTTTATTAAAAATAAAAACATTTGTTGAAAAGTTGTACAACGATTAACTTTGATTTGTTACCATATGCAAGATTGTTTTCGGCTGCTGAATGAAAGCAAAAGTTTCAGGAGTTCCATAAGGAACGCCTGATGTAATAAAAAAATACCTTCTAATTTGTATATAATTTATTTATCAAATTTGTCTCACTTTTAATAATTTCTTCATAAGCATAACATAAGTTTTTATATAAAAAAGTTCACAGACTAGCGTATACAGATAAAAATTCTAAAGAAAAACCAGCAATTAGCTACAATCAAAAAGTCCTCAACTGGACTTTTTGATTCTGATGGACTCATCAAAACAGACGTTTTCGATGCAAATTATAACGTAAAATAATTATTCTGTGAATGAAAGTGCTGAGACTTGGACACTTGCAGGTCGACTGGTCCACAAATTTAAAGTCGCTCAGTGATCTATGGAATAGGCTATGCTCGCAGTATCTCTGAAGAACCGCGTCAGAAAAATGTGATCCGTCATGAGAACCAGAGTGACTGATATAGCCCACCGGATTAGTAAGCAGACATTGCAGTGGGCCGGTCATATAAGCCGCAGAACTAACGACCAATAGAGTCGGTAAGTTCTGGAGTGGAGACCGAGGCTCGGCAAACGTAGTGCAGGACGCCCTGCGGCAAGATGCAGTGTCGACATTCACAAAGTGGCTGGCGTGGGCTGGATGAGAATAGCCGAAAATTAGAAGCCGTGTCGTACATTATGGGAGGCCTATGTCCATCAGTGGACTGACACAGGCAGATAATGATGATGATGACATAGAAGTGTACCTATGTTCAGTTTTAAATACATAGCGTCATTACATATTTATCCACATAGTTATCTAAAAGATGTAAATAAATCAGTCAGCAAACATGTCACAGCTGTACATGAAGTCTAACAATTTACTCAGCCAAGTCGTATTCGTATTTGCTCATTTGTATTTGCTCATTTGTATTTGCTCATCTTGCTTAATATTGGCCAAAATAAAAGAACCGTCGTCCATTCTGCTTTTATTTTTCCTTTCGCTGTGAGAAACATGATATACGACCTCCGTGTCCGTCATATGTGGTTGCCAATGTTATTAAACACCACAACTTTTCTTACGGCCTGTATCAAATATCTTTTGCTACATTTTACTTGTTGTGAGGAAGGAAGGAAGGAATTTACTGTGACTAAATCTAGTATTTCTTTACTAGTATTTAATGTTATGAGTAGTTTTTGCTGTTTTGTGCAACTTAATTGGCTCAGGTTTTTCATTCTTCTATAATAAGTTAAAATACTTAATTCTGACAGAGTGTGAACAATTTGCTTATTAACAACATAGTCTAAATTTTTCATTTAACTTCACACATAAGTCATTAAAAAATACACACGCGATTTATTCTTTACACTAAGTAACAAAATGGACAGTTTTAAAAAACGTCAATATGAACAGACTAACAAAAATGTCCATGTGTTCCATACATTTAAGTATCCAAGTAAAGGAATTGCAAAAGATTGATGTTCCAAAAATGTCTTGGAGTTTATGACATTATCTAAAATTGTCAATAAATTTTTAAATTATATACAATAGTACTTTTGAATTGTGGTTATATAAGTATTGTTAGGTATTAAACTTAAGTTAAAAATAAGGTCATTTTGGATTTACGGAATGTATTATTAATCTCAAGTCTATAGAACATTTCGTTAACTTTTTCCTTAAGGAGCTTAAATTCCAATAAATGAAATGCAAAGGAATAAAAAGGAACGAATATTGATACACTCACTTGGTAATGCATAAAACATGTAAGAAACTACATTTTGGTCACCCAGGATACAGTTTATCATTTACTTTTAGTGTTCTAACAAGTAAATAATAGTTAAATGTACAAAAAGGATAATGAATACCTTGAGGGATTTATCTAGGAATTTTTAAAAAACCGAATAATGAGACGATTAATAATTGTAAAAACATACGTTCTGCCCATTATAAACGTTAACATGGGACGTTCTGCTTATGTCTTGATTAAAGCAGTCTTAACAATGCTATTTTGCAGCAGAAATAGGTTGGAACTTTCCTGTTGCACTGTTAACCTTACCTAACTTTAAAGTCCACGAGGAATGTCCCTCCTCCTACGGCCCCACCACATACAGAGAACAGGGATCGCAGCGCGTCTACCGCCTCCTCCCCATCCGCTGCACCTATGCTGGCTTCTCCAGCCAGCTTGAAGCAGCCTCCTGCACGGTTGGCCGTACTCCTCAGCGCGAGAACCCAGGTACCTCTTAGTACCCGCGGCTGAGCTTGCCGCGGGTACTGAGCCCCACCTCTACGAGGTGGGGCTCGGTCAGGTAGACCTTTTTGGGGGGGAACTTATTCCGGGGGTTAAAGGTAGGACCTATCACGACATGGCATTTAAATAAAATAAGGTTGGTTATAGGGCACCGTTTACTATGGAAATACTAAAATAACCAAAGTAATAATCATAAAAATTTCTCTCGTTTAAAGCCCTAAATTCTTTGGTTTTAAAGAATACTACGGAAATGTTTAAGCTTCTATTCCTCAGTGTAAGCATTGGTTATTGGCTGAATGTATAAAACTCACCACTGTCTAATAGGTAACATGACAATACATTTAGCACTCATTCTATATAAAAAATACTAAGCCAAACTGTTGCTCCACAATTCAAATACAATCTCAATGTAATTCAAGTTCTGAATTTGTGTTTTCACCAAAATCCTATGCGCCGTTTTTCCTATAACTTTCCTTACTAAAATGTTACAGAGCTGCAAAATGTGTCGAAATATTTATTGTTATTACGCTTATAACGTGATTTTATCTCTACGTACTGTTTTCATCTCATATAAAGAAGTTTATTTAGGCTAAAATTGCTCAAAAAACATAAAACACCTGGAAGAACAATGTGTACCAAGTACAAAAAAATGCTGTTTTGTGACTTTAGTGGTATTTGTTTATTGTGATTTGCCCAGTTGCACCTTACGAGTTTTTTATTTGAATTTAAGGTCTTCATAAAATAGACATTATGATAATAGAAATAACTTGTAAGCTTAATGTTTTTTTTATCGTGTTAAAAGCAGAATAGTGAATGTACAAAAAGTGAGATGCGATTAAGTTAATTTGCACAAACTGTGAAATATTCATACAGCTATCGAAAAAGTCACTTTGAACGCGAAATATGATGCGCACTTTGAATGCAAAAGTTTGATACGGTTATGGCGAGCGCTTTATTCAATTTCACTTCGCTTACCATAATAAATTTTATAACATATATAATTATACATAGGAATGCTGGAATATTATGAAGGGGAAAACATAATGAATAAATAAATAGGAGGAAGTCGTGACTAGGGTTAATTCTAAGTAAACAAGGCGTCGCATTCTTGTGTGTACGCTGCTTTTTCTATGGACACTTGCATGCAGTTGTAAAAAACTTGAATGTGGCGTTAGTGATAGATAAAGCAGAAGTGAAGTTCTGTGTGGCAAGAATGCTGATAAAAACTAAATAAAGCCTAAAAAAGCCGAATTCAAGGAAAAATAGTTGATCGAGATAAATCAATAAACTTAATTTAATAAAGTAAACACACACTTAAGCTATAATAAATACGTTGTGAACATATATTTATATAGAAATCAAAAGTTCATAAATATCTTTCTGCAAATAAATACAAAATAAGTTTGATTTAAAGTAAAGTTTATTATGATGGAACTCGATTTGGCACTTCCGGACTCTTGTTTTAGAAGTTGTTAGTTTAAGTGGACTTTAACTCTCAAAGGTCTCAAAAAAATATTAATGAGATAGCTGTCCTTATATAGTTTTAATCAGGTTTTGATTCGTTTCTAAACTACTTCATAGTGTTAATACTATTGAGTTCATGTTTAAAAATGATAAAGTCATAATTTTGGTCGTTGTTGTTAGGTTCGAGTTGGTATCTATTACTTACCTAAGACCAATAAGGTGTGAAATCTGCCAAAAAAAAAGCAACATTCGAATCAAAAATACATTTTTATTATTCTTATGGCCTTATACCTTGTAATTATACACATTGTTTAGCAGTCCACTGTTAAAATGTGTCATCAGTGTTTGATATTCAACTTTTTTTTTTATGGCATACGCAGGCAGACGAGCATTCGGGCCACCTGATGGGAAGTGATCACCGACGCCTATAGACATTGGCAATACCAGTGGTATAGCCAACGCGCTGCCTACCGTGAGACATAGGGTGTTAAGTCTCGTTTACCCAGTAAATACGCTGGCTACGGTAACCTTCAAACCGGAACACAGCAGTGTTTTCACACTACTGCTTCGCGGCAGAAATAGGCACCGCGGTGGTAACCACCCAGACGATCTCCTGTAAACAGGGGACCTACCACCGGTAAACTTTGATTATAATGAAAAAACTTTGGTTATATAAATTCCATTTTGAAGTTATACTTCTTTAGGCGCGTTATGAAAAAATGATGAGAGTGAAATTTTGATTTGTCACACAAAATGTAACAGTTTATAATGAAAACGGTGAAAATGTAATAAGGTCCATATTACATAGTGATAAGGTTGATTTTGTGTAGTGATAATGGAGTTGTCGTTTTTATTAGCGATAGTTGTTGCATAATGTGCTCTATGAGTTAGGATTAAGGTTCGTTTTTGGTATATATTATATTTTAATATTAATAATATATTTTATATTATTTAAATTTATATTAAATGTATATATCAAATATATTCTTATATAAATATATTAATATTTGTAATGATGTTTATTCAACTTGATATAATGGTAATATTTTTATTTATTTAATATATCAACATTGTGATTTATCTATGTAATACAGTTTTAGATAAGCGCTATCTACTCACACATAATCAAAGCTTCGATTTATAGTACCGCTGTACAAAGTAAGCCAACATCTCTTAGAATTCTACATTTGTAAGCAACAGATGGCGCTGAACTACCAGTTATATGATATATCAAAGTACGTCTTGTGAATCCATAAATTTTTAATCGAATTATTTATGATTAGTTCTTGTAAATCTATCATCTTTAATTGTCTTAATTATTTTTGATTGATATTACTTACTATTTGTGAATATTAGTGAAAAAATTGTGCTTATATTCTCTTTCAAGTGCTCCGATATAATTGAGGTTAACTATCCGTATGTATTATTTATTGATATAAATTAAAATACTTTTATTTAATATAATTAACACTAAATATTATTAAATTATTAATGTTAAATACTTATTATTGGTTATTAATAATCACAAAATAAAGAAATAAATTTAATAAAACATTTAATAAAAAGTTTGTGATAAAATTTAAATTGAACATCAAATTATAATATAATTTTAATATTTCTACTAAATTGAACAAATAATAAATATTTATAAAATAACTAAATAAATTTAATGAAAACTTTTTGATAAAAATTATAACTGAAGTTCCGATTCAGACATCACGGGAAGATACTATGGAAGTGGAAATCATTTAATTAAAAATACAATTCGAATAATAAGACAATTTAATAAATAATTTAATAAATTTTAAATTTAAACTGAACTTTGTTGATTATCCTTTTCCAATCCTTCTATTATTTTATTGTAATTAATTATTTGCATGCAATTAAAAACTATTTTTAATGATGCCAAAAGTTAACTTCTCACGCGTACTAAGTACACGCACCCATTTTTTTATTTAGTTTGTTGCTAGTCTACTAAGTTCTGTAATTTAAAATTGTTTTTATTTTCTTCGAACACAAATCTAATTCGTGATAGTATCATCACAAATATGCATTTGAATAAAAAATTTACTAAGTATCAAGGATAACTAATTTTATATTTTGTTACCATATAATTGTTGTAAACACTGTTCTTGTGCGTCTTAAACCAACTTTTCCCATTAAAGATGATTGACGTTAGACGTTACTGGCAAATAACTTGGTACGCGCAAAGTCACTTGGAAAATTTCAAATAATTTAATAACATTGTGTGATATAAGGAGACAAGCTAAGTTATTCAGTAGAGCATAGAACGTAAATTTTATGAAAAAAAAGCCATTATGTGTTTCACCAAAATTTATATTTTAAATAATGGGAGTTATTGTAAAATTCGTTAAGTTTTTAACAAAGGTTCATGATCATTGAAATCCACATAAACTAAGAGTCATTTAATGGTAAGGTCTTGCTTCCTATTTTATGACACTTAATTTTTGTAGATTGCCATGAACAGATTTCTAATACAGCTATGTTATGTATGTATCATCTCATCACATCTCTCATCTCATCAGCCTATAATAGTTCAGTGCTGGAAATAGGCCTCCCCTAATACATCCCTATCCATCAGGGGGTTTTGGACCGTGTCCCACCACGCTGGTCCAATGCGGGTTGGTGGGTGGACTGACTTTTTACATGCCCATCCGACGCATGTATGTTACAATCGAAAGTTCGAATTACTTTGTCTAGTTTCCATCAACATTAAAGTAATTTTACAAAATCGTTTAAAAAAAAAATATAAGAAAACTAAAACGCAATGAAAGGTGGTTTTAGTTTGATGGTTTACATCTATATTTTGGGTACTTAAAATAAAATAATTCTCTTCAGGATGGCCTCAAGCCTAGATTCCAGTTGGCTTGCAAATTTAGCCAGCAACAAAACTTTTCCTCAATTAGAATCATTTATTATGGTAGCTGATGATAACATTAAAAACTGTTGTTTTATCGAAAAAACCCTGTATGATTGACATTACGATACCACACAGGATCATTTATTTACAACTTTTCCAAACTATTTTCTTTATTTTTCTAGATAAAAATTACATCTGTGTTAGTTTAATAAGTTTTGATTACACCTTAATTAAATACACGAGCAAAAAAAAATGTCCCTCCAAGTTTGTACCTACATATATATGTTTTATTTTTTTTTAGGTGTTGCATGTAACTTCAAGAAAATTTTATAATAAAAATATTATTTACCTATAAATGTAAATTATATAATTATAAAGTGGAAATAAATTTCAGTTGAACATTTGTTACAATAAAAAGCAGGTGCAAGCAAATGTTGCAAGTTTTCCTCGATTAAAAAGCACTATTGCTTTTAACAGTTTACTGCCGGACATGGGCCTTTTTAAACGTTTGTGACAGCTGGAGCCTCACCACCTCCAACTTGAAGTCCTGGAAGTTATTGCACGGAGATCGGCAATCCATTCATTCACTACCCAGGCCCTGAACGCGGCCTCCATGTTTCCTCCTCCCACAACGATTCCTGCATATTTATTATTGTTTTAAAACGCTTCTGGGCCACATGCCAAGTTAGGCTTAATACTCTTGTTAGTAAAGCATATGTTGACACCGTTGATAACCTAAACTTTAAAAAGTACCTGCAAATATTTTTAACAGTTTAACGTAATATTTTTTATTACATACAAAACTGTTAGTCCGGCCAAATTAAACGTAATTAGAGAAAATGTTGTTAAGGTCACAGATTGTGTTATCGCTGACTTCACAAAATCTCCACCAAAATATACCCTGATGGTTACTATTGGTTATGTTTATATCGTGATTTTTGTCAAAGCACTGTTTTGCATCTGATATTGAGACTATAACTAAGTTTCAAGTATTGCAACTCCTGAATTTCAGCACTTTTAAAGGCAGTAAGGACTTTCCTTGTGACATCTCAAGTAATTGCTTAGTTAGAACAAAAACTATTTTTTTTTAGTGATTAATTTATTTCCTTTCTGTGAGTTTTTAATTTATTTTATTTATTGATTTTATTAATTTTAAATGCTTTGTAATTTTTAAAAACATCCTACGGTTAGTGAAAATGGTTAAAACCTATAAACGAATTAATTATAGCATTATCTTTAAACACAATTGCTACTACAGTATGTGGAACGCTTACTCGTCTTTGTAGTAACAAATACAGAGCGTGACTTTGTCAAAGCGTTGATAATCTTTTAGGAAAGTTGAAGGAACTAAAATGGGATTAAAAGGAAACAGAGGCTATAAAACATAGAATTCATTGATGATACTATGATCATCCAATAATATTACTACACCTACCTAAATACAGTATATTTTAGGCATGGAGAAAAATGAAACAGAAAAATAATATGTATGATAGCAATAATATAAGAGACAAAATCTCGAATTGAGGACAAGTAAATGTAGAAACATTTTTCAACAAACGAAGTTATTAACGAACGAAGAAAAAATCACCAATAAGTACGGTTTCCTGTTTTATATAAACTAACATGCCAATTGTCATACCTTAAACGTGTAAGACGTGAGAACAAATGTATTATGTCGGAAAAAGTATTGATTCATATGTAGGAATCAAATTCCTTTATTTGTTGGCAATTGTTGAACAGTTCTTTGTTTTGTTTGAAAAAAAAAATACTGTAAAAAACAATTGTATTTTATTTATTTTGTGTGATAACCTTAGCAATTTAAAAATATGTCAATTCATGTTTTGAAAACATATTATAGTGAATTCGAATATATGCATATGTCTCAAAGAAAAAAGTATTTCACTGATTGTTTATCAAATTATCATTAATCAATGACGTTACTATTAATGAAGAACTTATTAGTTTCATACAATTCTTTTTTCTATAAGCAATCTAAGTATAAGCTATCTAATAGCAATCGGGAACGATTGGCCTATTGGTATAAAATCGATTTGTTAGTATATTTTCTATGAAATGACATTTATGAAAAATTTCTAGAAAATTTAATTAATCTCCATCAAAAAGTTATGTAATAATAAGTAATTCTAGTAATTAATAATTTTATTCAATGTTTATCATTGATTATATTTGTGCTCATTTCTCACTTAAAGCTATGAGTTTTATCTTTAACCTTTACTCATTTAACCGTACAAAATCACACTGGGAATAACTTACTTGGTTTTAAGTTTTTCTTTAGCATAGATGATAAAAAACGTAATCAACTTTTACTCAATTGACGTGTTGAAAGAGTTGTTAACTGATTTGTGAGGTGCGATTAATTAAATTTCACGTACCGTGAAACTCATACTGCTATCGACAAGTAATTTTGCACGCGGATAAGAAATCTGAAAATTTACAACGTAAAAGCTTAATTTGGCCGCAGTAAGCGCGTATCTTAACTTAAGGCTGGGTGCCTGAAACCATAAGCATGTGCTGGTGTCAAAACTATTATTTTATTTATGATATATGCTATTTGTTACCCTCGACTTTGTTCACGAGGAATAAAAGAAATGTCTGCGAGGTGTATTGAAATTTACTATATTGTATGATATAAATGAGGTGTTATGTTTGAATATTATCCCTAAACCGTGCAGGGACGCCGTGTGTTAAGACAGTAAAGGTGGACAGACAGACTTATTTTCGCATTTAGAACATTAGTATGAAAAATAAAAATGAGGTATTTTTATTGCATGTGGCTTTTGCTTCGAAGTTAACGAATTTCTATTTATAAATTAATAATATAAATTTTAAAATAATTATCGCGGGAAATATCGTACCAGTTGTTTAATTCATTCACGGCACCGCCTCCGTAGCATAGTGGTGGGCGTGAGCTTTAAAACCGAGGTCGTGTCTGAACTTGTAGGGACACGTATTTTGAATATGAGCTATTAATTAATAGCTTATTTAGTGACGTGCAGACGCATCATCAGGACTCATAAATACGACCGCTGTCGGCAATCAGGGCAGATACGGGTTCGAGTTTTGCAGTCAAAAACTAGTGTTTGTGTTCAGCTACCAACTCGCCATATTTACCCTGCTTTTTCTTGTTTTGTTGAGCTTTGCGGAGTTTTCAATATGTGTTAGATTGACTTATAACAAACATCGAATCTTCTATTTGTTTACGAGAGTTGATAGATTATAAAAGCTGACGTTTTGGGTTATTTTTAGTTTGTTCGGATTGCCCACGTCATGTCCAGGTTGTGTTTAATTAAAGTTTTAAATGAGCACTTATTACTCACACACACATATACATCATCAGCTCCAGCTTTGTCATCGTTGACATAGGCCTCCCCTAATAAACCCTATCCATTAGGGTTTTTGGACCGTATTCCACACGCTGTTCAATACGGGTCTTAGACTTTTAACAATGAAAATTTATTTCAGGTCCTCTGCAGGATCTAACCCACGACTCCAGTTTCTAAAAAGGCACGCCAATACCACTAGCTACTGAGACAGTTGGAACTTTAATTACTAAACTATAATTTTGCTCATTAGTTACAATAGTGATTTCGAACAATGAATTATAATGCTAGAATTAATTATATATGCTACAATAGGAAAAGAAGAGACAAGTATTTCAAACAAATATTTATAACTACTAGCAGTCCGTCCATTTGCCCTGCCTCATGTTATTTATAGATTTTGTAATGGATTTTCCTGTGGTAAAAAGTAGCCTTATGCTACTTCTAAGATTAATGTCGCTTTAAATGTAAAAATATGTTTAAAATCGGTGGTTTTAAATTCATTAATTACAATATACACACAAAATACAAATCTTTTTTTCCATTATAATATTAGTGTAGATTTCTAATCAAACCGAACACTTTTAGTGGAACATAATTTGTTACTGATGCTTGAAGTATGCAAGCAAAGGATATAATATATTATTATGAGATTATATTTACTTTTAAAATGAAATTTAATATAAAATATTTTAAATAAATCAAATCTAATGAAGTTCGAATACAAATTATTTTACAAATAACATTTTTCATTACATTCCGTAGATAAAACCATAATTGTCAATTGGTGATGTCCTAGCGAATAAATACTGCATCGCGTGGCAGTGGAGAGGGAATATACGAAACTGCCCACTGGAGATATTCGGTGGAGAATTGTGGAAAACTGTCGTGATTCATTCGACCATAGTTATAAGTGCAAATTAATATTTTCCACTAGTGACAAATTGTATTGTTTCAACTTTTTTTTTAGTTTCAATTTGTGGAATAAAATATTTGAAACAATGCTTGGGATAAATTTTACAGGGTTTTTGATTTGTTTCATGGTTTATTTTCTCGGTTTTACTCAAATTAAAAGGCTAAAACGACAATGGTAGTAGTGAAAACTTTTGGATAAAAAATTTTACTTCCCAAATTTTGATAATGTTTTAGACTAAAATCAAAAAAAAGGTAGATTCACAAGGCATTGCCATCTATTAATAAATTAAGTGGTTATGTTTCGGAAAATTTATTTTAACAAAACTTATTTAAGTCTTCTCACACAAACCATTTATTATACCAAATTAAATTCAAAAGAATGAACGGTGCCTTTTGTAAATACTGTTCTTAATAATAAAATGATGTAGGCAACCTTATGTTTTTTTAATTTCTTCGTTTAGAAAAGAAAATAATTTGTTAAAATATTTAAAGGTTTAAACCTCTTCCGTTTAAAATTTTATTGGTTTTCTTCTTTGTTTGACTTCATAATAAATATAATTAATTTCATCAGTTTCAAATTTTTAATGTTAAATGTTTAATGAATAAAGAAAAGTTAAAATTAATTTATACTAGTATCTGTTATGTGGTTTTGTTTAAACATCGTTATCTAATCATTACAATTAATCATATTTACGGACTACACTGGTCATTTATGATTAAAATATATAATAAGCCATCCATATAAATAGAAGTTAACCTTCACTCATACAATATTACTTTAAAAAAATTTAACCTTGGATGCCTTTTTTAAATAAACCAATATTTTTCTATTCATTAAATAATTCTCTTTGAAAGTGACATAATTTCAATGGAATCCCAAAACCCCTCGGGAAGGGTGTCGGCAGTTGCAACCCTGGTTTTTTAACCCAACCGTTGTAGTTTTCTGAGACTTTTATTTTTTAATATCAATTGAGGGTTGATAAAAATATTGTTCTTAGATTTTTTATTAAGTTTTGTTTTATTAAACCTTTTTAATATTATTCAAATATAAGTAAAAAATTTTTTGCATCTTCACCTGTTTGGGCTGGACATGGGCCTCCCAATTCGCCTTCCATTAGGTTTTGAACCGTATCCCACCACCTTGGGTCCAATGCGTTCGGTGGGTGGTGGACATCAATATACCAACCATAAAATTATTTTAAAACGAATAAAAATTTAAGAAATTTTATCAAATTTATATGAAGGAGGTTTGGGAAGTTTGTTGTTTTAAACCGTTAATACAAATCATTCGTACTAAAAACATAAAAACTCGGTTTTGAAAGGGAAAAATCTTATTTTACCATATTATTTATCCATTCATATTAATATTAAAATTGGAAAGAAATTCGTCTGTCCAAATGTCTGTCTGTCCGTTTTTTTGTTCAAACCTTCAACTTATTTCATCAAATTATACACTTATAATATTTTAAAGAAAGGACATATTTTAACTTTGTTAGAAATGGTTAAAAAGAGTTAAAATTGGATACGGCTTTATCATTTTGGAATAAGAAAAAATTTATGCCTAAAATGGTTTTGATAAGGTTAAGTGGTTTTTTTATCAACAAGCCAAATTGTGGAATAAATTGGGGGAAAATGATAGACATACAATTTAAAGCCCAAAACCTGCAAATCCGTCAAGCCACTTGAATTTGCCGAACATCCAATCGGAATTGGAAAGGAGTTTCATCCCGGTTAAACGAAACAAATGGTCCCCATAGCAACAAGAAAAGCCCAAGGAAAGGGGCATAATTGCTGTTTGTTGAAGTAGTATCATAGGGGTGGTTTTCATGATGTGGGGTTGGAATATCCTAAAAAAAGGACGACTTTTTTCGTGCCTTGGCGGTTGGAACTGGTTTGAAAGCAAAAGGTGGTGGAAGAAATTCTCCTCATCAGTTTTCTTTCAGGAAACTGGTATTTTGATGATAAGTTTGCCAACAGAAAATGTTACTTTCCAGTTTCTTGAAGAGGTCGACCGGACGATAACGTGGCATCCTCAGATTGACCCTTAACCCCTTTGGGATTCTGGCATTCAAAAGGATTCGAGGCGAGATAAAGTTTAATCTTATCAAAAGAAAATTTTAAAGGGGAAAGGAATATGATAGCTCAAGATTTCATTAAATAAATCCATGTATAATCGCAATCAATTATAACAGGAAATAAAATAAAATTTGTAAGTTAATCCCTTTCTTTTTACGAAAATATTTTATATATTTTGAAAAAATAATTAATGTTGTCGTTTGAATTTTCCATCATTATTTATATATTTCCGTTCAAATTTTAATTTATTATATATTACATATAACAGGATCGGTCCAATGGGATTTTTAGAAACAGTGAAACCGGGCTGATCCTTATCTCCCCATCAGGGCACCATCCAATCAATTAAACAAACAAACCATTAATTCCCAATTAAATATAGTTTAAGAGAATTATTTTTAATTTTTGAATTTAGAAAGTTATTCCCAATGTCAAACATCACAATAAAACCACTTAACGTTTGAGGGGAACCAAAAAAAAGATAAATTTTTTCTCGATCAACATTAAAATCGATTGTTCTAAATTGATTTCTAATAAGATAATTACAAAAATTAAATTTCAAATTTTAACCTATTAAACTATAAATTTAATAGTTTAAACTTCTTGCGCCATATATAAAATTATCATCAATAACCACCTTGTGCATTTTTAAAAAGGTTTCTTAATAAAGAAAAAAAAATAAAAATTGTTACACAACTTCCATCACCAACATACGCCCAGTCAAATTCACGCGTTTGAATTAAGGTTGAAAATTGGTTTAATTGACGGCGGTAAAGGGGTCTTTGAGCTCTCCGTTGACCCGTGGCCCGGTAGCGCGTCTGACTCGGGATCAGAAGGTTGGTGTTCAAATCCGTGGGGTTACATTTTGTTATATGTGTGTTTTTTACATTTCATTGAGGAAAAAATAATAAAATTTTTTATAAAAGTCTAAAAGAATTGACTTTTTCCCAATACAGAAAATGCAAACTTGCTTAGGAAAAGGGGGACCGATTTCACCCTCCGGTATTTATCTCGTCACCTTGTGCTTTTTAATTTTTTTATATCTACTAAGTTTTGGGAAGAAACAACAAACCCATATTAAAAAAAAGCCACAACAGTGCGATAAATTTTGACCGCTTCAAACGGTGGGGGGCGTGTTTAAAAACCAGGTCGGGGTTCGAATCCTGCGGGACTTGTTGTTTTCCAGAAGGCAATTTGGGTTGACACCCATAGCGAAAAATGATGATGATAAAAAGTCTTCACCCCAACCCCGCATTGACACACGTGGTGGAGGGCCCAAAAACCCTCTAATGGACTTACAGAGGCTGATAAATAGTTACTTTGAGCTTTGATTGAAGTAATAAAACAATTTTTTTTGATGATTGACTCAATTAAACTATACCAACAATTGAAGCAAAAAACATCTCCTTCGTGGGGCGGGAACTATTAACTAAAAGCTACACCCAAACGTTTCGAAATAAAGTTCTTGTTTTAACACTCGTCCGAATACTATAATGAATTTCACAAGACGGTAAAGATTTAGACGCTATTTCCCAAAAGAAAACCTTAATATACGCGGGTAAGGCCTTATTAAGGCCGTTTCGACCAGGGGAGAGGCATTCGGACAGGGTCTATGAGCAATCATGGATTTTTTTATACACCTATTGAACGTTTAAATACGTCATCGTCAGGGATTATTACGAAGGATAATCAGTTTATAATCGGGTTGTTTATCGTTTGGTAAGAAGACTTAGAACGAACTCATTAAAATCTTCCCTTTTCTTGTAATATTTCAGTCTTTAACCGTCTCCATTATGAATGCTCACTTTAAATAATCAATGTGCAACATCAAAAACATTCATTTAGTTTAACATTTTGGCAATATGGTGGATTCAGCGTCTTTGCCGGAAAGTCCCGTTTATGGGATACAAAACTCGACTAATTTTCACTAATTTTTCTTTTTTATCAACACTTTAAAGATTTTTTTATAATCATTTTCTTAAAGGTATTACCGTTTACCTAAAAATGTATTAATATCCCTATTGTATTTTTTCAAAATTAAAGTGGTTATCAAGTATGTTATACGCT
The DNA here is from genome assembly GCA_029286875.1 of Lamproptera curius. NCBI lineage: Eukaryota > Metazoa > Arthropoda > Insecta > Lepidoptera > Papilionidae > Lamproptera > Lamproptera curius. Next base: position 1,253,908 of record JAGSMT010000086.1, read on the forward strand.
CCCGGACTTTTTGCAGACCAATTCAAAATTACAATTACTTAGAATTATTTAAGTCTGACTTGGTTGCAGCGTTTGCAATTTAACTAGATGGTGGTGATTTTTGACGCTGACTTTTCATTTTTATTAAAACAGTTTTTAAATCTAGTAATATAGGTGAACATGTATTTATTCGATTTCTATTTTTAAATACAAAAACCTCCGAAACCAGGAAGGGGAAAATATATGTCTTTTAAGGGCGGTGGAGAATTGTCTTTGAACATCTTAATTAGTTGGGCTTATATATATATTTAAAAATTAGATAATACCAGTCCCTGGCAAATTTAGTGCAAAATTAAATAATATTATAAAAAACCAAATGTTTTAAAATCCTTTATATTTGTAAAGACGGTGGGTGAAAAATTGAAAGGTTTTAGTGCCTTTGGAAATTGCCCTTTAATCGTCCCAAGATCCAAAAGGGGGGGTAATATCCTCTTCAACTGGTGTCATACCTGTCCCAAAGAATCCGTTGTAATAATTTTATTAATTAGTTAATTAACCTGTCCCTTTACCAAGAGAAAAAATTTTTTTTTTAAAAAAGTCTCGAAAATAATACTTACACTATTAAAAGTTTTTTTTTCAATCCCATTGGATACGTATTAAGCGTGTGGGACAAGAATAAACATGATAATAAATATATATTATCTGAAATTTATTATTTTGTTAATTACAATAATTTTCTTCTGTATTATAATTATATTTTTTTAAATTATTATAAAACTTCAAAATCATCTTTTAAATTTTATTTCAAATGGAATGGTAGGTTTTCATTAAACAACTTATTGATTTTGTTACAAAACAAATAAATTATTTTACCTAAAAAGGTTTTTATTAAACAAGTTTCTTGTTTTGAACTCCCAAGAAAAATTTTCCTTCAAATCCAAATAAACAATTGAAACTAAAAAACTTTTTTAATTTTGGGAAGATAAATAAGAATAGTAAATGGGGTCTTTTATTCTACAAAGATAGGAAAAAAACCATTTATATAATGAGTTTGGGGCCTCGGATCGCGTCCGCACTTGTGAAGAAATGTGGAACCATTTAGTTATCGTGAGTATCAACCTTCATAAGATAGATCTTATATTTTAAAGTATTATTTTGTTTCAAAATAACGAAGAAATATAAATAAGGGACCTTTTAAACTATTAACACCTCCTTTATTAAAAATTAAAACAGAAGAAATATTCTCAAAGCAATACAAATGAACTCAACAAGATATTGATATGAATGAAAGTTTTGCATAAGAAAACTAAATAACATCAAAAAAGTTCATTTGTGTCAATTAGGTTTTAAAATTAAGAAATTTAATTTTCGTAATTTTTTAAATTTATTACCTTCATTTCCTAAAATTGTTTGGATATTATTATATAGAAAATTTAATAAATTAAGAAATCACGTCAAAAAATCAAAACCCGAAAGAATTGAAATTGTTTAGAAAGAGGCAATTAAAATCCAAAAAATTTTTGCTTTAATATAATTGAATTTTTGATCGGATCGCCCCTCTATAAGCCACCGACCGGTACAAAAGACATTTTCTATCATAGATATTTTGTTGTTCAGACAATTAAATCTTTAATTATAATAAAAGAGGGTGCATAGTAGTACATTATTGTTTGATTTTGGGTTTGTCGTTTTTGGATAGTTCGAGCAATTTCCAATTGAACCGAAAGGAGGAATGTAGGTGCGGTTGTCGTTAAAAGGGCATTGAAGCAAAGGTGTTTCTTAAAACGTGATTAAAAACTTATGTTGATCGACATTAAATTGAAAATCCGCTTATTTTGAGGAATTTTCCGAATTTTCGGTTTCTGACTGTTACATCGAAAAAATAAATGGATTAATGTATGAATTGTCAAAAATAATTATGTATTTAATAACCAATTTGAATAAGTTATTAAACAAATAAAAATATTAAAAGGTTTTTCATCTTCTTAACCAAGATTAAAAAACAAACGTAATATAAACATTTGATTGCTGAAAAAAAGGTAAAATTGCAATAATGTTTTAACTTTAAAATCAGATTATTCATTGGGCCTTGGTATCAGAACCCAACAACCCTACTCGCGTCGCGGGATATATCAAAATATTTATAGCATAAAGCTTGAAGAGGCAAGGTGATGACGTTCCATAAAAAATTTTTTAATATTGTTTTTTAAATTTAATATATTTAACTCTATATTTATTTAAAAAAAATAATCCTTAGGTTGTTTATTTTTTTATCGTGATATAATACCATTTCAAGCACAAACCCCCTTTCTATAGGTTCTTACCTCGTCGTGTTGGGGTTCAACCGGCGACCAGGTTATCGAGCCAAGATGAAACTTGGCTGGCCTAAGAACAAAAGCCGGCGATGAAAGCTGCTCAAAGTTGTCTAAAAACCGGGTTTTGAAGGAGGAAAAGGTGGCTGTCCCCTTCCTGTTCTCCACGTTGGAATCAGGGAAAAGTTGTATCATGTTCGAGGGCCACTACATTTTAAAATACGAATGAAGGGGTGGCGGAGGGTTGGTGCATTCATCATCCTCTCTTCCTTCTGCCTGAAATGGGGCTAAGGTATTAGTGTCCACTTTGTTTCGGTCCGGTCGCCCCCGCTTTGATCGGTTCCTGGAGTCGGTGTGAGACGGGATGGGCCCCGAAGGGTTTCCCACCGACCTAGAAGGACCTCCAAGGGTCCAAAACTAGTTGGCCAATACCGTTACACGTAGTTCAAAGGTTTGTAATATTTTTAATTTTCGGAGATATTTTAAAGTTTGGACAACCAACTGATTTTTAATTATTTTTTGTTATTTTTGTTTTGCACGCCTTTGTTTTGAGAAAAAATTTATAAAGATTTTGCATTCCCCCTTTTCTTGTGTGGTACCCCTTTTGAAAATTGTATTTGAAAATTACTTTAATTATTTGGAACCAACGTCTTTTGTTCCATCAAATGTAACAGTTAACAACCATTTAAAAGAACACGAAGTTCTTTGGAAAGGGAAACTGTCGTGAACGTTGGCAACACTAATTTGGGTTGTCTTAAACTGTTTGGATCGAGTAGCAATAATAAATTTTACTGGAAAACTGGGTCTTTGAAAAAAATTTAATAAATAAAGTGGCTCGGTATGAGAAAAAAAGAAAAATTATGGGGTCCTTGAAATTTTCCCAAAATTTATAAATTGTAAGGGATAAATTTTCAGTTCCGATTTTCAAAAATGTTTTGCAAAAGTTGTAAACTTGACATCATTAAAGTAATTCAACGTTTTTCAAAATTACTTAATATAATAAAAATTTAAAATTTCTTTGAGTCTGCGCTATGGTAGGGGATAGAGTGTTGAAATGTAAATTTTTTATTTAAATAAACCTTTGTTTTCTCATTTCATAACTGCCAGTAAATGAGTCAAGCGGCATCTTGGGAAATTTTTGGGGTTTTGAAAAATTAGGCCCCAAAATTTATTAAAATAAAAGAAATATCTAAAAATTAAAAATTTTGAGAAGCTGTGACGTTTAAAAGGGAAAAAGCGATTTAAAAAACCAATAAACCTTTTTTTCAGAAATGTACGCATACTCCCCTAAAAAGAAAGATTTTGCGGACTAAAACCCACAATGTTGTTCCCCTTTTGGGGGCCTGAAAAACCTTTGTGTCTTTGACCCCCGCGCTTTCTCCGAAGCACCCGTCTCCGACCCAAGGCTCTTCCAAACTTGACAAGTTAAGTAAGTCTTCTTCCCCCCTTGTCTGGCTTTCGCCGGGAATCTAAAGGATCAGAGCGAAGAACAAGATTCTTCCCTTCCGCATTGGCCCTGTAAGACCACGACCTAGGTTTTGCCCCAAATGATAAGATCTCAAACCATGCCAAAAATCTTTCCCACGGTTCCACGCCACATCTGGGGGTGCCCTGTGAATTGGAGGAAAAAAAAGGTTTATTAAACGAACCTCCTTCCCAGGCTTCACTTTTTGGAAGACAGGAGGTTGCCAAACCACCTTCAACCTGTCCCCTGCACTCTTTTAAGCGAAGGTCCCCTGGACTGACGCCGGCTATCATGGAGGAAAAAGCCATAAACCATCAAAAAAAAAATTGTCTTTTGTAGTTTTGGGATGATGTTTGGATCTTCAGTTTTTTCATTAACATTGGATTTAAGATTTTCCATTCACACTTCCCTTTGTTTTGGTTATTCTTTAATTTGACAATACAAAACCTTTGCGCTTAGACAAATTACCGTTTAAGGAAAATTTAGTTAAGGATTGACTTCCATATTTTTGTGTTTTCGAAAACCTTTGCAGGTAAGTTTTTAACAGAATTTGGGTTTATTAATTTGATTTTTTCTCTTAACGGTTTAACAATCAATTCGATAAACATTTTCTTTGAAATTTTTTCAAAAAAAAAAAAAGTTCTTATGCGGTTTTATAATTTTTAAAATGATTCATGTAAACGTTTGCTGGATTTTGTCCGAAAATTGTTCTAAAAAAATAGACAAAAAATTTAAAAGCTAAATCTCTTTACGTTATATTTTAAATTCAAAGAAAAGAGATATGGTTAACTAAGGTTTTTTCAAAAAATCATTTACCCTTGTTGTTTAATCAAAACTTTGTTTGCAAAACTTTAAATTATCTCCTTGGTTGAATTTCAAGTTTATAATGATCACCTTACGTGTTTGTTATATCAAATTTTCAATATTATTTTGGCCTCACAGCCTTATTTATAGGAAAATGTGAGAAAAAGTCTAAATGAAATGATTGCGTACTACGCTTGAAAAGAGGAAATAAATTTGAAACTATATAATTAGCTGACGACACGTTCTTTATATAAACTTTGTCAAACGAACAATTTTTGATTAAAGCACAGGGTCAGAATCGCGAAAAACAGAACAAAGGCTTAAAATAAAAACGGTCTGTTTTGTCAAAGTTTGTGTTTCGGCAGAGGGCTTAATTTACCAATTTATAGGATAGGAAAAACGACTCACCTTCCAAAATTTACCCTTTTTCTTAGATTAAATTTGGTTTTTAGAAGGGGCGCCGTTTTCCTCCGATACTCGGTACCTTTCCCCAAAAACCGTTTTTAAAGAAATAATATAAAAACTTTTGAAGGAATACACATATAATAGAAAAGGACTTATAACGGTTTTGTCAGGAACCCACTGCCTTTGAAAGTGATCAATGTCGATTATTAAAAAAATGTAAAAATAAAATCCGTTAAAGGTCATTTTTTAAAACAGGCGTCCAGATATTATTTATTATTTTTAAAATATTATTTTGAAATGTATTCACCACTGCATATTAATACATGCTATGTTGAGAGGATTATACCAAAATATAATAAACTTGCCGCTCTCTGTAACTTTAACCAATTAATATAACCATATTCTTTTTCCCAAACACAGTAATTATTTGAATACCCCGTTTATTTTGGAAATTTAAAAATAAATATCTATTTAAATTAAATTTAAATTTTTTATTATTTTATGTATCAAAGAGTCCACTTAATTGAATAATTAAAAATTTTATTTCTTTATATGTTTTTAATCCATGTTTGTTTATTGTTTTATTTGTGATATGAATCGAAAGACGTACAATAATAGGAAAAATTTTAGTTAATAAAAGGAATAAATTGTTTTCCAAAGCAACCCATCCCGAATAAAAGTAAAAATTCCCGGGTAGATGGGGATGGTTAAATTAAAACTTTTCGATTTCCAGCCCCGTAATTTTTTGATTATTTTTTGACAGTTAAACCGAATCTTATTTCGGGTAAAACATTATAAAAAATAAACGTTTCGAACCAATAAAACTATTTTTTATTTAAAATTAAATATATATAAATTATTATACTATTTATATAAACAATTATATGGTAAAAAATTGAATTAAACGCAAAATTGTATTATTTCTTTTCATAAACAAATGTATTAGGTTCATTAATGTTTTCGGGTATTCTTATTTTAGTAAATATGGACTATTTATATTATTATTTAAATTAAGGTAAAAATTGTATAATCCTTTTTCTATTTTGGGTAAAATAAGTTTAAATTTTATGGTGAAAAGAAATCATTATACAAACAAAGAAAATAATCCCAAAATCATAATGTTTAAGGGTGCCATTTTTGAAAAGACTTGCAGATTATGAGCCGTGAGTGCTAACGATCGTGCGATTACTACAAGCGGAGGTACATTTCGGTACTCCTATTGCACCTCTCAAAGGCTTGTTTGAGCACCTCGTTGTGGATTAACGTAAGGTCTCATTTACGCCCGGTTATGAGGAAAATGTTGCCACTTACGACTGAGAAATCGAATTCATAAAAGGCTATATGTAACATAAACTAGATATGTAACTTTTATAAAACGTCAATATCATTAATACATATAATCGTATAAATAATGGATTCGTCGTGTAGTTAAATATTCCGTTTTAAGTATACGCAAAGCGATTTATTTCATGTTACGATGACACGAAAGAACATTCAAGCGTTCTAAAACCTATCAGGGTATGTTCAATATAGCCTTAAGTACGAAAATATAGAAGTTTTCAGTGTAAGTATTTGGATAAAACTCCCGTTTGGTACTTCAAGAGATCCATTTACAAGATCTCTTTTGTGCATCGGAAACACACATTCTTCTTAGTCCTCTCCATTTGTATTAGTCCTATATTAAAAAATATTTTATATTTTAAAAATAGGCTCCCTTTCAGTATTGTATTATCGTTCCTGTAACGGCGTTACCTCTTTCAGATATTAATTACGAAAAATGATTAAGAAGCGAATGAAATTACTTGAGCGCTGGATGTCGTACTGTTCGTTATGAAATTGGATAATGTACGTCACAGATGTAAGAGTGATAAATAATACAAAAAAAACCATCATTTTCTTTTTTTAAAGGATTCTACAGGCTTTTTTTAAAGGATTTCTGAATTAGAACTTTTAATCTGATGAAGATAAACTACGTCAGATTAAAAATTATCGTAAATAATAATAAAAACATAGAGGCAAAATAAAGTCTAAAACCCTCTAAATTGCCTAAAATTACCTCGAGAATCCCTATGAATTGATGTACAATTTCAGGGAATTATGTATTATATACATATATTAATATAACCATGCTATAACATATATTAACAGCCATGTAAATAAATTATGTTACGTATAGCATTCTTATCTGACTTGAAACTTGTACATTAGTTTTTTATTTAAATCAAATTAAAATTTCTAAAAGAATAGTTTTAATAGTAATAAAATAAATAGTTTTAAAATGATTTCTTGTTTTTACGCGATTATTTTACAAATGAATTCCACAAATTTATGGATTTTTCGTTACTTATCTTTCTATACATATCTTTCTGCAGATAATTACAAAATAAGTTTGATTTAAGTAAATTGTAACGATGGAACCTCGATTTGGCACTTCCGGACTCTTGTTTTAGAAGTTGTTAGTTTAAGTGGACTTTAACTCTCAAAGGTCTCAAAAAATATTAATAAGGTAGCTGTCCTTATATAGTTTAAATCGGGTTATGATTCGTTTCTAAACTTCTTCATAGTGTTTATACTATTGAGTTCATGTTTATAAATGATAAAGTCATATTTTGGCCGTTGTTGTTAGGTTCAACCAATAAGGTGTGAAAACTGCATAAAAAAGCAAAATTTGAATCGAAATTACATGTTTATTATCCTTATGGCCTTATACCTTGTAATTATACACATTGTTTAGCAGTCCACTGTTAAAATGTGTCATCAGTGTTTGCTATTAAACTTTGGTTATATAAATTCCATTTTTTATTTAGTTTGGTTACTAGTCTTCTAAGTTCTGTAATTTAAAATTGTTTTTATTTTTCATCAAAAACAAATCTAATTCGTGATAATATCGTGCCACAAATATGCATTTGAGTAAATAATTTACTAAGTATCAAGGATAACTAATTTTTAAATTTTGTTACTCGTATAATTGGTTGTAAACATTGTCTTTTGTGCGTCTAAAATCCAACTTTTCCCATTAAAGATGATTGACATTAGACGTTACTGGCAAATAACTTGGTACGCGCAAAGTCACTTGGAAAATTTCAAATACTTTAATAATATTGTGTGATATAAGGAGACAAAAACCATATGTGTTTCTCCAAAATTTGTATTTTAAATAATGGGACTTATTGTAAAATCCGTTAAGGTGAGTTTTTAACCAAGGTTCATGATCATTGAAATCCACAAAAACTAAGAGTCATTTAATAGTAAGGAAGAAAAATAAGAACAGTTTTTAATACAGCTATTATTATGTGTGATCATCTCATCTTATATCATCTCTCATCTCATCAGCCTGTAATAGTCCACTGCTGGACATAGGCTCTCCTAATACACCCATATCCATCAGGGGGTTTTGGACCGTGTCCCACCACGCTGGTCCAATGCGGGTTGGTGGGTGGACCGACTTTTTACATGCCCATCCGACGCATGTATGTATACAAATCGCAAAGTTCGAATTACTTTGTCTAGTTGTCCATCAACAGTTAAAGTAATTTACAAAATCGTTTAAAAAAAATAAAAAAATATAAGAAAACTAAACGCAATGAAAGGTGGTTTTAGTTTTGATGGTTTACAATATCTATATTTTGGTACTCTAAAATAAAATAACTTCTCTTCAGATGGCCTCAAGCCTAGATTCCTAGTGGGCTTTGCCTAGGCTACAAGCAAAATTCTAGTAAAGTATAGTGTTTCCTCACATCAAAATTTAAAAAAATCGTAACTTTCTCCTCAATTAGAATCATTTATTATGGTAGCTGATGATGACCTTAAAAACTGTTGCTCTTATCGAAAAAACCCTGTATGATTGACATTACGATACCACATAATCATTTCTTATTTACAACTTTTCCAAACTATTTTCTTTATTTTTCTAGATAAAATTACATTCGTGTTAGCTAATTAAGTTTTTTGATTACACCTTAATTTAAAATACACGAGCAAAAAATGTCCTCCAAGTTTGTACCTACATACATGTTTTTATTTTTTTTTAGGTGTTGCATGTAACTTCAAAGAAAATTTATAATAAAAATATTATTTACCTATAAAATGTAAATTTATACACTATAGTGAAAATAAAATTTCAGTTGGTAACATTTGTTACAATAAAAAAAAAGGTGCGCAAGGCAAATGTTGCAAGTTTCGATTAAAAAGAATTATTACCAGGCTTTAACAGTTTACTGCCGGACATGGGCCTTTTTTAATAAACGCCTAGACAGCTGAGCCCCTGCTACTCACCTCCAACTTGAACCAGTTATTGCACGGAGATCGGCAATCCATCTGGTCTACCAACGCTCCGTATTCCCGAACGCGGCCTCCGCGTTTCCTCCTCCGCCAACGATTCCTGCAGTATATTTAATATTGTTTTAAAAACGTGCTTTCTAAATATGCCAAGTTAGAGCTTAATGCCACTCTTTGTTAGTAAAGCATATATGTTGACACACCGTTGGATAACCTCAAACTTAAAAGTACCTGGCAATATTTTTAACAGTTTAACGTAATATTTTTTATTACATACAAACTGTTAGTCCACAAATTAAACGTACACTAGAGAAAATGTTGTTTAAGGTCACAGATTTGTGTTATCGCTGACTTTTCGCTAAAAATCTCCACCAAAATATACCGATATATTTACGGTTAATATGCTTATATCGTGATTTTTTGTCAAAGTACTGTTTTGCATCTGATATTGAGACTATAATTCAAGCTCAAGTATTGCAATCCCTGAATTTCGGAGTACTTTGTAAGGCAGTAAGGACTTTTCCTTGTGACATCTTCAAGTAATTGCTTAGTTGTAGAACAAAAACTATTTTTTTAGTGATTAATTTAGCTCTTTCGTGAGTTTTTTAATTTATTTTTATTTATTGATTTTATTAATTTTAAATGCTTTGTAATTTTTAAAAACATCCTACAGTTAGTGAAAATAGTTAAAACCTATAAACGAATTAGTTATAGAATTATCTTTGGACACAATTGCTACTACAGTATGTGGAACGCTTACTCGTCTTTGTGGTAACAAATACAGAGCGTGACTTTGTCAAAGCGTTGGTAATCTTTTAGGAAAGTTGAAGGAACTAAAGTGGGATTAAAAGGAAACAGATGCTATAAAATATAGAATTCATTGATGATACTATGATCGTCCAATATGAAAAAATACTCCCAGAATCAAATAATGTAGCGTTTTCCAACCTAACCTCCTAATCCGTTTTTTACTATCGGTAAAGTAAATATATTTTAGGAATGGATAAAAAAAAGCGAATCGGAAAAAAATATGTATGATACCATTAATATAAGAGACAAAATCTCGAATTGAGGACAAGTAAATGTAGAAACATTTTTCAACGAACGAAGAAAAAATCACCAATAAATACGGTTTCCTGTTTTATATAAACTAACATGCCAATTGTCATACCTTACAGGTATAAGACGTGAGAACAATTGTATTATGTCGGAAAAAATATTAATTCAAATGTAGGAATCAAATTCCTTTATTTGTTGGCAATTGTTCAACAGTTGTTTGTTTCGTTTGATTAAAAAAATACTGTAAAAAGTAATTGTATTTTATTTATTTTTTGTGATAACCTTAGCAACTTAAAAATATGTCAAGTCATGTTTTTAAAACATATTATAGTGAATTCGAATATATGCATATGTCTCAAAGAAAAAAGTATTTCACTGATTATTTATCATATTATCATTAATCAATGACATTACTATTAATGAAGAACTTATTAGTTTCATACGATTCTTTTTTCTAGAAGCAATCTAAATATAAGCTATCTAAAAGCAATCGGGAACGATTGGCCTATGGTATTATATAGATTGAAAAATCGATTTGTTAGTATATTTTCTATGAAACACATTTAAGAAAAATTTCCAGAAAATTTTAATGAACTTCTTCATCAAAGTCATATAATAAGAATTTAGTAATTAATAATTTAATTCAATGTTTATCATTTGATTATATTTGTGCTCATTTCACTCTTAAAGCTTATGAGTTTTATCTTAACCTTTACTCATTTAACCGTACAAAAATCATAATGGGAATAACTTACTTCTGGTTTTAAGTTTTTTCTTTTTGCATACAGATGATAAAAAACGTAATCAACTTTTACTCAATTAACGTGCGAAAGAGTTAACTGGTTTGGTGAGGTGCGATTAATTAAATTTCACGTACCGTGAAAAACTCATACTGCTATCGATAAAGTAATTTTGCACGCGAGATATGAAATCTGAAAATTTACAACGCAAAAGCTTAATTTGGCCGCAGTAAGCGCGTAATTCAATTAAGGCTGCGCCTGGAACTATACATGTGCTGTGTCAAAAACTATTATTTTATTTATGATATATGCTATTTGTTACCCTCGACTTTGTTCACGAGGAATAAAAGAAATGTCTGCGAGGTGTATTGAAATTTACTATATTGTATGATATAAATGAGGTGTTATGTTTGAATATTATCCCTAAACCGTGCAGGGACGCCGTGTGTTAAGACAGTAAAGGTGGACAGACAGACTTATTTTCGCATTTAGAACATTAGTATGAAAAATAAAAATGAGGTATTTTTATTGCATGTGGCTTTTGCTTCGAAGTTAACGAATTTCTATTTATAAATTAATAATATAAATTTTAAAATAATTATCGTGAAATATCGTGTACTAGTTAGTTAATTCACATTCACTTTGCACTGCCTCCGTAGCATAGTGGTGTGGGCGTGAGCTTTAAAAACCGGAGGTCGTGGGTTCGAATCCTGTAGGGACATTTTACATTTTGAATATGAGCTTGGTTTAATTAATAGCTTATTTAGTGACGTGCAGGACGCATCATCAGGACCTATAAATACGACTGCTTTGTCGGCAATCAGGCAGATACGGGTTCGAGTTTTTATGGAAATAAAAACTTAGTGTTTGTGTTCAGCTACCAACTCGCTATATTTGCACTTGCTTGTTTTGTTTGAGCTTTGCGGGAGTTTTCAATAGCGTTAGATTGACTTTATAACAAACATCGGACCTTCTATTTGTTCACGAGAGTTGATAGATTATAAAAGCTGACGGTTTTGGGTTATTTTAGTTTGTTCGGATTGCGCACGTCATGTCCGAGTCGTGTTTAATTAAAGTTTTTAAATGAAAGCAATTTATAACTCACACACACATATACATCATCAGCGTGTGTTTGTCACTGCTGGACATAGGCCTCCCCTAATACACCCCTATCCATTAGGGTGTTTTTCGACCGTATTCCACCACGCTGGTTCAATACGGGTCTCGGACTTTTTAACAATGAAAATTTGTTTAGTCCCCGCAGGATTCGAACCCACGACCTCCGGTTTCTAAAGCACATGCCCATACCACTATGCTACGGAGACAGTTGAACTTTAATTACTAAACTATAATTTTGCTCATTAGTTACAATACGATTTCGAAATAATGAATTATAATGCTAGAATTAATTACATATGCTTCAATAGAAAGAAGAGACAAGTATCAAACAAATATTTATAACTACTAGCAGTCCGTCCACGGTTCTGCCCGCATTATTTATAGATTTTGTAATGGATTTTGCTGTGGTGAAAAGTAGCCTTATGATACTTAAGATTAATGTCACTTTTAAATGGTAAAATATTTTTTTAAAAATCGGTACGTAGTTTTTAAGTTCATTAATTACAAATATACACACAAAAATACAAATCTTTTTTCATTATAATATTAGTGTAGATTTCAATCAAACCGAACATTTTATTGTAACATAATAAGTTACTGGATGCTTGAAGTATGCAAACAAAGGATATAATATATTAAGTGAAAGATTAATATTTACTTTTGGAATGAAATTTAATATATAATATTTAAACAAACTTCAATCTAATGAAGTTCGAATACAAATCTATTTTACAACAACATTTTCTGTTACATTCCGTAGATAAAACCATAATTGTCAATTGCGATGTCCTAGCGGGAAATAACACCTCGCACGGCGTATAATGGAGAGTGAGAATATACGAAACTGCCCATTCGGGATATTCGGTGGAGAATTGTGAACATCGTCGTGTGATTCATTCGACCATTGGTGTAAGTTCAAATTGATATTTTTCACTAGTGACAAAATGCTTTGCACTCTAACTTTTATTTTTTATAATTTGGCACTTATAGGACATAAATAATCTTTGAAACAATGCTACGGGATAAATTTTTTACAGGGGTTATGGATTTGTTTTATGGTTTAATTTCTCGGTTTTACCCAAATTAAACTGCCTCCGTAGCCTAGTGGTATAGGCGTGTGCTTTAGAATCCGGAGGTCGTGGGTTCGAATCAGCGGGGCTCAAGAAATTTTCATTGTTGTTTACCAGTTGGTTAGACAATTTGGGCCGATCACCTATTTCTCTGAAAAGTAAGATGATCCATGCGTCGGATGGGCATGTAAATTGGTCCACCATTATCGCATTGGACCAGCGTGGTGGGACTACGCTGGTCCAATGCGGTTCGGGGTGGGTGACATCAATATACCAACCATAAAATTATTTTTAATATGAATAAAATTTTAAGAGGTATTTATCGAAATTTATATGACGTAGTGAGCGTTTGTATGAGAGTTTGTTAAGTTTTTTAAATACCGTTAATACAAATCATTCTAGTACTAAAACATAAAAACTCGGGTTTGAAAGGGAAAAATACTTATTTTTACCATATTATTTATACCATTCATACTAATATTATAAATGCGAAAGAAATTCTTCCGTTTTTTTCTAATCCATTTAACTTATTTCTGAAATTTGATACACACTTTTAATATATTTCAAGAAAGGACATAAGTTATTAACTATTGCGTCAGAAATGGTTAAAAGAGTTTGAAATATGGATGCAACTTTTTATAGGCATTCATCATTTTTGGAAGTAAGAGAATAAAACTTGCCAAAGGACTTGATAAATAATGGTTTTTTTATCAACTTTAAGTTTCAAACTGTACAGGAATGAATATTTAAAAAAGATAGACACGTACAATTTAACGCCCTAAACGTCGCAAATCAATCAAGCCCCACTTGAATTTGCTCATGAAATCCAACGAACTTTGAGCAAAGGGTTTTATCCTCTGCCCTCCAGCCTATGGATAGGTTCAGAAACCGGAGGTCGGGGTTCGAACCGCGGGGACCCAAATTTTCATTGTTGTTTTAGTTGGTTAGGTAATTTGGGATCACCAAGGTTTAAAAAGTAAGAATCCATGCGTCGGATGGGCGTGTCGGTCCACCCACCAACCCGCATTGGACCAGCGTGGTGGGACGGTCCAAAACCCCCAATGGATAGGGTGCGGGAGGCCCATGTCCAGCAGTGGACTATCACAGGCTGATGATGATGATGAGAGTTTCATCCTGGTTCGAAGAGAACAGAAGTTCCCCATGCAACGACAGAAAAAGCCCTGGCGGCATATGTGTTTTGCTGGTAGTATCACGGCGGTTTATAGATGAGTTGGAATATCATATGAAGAAAGACGGAGCTTTTTTCTGCCTGGGATTGGGAAGTGGTTTGATATTGTCGTGAAGAATTTCTCCTCGATCATTTGTGCCTTATTGGGGCCAGGAAGATTTATTGATGTTTGATAATGCAGCCCAACAGCAAATGTTACTTTCCATTCTTGAAGGGTCGACTTTTGGGCGATAATTGGCCCCCTCAGATCGCCTGAACCCCGACATTTGGGACATGCTCAATAGGAGGATTGAGGCGAGATGCAATCATGTATCAAAGAAATGTGTTAGTGGAGGAATGGAAAATTCAAGATTTCTTAAAAATTGCATCAATTATAACAGGAAAAAAAAGAAAAGTAGATTTAACTTTTTTTTTTCGAAAATTATTTTTTTATGTAATGTATAAAAAATAATTAATTTTCCTTTTAAATTTCTTCATTATTTATAACCGTTCTTTTAATTTATTATATATTACATATAACGAGACATCTTCCAATGGGTTTTGAAACAGTGACGCCTGGGCTGTCATATCTCTCTGGGTCTCATCGCAATCAAAAAAAAACAACACTTAATTGCATTAAATACTGATTTAAGTAGAATTCATTTTTAACTTTAAATAATTTAGAATATTATTCAAGTCTAAACATCACAATATTAAACACTTTAACGGGTTAGAGGGTAACCAAAAAATATAGAAATTATTTTAACTGATACAACATTATGAATCATTGTTATAACATTGATATCCTGATCAGACTTTAAATAATTAAATTTGGTTAACACTATTTAACTATAAATTTAATAGTTTGAACTTTTTGGGATAATTTAAATTATCATAACCCTGCTCTAGTGACATTTTTAAAAGGTTAGCACAAAAGAAAAAAAATATAATGAAAATCAAACAAATAATCCCCAAATATAGCCCCAGTCGATTCTTGCACGCGTTTTGCATATTAGATTGAAAATTGGTTTAGCAGAGGGAGCACATATGTCTTTTTAGCCTCTTCCCGGACCCTGGCGCAACGGTAGCGCATCTGACCCAGATCAGAAGGTTGGTGTTCAAATCACGTCGTCCAAAATTTGTTTTTTTAGTTTTTTTTCATTGAGAAAATAAAAATTAAAAAACTTTATTTATAAAATCTAAATCCTTTTTCCTAATATTATTTTAGAAAATAAACGTTCTTGGAAAGGGCTTGGATATTTCACTCCTGTCATTTTATTCGTCATTGTTGGTTTTTATTTTTTTATATATATATTTTGAAAGTAAAAAAAAATTATATGCAATAATATAAAAAACCACAACAGTGTGTAAATTTTAGACATCCTTGGTCTAGTTAAGGGTGTGGCTTTTAAAAACCGAGGGGGTTGAACTGGGGGACTTGTTGTTTTTCAGTGTTAGGGTTTGGGTTGATCACCCACGTGTCAGAAAAGTAAGATGATGAAAAAGTCAGTTCACCTACCACCCGCATTGGACCATGGTGGGAGACCCAAAAAACCCTAATTGACTTGAGACGATGATGATGATGTCACGACTTTGATTATGAATAATAAAACAATTTATTTTGATGATTGATACGTAATTAAAGTATCACCAACAGTATTGGCAATAAACACTCCTTCAAGGGCCAAGGAATATTATATTAAAAAACTACCCGCAAACGTTTTTAGCAAATAAAGTTCTTTTATTTCCTTCACGAATACTATAATAGCCAATATTCACAGACGGAAAGTTTAAGACCTATATCTCTAAAGAAAAGCCCTTGAAATAGCCCAGGTAAGGCCAATTAAGTTTACGACCGAGGGAGGGCATTACTGAGTACTTATATTTGAATATCTATGTGATATCATCTTTATAACCACTTAAAGCCGATTTAAAAGTCACGTCGTAGGGATTTTACAAAGAGTTTATAATCAGTTTATAATCGGCTGTTGTCGTATCGTATTAGGTACAAAGACTTAGAACTTGGAACTTAACATTAAAAAATACTGTTTCCATTTTCTTCTAATGATATTCGTAGTCTTTTAACCGTCTCCCATTATGAATGCTCATTTTAAATAACTTTCTTTCCTTATAGAAAAAATGATCGACTTCAGGATAACATTTTGCGCAATATAGGTGGATTACAGCATACTTTCACGGAAAAATCCACTGTTTTGAGTAAAAACCTAGACTAATTTTCTACTAATTTTTTTATAATGCATTTTCTTCAAAAACCTGTAACCTAAATGTGATTAATTGCCTCATTGTAATTTTCAACAATGTAACCATTAAAGTGGTTGTCAAATATGTTATACGATCCCGGACTTTATTGCAGACCAATTCAAGAATTACAATTTCTTAGAACCTATTTAAGTCTGACTCAAGGTTAAGCAGCATTTGCAATTTAATCTCAGTTGGTGGTGATTTTTGTCGCTGATCTTTTTCATAAATATTTATTAAAATAGATTTTTTAAATTATAGTAATATAAGTGAACATGTATTTATTTGATTTCTAATAGTTTTGAAGCTACTACAAAACCTCCAGAAACCAAGAGGGCGGAAAATATAGTGTCTTTTAAAGGTAACAGAGCCCTTGCTTATGAACTTATCTTAATTGTAAGTATTTGGTCAGCGATATTAAATTAAAAATATAAGACTGCCTATGTACTTAGTGAAAGGAAATAATATAAATAAAACCAAAAGTTTTTTACCTATCCCTTGAATTGGGGTACGACGCCTGGGTCGACAAAAGTACGGGAAGCAGGTTTTGGGTCGGTAGGAAATTGCTTCCAATCGTCTGACGGGTCCATGTAAGCGGCAATATCCCTTCAACGGAAAACAAAACCGTCGCAACGGTTGTAAAATAAGAATTAGTATATTAATTCTGTCCCGTTACACAGAGAATATATATTATATTTTCCTTTTAAAAAGTATTCTAGAGAAATAATACTTACACTATTAATAAGTTTTTTTTATCGTAATCTCATTCAGCGGTATACGCATTATTTATAGAAACGGGTATGACACAGATAGAAATACATGATAATAAATATATATTATATTAAATTTATTATTTTGTAAATAACTGTCAAATTTTCGTTCATGTATTATAATGCGTATATTTTAATTGTATACATATTATAAAACTTCAAAATCATCTTTTAAGCTAATTGTATTTCTCATTTATGGATCTCCATAAATAAGGTAGGTTTTCATTACAACAACTTATTGATTTGTTACAAAACAAAATAAATTATTTCACCTAAAGAAGGATTATTTATTAAAGAAAGATTTCTGTTTTGAACTCTCACTAAGGGAAAAATTCTCACTTTCTCAAAAGCCAAATAAACTACGATAATGAAACTAAAAATAGCTTTTTTGAATTTGACTAGGGAAGTATAAATATTAGTTTATAGTAAACGAGTGGCACTTTCTTTATATTCCTACAAAGATAGAGGAAAATACCATCTTTATATATAATGACTTGTGGCAAACTCGGATCACGTGTCCGACACTTGACTATGAACGAAATGTGAGCACCATTTAGTTATCGTGAGGTATCAACCTTCATAAGATAGATCTATATGTTTAAAAGTATTATTTTGTTTTGAAAATAAATCGAAGACATTATGATCAATAAGGACTTTTTAAACTATTAACACCGTCCTTACTTATAGAAATGTATAAAACAGTATGAAATATTCTCAAAGCAATACAAATTAACTCAACGATGTTGTACATTCAATAAAGGCATACAAAAGCAAAAAATATCATTTGCAAAGATCATTTTGTTTCGAATATATGGTTTTAAAATTTAAAACTTTAATTTATTGTATCATTGATAATAAATTTATTACGTTGACATATCTATCATATTGTTCTGGATATATGTATTATAGGAAAATTTAATAAATGTGAAGAAATCACGTAAAAAAGTCAATAACTCTGAAATGAATTGAAATTGCTTCTTAGAATAGAGGCAATTAAAATACAAAAAGCAAGGCTGTCGGTTTTATAATTGAATTTGCAGTCGAAGAGTCGCCTCCCATAAGTCACCGACCGGGACAAACACATTTTCTACACTTAGATTTTGTATTTCAGACATATTAAATCGTTTAATTTAATACTCACCCGGCGTATAGTAGTAAATTAATGTTCGATTTTTATTGTCGTTTTTGATAAAATTTCAATTGTTTAATCGAATAGGCACGTAGAAAGTAGGTCGAGGTTGTCGTTAACGTAAGCATTGACAGTCAAAGGCGTTTCTTAATATCGTGATTGAAGTCTTATAGTTTCGATCAGACATTAAATGTGAAGCAATCCGCTTATATTGAGTTGAATTTATACCGATGATTTTCGGTTTCTAAGACGTGTTACATCGAAAAAATAAATGGATTGATGTAGGAATTGTCATAAAAATAATTATGTATATTTTCAATAAGACATTTTAAAGAAAGTATATTAAACAAGTAAAAAAATATATTAAAAGTGTATTTTCATCTTCTTACGCTAAGATATAAAAATAACAAACGTAATATTAACATTTGATGGCTGAAAGAAAAGGTAAAATTCGCAATAAAAAGTTTTATTAGCTTCTAAAATCAGACTTATTCCATTTGCCTGCGGTATCGAATTTGACAACTCACTCGCGTCGTTTTGGGAAATATCAAAATATTTATAGCATAAAGCTTGAAGAGAACGCAAGGTGTAATATGACGTTCCATAAAAATATTTTATATTATGTTTTGTTTTTAAATTTAATATATTTAACTCTATATTTATTTAAAAATAGAGTAATCACTTAGGTTAATATTTTTATTTACTTTGGATATAATACTCAATTATAAAGTTACAAACCACGCCTCTTGGTTCTTTACCGTCGGTGGAGGGTTCAGACCGGCGACCTGACGGCCCAGGGAAGATGAACTTGGCCGGTCTAAGAACAAAAGCGGGCGACGAAAGCTGCTCAAAGTTGTCCGAAGAAGCCAGTTTTGGATGCGCTTTGAAGAGTGCAGCGAACGGGGAAGAAGGAGATAGGCATGTCGCCCTTCACGTTCTCCACGAAGTTGGAATCACGTGAAAAAAGTTGTATCAGTTGTTGCAGGCCACCACATTGCAAATACGATATGAAGAGGCCGTGGCAGGAGGGTATATTTGGCATGCAGTCATCGATCTCTCTTCCTTCTGCTCCAAACAGGGCTGGTATTGACCCCAAAGTTTCGGTCAGGGGGTTTCCGTCTGCATCAGCCCTGCGGAGTCGGGTGGGGGATGCACTTGAAGTTATCCCACTGATAAAGAAAAGACCTGATAAAGGACCTCCAAGGTCCAAAACTACGGCACCAATACCGATTAAAAGAGTTCCAGCCGTTTTTGTACATATTTTAAGTGCAATGTTTCGCGATAGTTTTATAAGTTTGACAACCAACTGATTTGTTAATTATTTATTTTCTTTTATTTTTTAAGTTTATGCACGTACCTCGTGTTCGGAGAATTACAATTTTATAAAGATGTTTGCAGTTCTCCTTACTATTCTTATAGTAGTGTATACTTCATGAAATTGTATTTGAAAATTACTTTAATGTATTTGAACCAACGTCTGCTTGTTCCGATCAAATGCTAACAGTTAACAACCAATTAAACAGAACATGAAGTTCTTCAGGCAAAGAAATGGAAACTTGTTAAGTTAGGCCACACATTCAATTGTATAGAAGATTGCGTATGCAGTTGAGGTATTTTGGAGAGATACATAGTCTTCTACTGAGAAAAGGCTGCGGTATTGGTGCCAAAAATATTTAGGTAATGTGCGCTTCGTTCCGTCATGAGACACGAAAAGATCGGTTGGGGTCACTATATATTATCCACTAAAATTTAAAACCTTGATAAAGGACAAATATCAGGTTCTTCAAAACTTTTGAAGTTGCAATACATAACTGACGTTCAGCCTTATTACATATTTAAGCATTTCTTCTGAATAGCTTAAAGTTATTGAAACCAATGATTTGTAATTATTATTTTCTTTATTTAGATGTCTTATGAGGATACCGTGTGTTGAAAATGTAAAATTTTATTAAAAGTTATTGATTCTTACTATTCTTGATAATACCGTCATAATGTGATGTAAATGCTTTGAATCTGAACATGAGTTTTTGGTTCCGTTGCCAATCTAAATTAAAACGCCTTAACAAATTATCTAGCAATAAATTGTAACGTAAGAGAAAAATATTAAAAAATTTCAAAGCTTTTGACCAGAAGCAATAATAAGTTTACTGGAAAGCAACTAGTTTGGTAGCAAAAAATTTATAAACCATAAAAACGCTTTTACGTAGAGAGAAACACGCAAATACTAGGCCCTTGTAAAATTCCGCTACAAGTATGATTATAGCGGATGAACCATTATGCTTTCGGCGCTTTAAGGTGGGGCAACTTGAAACACTTTGGTAGTCTTTTGCGACCTCACCAGCGCTTTCCTCCGAAGCACCCCGGTCTTCGACCCACAGGCTCCTTCCACAACTTGACAAGTTGGAGTAAGCGCACTCTTCTTCCCGGGCCCCTTGTATGGGCATTAAAATTCGCCGGAATCTGTTACACAGGATCATGCGAGCTAGAAGAACAAGATTCTCCTAGCTTCCAGCAATGGCCTCTGCATAAGGCTATGACGCTAGCCAAGTTTTGGCCGCAGAATGAGGACAGATCTACGACACCATGCCGAATATCTTCTCCTCCCACAGCCTCTCCACGCCACATCTGAGGTGTAGCCCTCCTGACTCACGGAGGAAAGGAAAAGTGGCTTACGAACTACGAACACTCTTTCCCCACGGCCTCTCACTTTACAGCGAAAGAACCTACACCTTAACTGTGCCCTGCATGTAACAAGTCACGGAGGAAAGAGGACTCATACGGAGCAGCCCTATCCAGAGCTTCATCTTTAAGAAAAATTGTCTTTGACTGAAGTTGTTGGATGATGTTTGGATCTTCAGTTTTTTTCACTTAATATTGGATTTAATGTGAATTTATTTCCATTCACACTTCCCTTTGTTTGTATATTCATTTATAAATCTGACAATGGCATCAAAGCCACCGTTTGCGCATAGACAAATTACGGCGTTTATAGTGTAACGCTTATAGGTCAAGGATTAGCAGCTATTTCCATATTTATTGTAGTTTATCAAAAAACCTATTGCAGGTAAGTTTCAACTGAGATATTTAAGTATTTTTAATTTGATTTTTTTCTCTTTTAACGGTTTAACAGATCATGTCGATAAATATTAATTCTTGTAGAAATTTAACGCACTTTACAAATGCCATGTGAAAAAAATTATGTTTATTCATGCAGGTTTTATAATAAGTTTAAATGATTAATGTAAACGTCATGCTGATTTTTTGTACCGAAAATTCGTTCTAAGATAACATTAGACAAAAATTTAAAAAGCTAAATCACTTACCGTTAGTGATTTACATTCGTAAAGAAAAAGAGATAGTGGTAAACTAGAGGCTTTTAACAAGGAAACTTCATTTACATACGCTGTGTTCTTAAAGTTGTTTAATCAAAGAGCTTTGTTCGCAAACTACAGTTATTATATTTCTTGCTGAATTTCAAGTTTATAATAGTATCACTTGTACTACGTGTTTGTTATATTGGAAGCAAATTTCTGCCGAATATTATTTTGGCCTCACATATGCCGTATAATAATTAGAGGAAAATGTGCCCAGCGGTAAAGAACGATCTAAATGAAATGATTGCGTACTACAAAGCTTGATAAACAGGATACATATACCTTGAAACTATATAGTTAGTTGACGACACGTTCTTTATATAAAGCATATTAGTCAAACGAACACATTTGATGCCAAGCAGAGCTACGGCCGTGTTAAGCATCGCAGAAACTTACGGGAACAAAGAGCTTACATAAGTAAAAAAACGGTCTGCTTAACAACAAGTATTGTGTTTCGGCAGCAGGGCGTGTTAATTTACTTAGTTTTTATGTTATAGGCATAGAAAAAACGACTCACTCTTCACAAATATTACCCTTTTTCTTAGATTCCAATTTGGTTGCTAAGGACAGGGGTAACGGCACGTCATTTTCTCTCACGATACTCGGTACTCTTCCACTACAATAAACCGTTATTTATAATGAAATAATATAGCAAATTTTTTGTTTACGCGAATACTACACATAATTGATTAAAAGGACTTTTAACGGATTTTATCGAGTGGCCA
Source organism: Lamproptera curius (assembly GCA_029286875.1). NCBI lineage: Eukaryota > Metazoa > Arthropoda > Insecta > Lepidoptera > Papilionidae > Lamproptera > Lamproptera curius. The sequence goes on from JAGSMT010000086.1 coordinate 1,276,564, forward strand.
CTGCCTTTGGAAAGTGTACGAATCGTCGGTTATTAAAAAAGTGTTTATTATCAATTTCAGTAACATAAATATCTGTTTAAATTAAATGTGTGAATTTTTTGTATTATTTTTGATGTATCAATAGAGTCCATCTTAATAGGTCTTTTAACATGTTAACAAGCATTAGCTTTGGAATAAAGTAATAAGAAGTAAATTTAGGGTAAGTCATCTGTGGAAAAATATTAAATAAAAAAAGGAGTAAGAAAAGAAACGACCTATCGAATATTCCTTTATATATGTTTGCTCAATCCATATGTTTTTTTTTTTTTTTAATAAAACTAGACTTGCGTACTAGAAAGACGTCAATAATAAAGTATACGTAAATTTTTAGTTCCAATAAAAGAGAATAAATTATTTTCCATGAAACACCCACCCCGAATGGAATGCAAGCACCCTTCCGCAGAGGGTAGTCGTTAAATTGCAAATTTAATCGATTTCCCCGCCCGTAGTTTTGATTATTTTGAACAGTTAAACCGATAGAGACTGGTGAAAATTATTCAACTTGTAAATCTTATATATTTTATTGATAAAACATTATAAAAATAAACGATACTATAAAACATACTTATTATTTATTTAAAAATAAAATATGGTAAAAATTGAATTAATGGAAGCTTGTATTATTTCTTTTCTAAACAAAAGTATTAGCTACTTAATAATTTTTAGGCTTTATTGATTTTACAAATGACATTTATATTATTTTTCTTATTTCATTTAAAAATTGTTCTCTTCCTTTTCTATTGTGATAAATATTTAAATTTTATGTATTGACAAAACGTATACATAGCCAAAGAATAATCACAGCAACATGAATGGTTTAATTAGCACTTTTTGAAAAAGGATTGCAGATTGGTTGATGCTAAACAATCAAGATTACGCAAAGGAGTACATTTAATTAACCCGTAATGCTCTCAAAGGCTTGTTTGAGACACTCTCTTGATTACCTGAGGTCTCATTACGCCCGTTATTAGGAAAATGTTGCCACACTACTGAAAATCGAATTCATAAAAGCTATATGACAGTTGATAAATATGTAATTTTATAAAACAATTATTAATAACATTTAATCGTAAAAAATGGATTCGTCAGGATTAAATATTCCGTTAAATATGCAAGCGATTTATTTTTCTGACGATGACATAATTGAATATGCATTGTTCAAACTTATTAGGATTATGTTAGTATAGCCTTATAGAAATTAGTTTTAGTTAAGTATTTGTGAAACTCTTTTTGGTACTTAGAAGATCATTTAGATTCTTTTCCATTAAATCACATATTCTTTAAACTGCCTTCAGCCTAGGTGGTATTAGCTTGTTCAGAAACTGAGGTCAGATTCGAATCCGGGTACTCAAATTTCATGTATGTTTCTTTCAGTTGAGTTGGCTTATATGCGTACCCATTGACTTTTGGAAAGTATATATTGATCCATGCGTCGGATGGGATAATGCAGTCCACCACCAAGCCGTATTGGACCAGCGTGGTGAAGGTCCAAAAACCCAAGGTAGGGTATTAGGGAGAGTCTATGTCCAGCAGTGGACTATCAAAGGCTTATGATGATGATGCCAGATGATGATTTTCGTCCATTTGTAATTGTCCTATAGTTGAAAGTATTTTATATTTTAAAATGGTTCTTATTTAAATTTACCTGTAATGCAATTACTTGCAGATATTAATTAAAATGATTAATAAGTGAATGAAAGAGCAATGACCTGGTTCGTCTGTTCGTTGAAATTCGATAAAACGTACAATGAAGAGTGTTAAATACATACAGAAACCATCATTTTTTTTCACATTTCTATCACTTTTATTAGATTTTAAATTAGAACTTAATCAGCTGGAGATAAACTTCTCTGATTAAAATTATCGAAATAATATTTATTAATATTAATTCAAATAGAGGCAAATAAAGTCTAAACTCTAAATTGCCTAAATTACCTCGAGAATGTCCTTAATTGATGTACAATTTCAGTTATCCGCCATTATAAAATATAATAACAGCATGTAAATAAATTATTTATAAATTCTTAATGACTGCCTAATCATTAATATTTATTTAATCAAATTAAAATTTCTAAAGAAATTTGCTTCAATAAATCCACTAATTTATGTTTGATTATGGGTTTATGAAAACAATTTATCGAATTCGTTCTTTCAGCATCAGGATAGGGCTAGGATTTCGTAAATGACTATCGTTTTATAATTATTTTAATAACCGATAATCTGAAATATGTAGATTAATAAGTCTTAGCGTCAAATGAAGAATAATCGGTTTGCAATGTTCAAAACCAAAGTTTAAAAATTATTTTTTTTCGATTATTTTACATACAACCAATTATGGATCTTTCACTTCTTATACAAATTTTTCCGACGTTTCGTTCTTTTAGCATCCTATCATGGGCAGATTCAAGTTATAATGCTTACCAAAGCAAATTTTGGAATAACTCGAGTTTTAATTAAAATTTTTTATATAATTAAGTAGAAACAAGCTTAAATTTTAAAAGGAAATTGTAAACACTTGAGCGTGAAATTTCTTTGACTCCACCGTAATTTCCATCAATGTAGTATACCATGCTGTTTTCTATGAATTTAATATACTAAATGGTATTACATTCAATAACACCAATTTTAATTAAAATGTTATAACCTGACTTCCTTGTTCCTAGACAAACACCAATATTCTAAAAGTTTGAAATATAATATGAACTAATAATTCGCGCATCAAATTTGAAAAAGTTTTAAAATTAATGTTAAAATGAACAACTCCAATTTAGTCAAACAAATTAATTCATTACTCATTGTCAGTTCGAACATTTATAAAGTTACTGGTTTTGCACGTCCATTAGAGCAGAATTACCGTGCCAGTGAAACTCTGGTGTGGATATCAAGTTTAGAGACTTCATCGACAATGCAGGATTGGTTGATGGCACCACACGGTCCATGAATCATATTGTAGTAACAACATCAAGATCTGGATGACTTCATGATCAGGGAATTCGGCACATATGATATCATCATTTGGTCGGCTGAATTTTTCCACAACAAAATAAGAATGTGCGTACGGGTCCTGCTTTTTGCCATTCGATTGAATAACCAGCATCGAGTATCTCCGAAGACGCGTTGTTTAACAAAAAGTTCATCAGGGACCGATTTTTTTCTGAAAAATACGTGCTGGGATGTCGTCTATCCTTGATGTTTGTCCGGAAAAACAATTAATAATTTCATCCATTTTTGGATTACAGGGAAAAGGAATAAAAAGATCCCGGGACCGTAAGAAAACATAGCTTCATCTTGTGCATATTCACATATGACGTGGATCCAATGTTGTCGCCGGCAGAAAAGTTAATCGATCAAATTAGATTTCCTTCAAATTTAACTGCAAATAAATATGTCCCCAGAACGGTTTGGCGGTTCAACCTAATAAATTAAACGTTCTGTTTTTATTTTTTAATACGTCAACCAATACTCAAAACAACGACGAAACCCAGCAAAAGTTGTCAGCATTTTGACGAATCATCAAACGTTATGCGGATAATTTTGGCAACTTTCTTTGTAGTTTGTTCACCTGAAATTAAAATTTGATAATTCCATTTCAAATGCAAATTTTAAGGCAAAAATACAGACATTAACCATTTTTAATAAGCATTATTTTAAATAGTGTATTTCACAAATAAATGAAAAAATTATAATACTGATACTCACCATTCAATGGATTTTTCATTTTTATTAAAATAATATCTATCTTCCCCAAAACATCAGGTATTGAATTGTCATTGATCTTGAGTTTGATATTTGTGCAGTTGTCAGTATAAGCAAATATCGCTTTTTCCAACACCAACAATCTGGATGGAATTCGTCTACTGTTGGAGCATTAAATTGCGTTCGTGTGTTCCAGATGGTCGTTTATCTGCGGAACAAATTTATAGTATCATTTGTCCGCCTTGCATTTAAGCAACCTGACCAACGCATGATGTTCATGAAGCAGACCCAAGCTTAAGAATTCTCCTTATTCCTGCTTGATCTCTAGGCGCGATCAAGTTGTTTTTTCCATGTTGCCCATGAAAATATTTGTAAAAAATTTATTCTGTGTTTTTTCAAGGTAGTAATGTCCCAATTCGATGATGAATCTGTCCTTGTATCACAAAATAAAAACCAACAGTTTAACTGGGTTTTAAACACTTTTGGTGGGAAGAAATTAGAATTAAAATTACTACATAGGTCCAATAGATAAAGGTTATTCTTTTAAATCATTATTAAATAGAATTATTTTAAACCCGGATTGTGGCAGGGGAGATGTTGCTCCCGGGACCCCCCGAAATTCGAAAGTCGGGAATTTAAAAGAAAATAAACGCGATAAAATCCGTAAAGTAATTTTTTAATGAAATATTCGGGCCCAAGCAAAAATACTTTAAAAAACATTCTTATAAGTACAAAAATAAATAATTTAACTGTCGGTTTAATACCTTCTTCGATAATATCTGCCCCAAATGACGTCATCGGAAAAAACATTGTATTTTTGAGTATTTGCAAGAAAGGCGGGGATTTTGTTTCCCACCAAAAGCAATGAATACAATGGCTCAGGTGGCGGAGCAAAAATCATTATTTACCATTAAGGCAGCATAACGGGTTTTCTGGACAACTTTAATGCACCACTTTAAAACTACGTCCGTTTGCCCAATGCAAACGCTAGGATCGCTTAATTTGTGCACCGTATTGAAACGCGCCGATTCAAATCAGCCCGATAAATATCTTGTTCTGCGTCGCAAATGTCATTTGCAGTATTTCTTTCTTCTTGCACATTGTCGGGAAGGATTCGATGTCTTGCGGCGCTATTTTACATTACTTCACCCAAAAACAAATTTTCACTTCACTGTTTAAAGAATGGGCAATTAAGCAAAATTTTAATTATTTATTCAATAGAATTGTTTTATTAGATTTTGCAAATATCAAACCCCCAGTCATTACATAGCTGTCATTGTAGTCAATTTTGCCCAAGTCATTTTTTTATTATACCACGTTTTAAGTGACGACGTTGTTGTCACACAGGAATGCTGTCGAACGGGAAAAAGTACCTTGGCCTTTTCCTGGCCTCAAACACCTCCCGTAATTGGCTTCAGCATAAGGTTGAGCGTTTCGAGAAAATGGAACTAAACGACCTTTTTATATATAGATATAAAATAAATATATTAAAAAATTAAATAAATTAAAATATTAAAAAAGAAAAACTGGGATTGTATTTTTCTTTTTCATAAAAAATAGTATTAGGTAGCTGTAATTAATGTTTTGGTGTATACTTATTTTATGTCTGGACATTTATATTATTTTTTACCTTATTCAGCGTGTAAAAATTCTATTACCTCCTTTTTCCATTGTGTAAAATAAGTTTAAAATTTTAGTGGTGACAAAACATTATAAAAGAAAATAATTTAAAAACAAGGTTTAAAGTCCATTTTTGAAAAAGACTTAGATTATGAGCCGGAGGCAAGACGCGATTAGACAAGCGAGAGGACATTACGGTAGCTGTTGCACCTCTCAAATTTTTGAGCACCTCGTTATGGATTAACGGAGGTCTCATTTCGCCTTTTGGGAAAATGTTGCCCCGATGAAATGTATTCGGTAATTAAAATGAACTAAAATGAATTTTATAAACGTCAATATTATTAATACAATAATCTATAAATAATGGATTCGTCTGTTAAAATTCCGTTTTAAGTATACGCAAAGGATTTTTTATGCACGATGACACAAAAGAACATTCGGTTTTAAAAACCTATTAGGGTATGTTCAGGGTAGCCAAGTACGAAAATATAAAGTTTTATTATAATATTTAGATAAAACTCCGTTTTACTTCAAGAGATCCATTTATAAGATCTTTGTCCATGGAAAAAACATTCTTCGCTTCTCCCTTTATTAGTCATATTTTAAAATTATTTTATATTTTAAAATGGGCCCCTTTTCATATTGATTATCGTTCCTGTAAAGGTGTTAACCTTTCAATATTAATTATGAAAAAATGATTAAAAGCGAAAGGAAAGACTTTGAGCGTGGATGTCACTGTTCGTTATGAAATTGTAAATGAGTCACAGACGTAAATTAAAATAAACAAAAAAACATAATTTTCTTTTTTCAAGTTAGAACGTTTAATCTGATAAAAGATAACAGTCAGATTAAAAAATTATCGTAAATAATATTTATTAATTAATAATAAAAACATAGAGGCAAAATAAAGTCTAAAACTCTAAATTGCCTAAAATTACCTCGAGAATTCCTATTAATTGATGTACAATTTCAGGGTATTCCCGCCATGTTATAACATATAATAACAGCCATGTAAATAAATTGTCTAACGTATAGCATTCTTAACTGACTTGAAACTAGTACATTAGTTGTTATTTAAATCAAATTAAAATTTCTAAAAGAAACTTTAGCAGGTTTGCAATATCAAATCCACTAATTTACGGATTTTTCCGTTATTTAAAATATATTTATTCCCGACGTTTCGGATTCTTTCCAGCATCCATGATCACGGGCAGACTAAGTTGGTATATGACATAGTCGGAATAAATATATTTAATAACGCGAAAAATCCTAGAATTAGTGGTTGATATAATAAATCGCGTAAATAAAAGAAATAATCAGGTTTGCAATGTTACAAAACAATAGTTTAAAAATTATTTCTTGTTTTACGATTATTTTCATATAAATCCAATTTATGGATCTTTCGCTTACTTATATAAATTTTTATTCCCGGATTCGGATTCTTTTCAGCATCCATGATCACAGGCAGACTAAGTTGGTATATATCTGTATCACAAAGTTTTGGAATAACCGTCAGTTTTAATTAAAATTATTTTAGTATAAATAAGTAGGAAACAAGCTAAACTAATTAAAAAAAAAGGAAATTTGCATACACTTGAGCGTAAATTTCTTTGACTCCACCGTAAATCGTCATCAATTATGTATATACCATGCTGGTTTCTCCTGATTTTACTATTATTTAATGTGGATATTACATCTTCATAATCTAACCGACATTTTAATTACAAATGACTGTATAATACACCTCACTTACCTTGTTACCAAGAGAAAACACGAGATATCTAAAAAGTTTTTAACCGTATAAAGAAACAGAACAAACTCGCGTGCAAAATTTGAGAAAAGTTTTTAAATTATTTCGGTTTAAAACTCCGCTGTCAATGTCACTAGAACAAATTAAAGTTACCCAAATTGACTGTATTATTTTTTTAGAAACATTTATAAAGTTACTGTTTTTGCTAAAATATAGTAACGGAATTAACAGCGAGTGAATTAAACTCTGATGTGTGCAGATAGTTACAAGTTTCAGTGAAACTTCACCTAGTGCTTAGTTCACCCCTGCTCTGACTTAACGAATGTTGTCTTGATACAACTTTGACACAACTAGCTTTCAGTATGTTGATGTACTAATTCGATAAACTTTTGGTTTAAAATAAAATAAATGGTTAAAGTATGGGTGTCGATCCAACATTGATCCAACTTTAATATCTATCGAAAATTCTTCACATCACCATCATCGGCCTGTGTTCACTGCTGGACATAGGCCTCCTCTAATAAAACATGTCCTGTCGATTAGGGGGCTCTCGGACGTATCTCACCGCGCTGGTCCATTATAAGTTGGTCCATTATAAGTTGGTGAGTGGATCTACATTTTACATGCCAATCCAATACATGGTTCATCTTACTTTTCAGACAATGGGTGATCAGCCTAAAATGTACTAATCAACCAGAAAACTACGATAACACAAATTTGTATCCCGACGGGATTCGAACCCACGACCTTAAGTTTAGAAAGCAAGCGCTATTACCGCTAGACCGGAGCGCTATTACCGGAGGCGGCAAAATTCTTTTACGATATTATGATTCGAATATATATACATATATTAAAATTAAAAATTAATCGAATCAAAACGAAAAAAATGATAGACTGAAAAAATTGACATTTCTTTTTCTGATTTTTATTTTAGTTTAATAAGATACATATTTCAATAATCGGATTGAAGTCACTATGTACGAATCCTGGTTCCCCTCGAAATGAACAGCTGTCGCATAGAAATTGTTCCGATAGCGGGGGTGACCAGTCGGTTAGTTGTAACCTATTATTTATTTAAGCCCTCGATCGTGGTTTCCAATTGAGGGCTTTATTAAATATCATAATCCGGCTGTTTTGATCTGTTAAATAATAGAGGTGCTGATGGAATCTGTTTTGTACTAAGACTGGATTATTCCTGTTGACAGCTGCGTTAATTAATTGTTTTTTACTGTATGAATATTTATACTCTAACTATAGACAAACCGAAGCCCTGAAAATGTTTATCGCCTTTCATAGATGAGTTTGAATTCTTTTATATATTTATTAACATGTCACGTTTGTTCTTTAGTGACAATATTGGATGTGCTACTTTCAGGTCTATGGTTATTTAGCCTAAAAAGTGTCAATGACTTATAACGAACGCTATTTTGCAAATTAAAACTATTATCAATATCTTAAAAATCTACCGAACAATAAACAGTAACCTGTATTAGATTTAAATTAAATATTGTGTTAGAAAAGATATTTTATCATGAAAAGCTGGGCACATGGTATCAATAATAATAAAATATTTATGAATAGATATGAGTTTTAATAATCCCGAAAGCACCCACGCTTTTTATATAAATATTTTATTTCATAACATTATGTTATTTTTGTCCTAAATCATTTTGTCTCTTCATTGAATTATGTTATCTTATTATTTTACATATCCTCAGCTAAGCCGCGCAAATCAGATTACTGCGATATTACCAGAGATAAAGATCGGATATTATAAAAGTTGAAATGGAAAATTTATATTTGCAACCGCACACATAGATACATTAAAATTGTATGATTCCTACAATCTGTTAAATTTCAGAACTATTTTTAAATGAATAACTATCATTATTTCTTTCAATACTTCCAAAATAGACTAGCATCATTAAAAGAATTTGACCGTTACATGTTTGGCTTTAGTAATGTGATAATTTTTTAAAATTAAAATTATAGTAGCAATTACAAGCTTCTTTGTAGCCTGCCAAATCCATCGCGTTGAATAAACGATAAGATTATATAATACTTTCTAATGTTTACGCGAATACTATACACAATAAATATTACAGTTTTTACCGATTTCGAAACGTCGGGTATAACGTAATTAAACGCGTTAAAACAAAATCCGTAAAAATTGTATTAATAATCAGATAAAGATACGTTTGAGCATTGCAACATCAATTTAGGTAACATAATTCTACCTTAAAATGATGTTCTCAAGGTCATCGTAAAACATGCTATGAAAAATATAAATAACTCTAAAAATAAATGTATCTCTTGAAATGTGCAATAACTTTATAACAATCACTAATAAAAATAACATAATATGAAATAGTTTACTTTTTTTATGGCATACGCAACAGACGAGCATTCGGGCCACCTGATGGGAAGTGGTCACCGACGCCCATAGACATTAGCAATACCAGTGGTATCGCCACCGCGCTGCCTACCGTGACACATAGAGTGTTAAGTCTCGTTTACCCAGTAAATAGCTGGCTCGGTGCCCTTCAAACCGGAACACAGCAGTGTTTTCACACTCTGCTTCGCGGCAGAATAGCACGCAGTGGTCCACCAGACGGTCTCCTGTTTACAGGAGACCGTCTGGTGACCACCGAACACTACCACCGTAACAGCTACCACCTGTAACAGCTACCACCCGTAACAGCTACCACCGTAACAGCTACCACCGTAACAGCTACCACCCGTAACAGTACCACCTGTAAGCTACCACGGTAACAGGGACCTACCACCGGTTTCGCAGATGTAAAATTCCTAGCCTTGATGAGAGCTCGATACTGGCAGGAGAAATTACAGTGTTCCTAGTAAGCCTGTTTCAGAATCAATATTGCATAAGAGCATGTGACATTCTGTACAATTTGTCTTCCTGTATGTACGTACTACGAAATATACTTCAAAAATTCAAGACGCATTATCATCATCATCATCATCATCATCAGTCTGTGATAGTCCACTGCTGAACATAGGACTCCCTAATACACCCTTAGGGTTTTGGACCGTACCCACCACGCTGGTCCAATGCGGGTTGGTGGGTGGACCGACTTTTACATGCCCATCCGACGCATGGATCATCTTACTTTTCAGAAAATTGGTTGATTGGCCCAAATTGCCCAATAATCAACTAGGAAACAACAATAAACATTTTTTGAGTCCCCGCAGGATTCGAACCCACGACCTCCGGTTTCTAAAGCATACGCCCAAACAACTAGGCTACGGAGGCAGCGACACATTATAATGTCTTGTAATAATACACAAAAAATAATACACAAAAAAATAATACACGAAAACCTTTTAAACTTGCATTAAATATGCCCATTTTACACGATATATATAAATTATACAATATTTTATTACTGCGTAACTATTTTAACGTTGTAATGTAGTTTTAATCTCTATATAATCGACAATGTGAGTATGTGACACAATTGTTAGCTAACTTAATCTAAATAGTCTAACCAATTATAATTTGGAATAAATATAAAAAAGTAACTGATATTGTCAGTGAACTGTCACTCAACAGTCTTTTTTACCGAAGACAGACGAGCTGTCGGCTCACCTGATGAAAAGTGTTTACCGACGCTCATGGACATTGTACCAGGGGTGTCACCAACGTGCTATAAAAAGGGGATCTACCACCTCTAAAAAGGACATTTCGATAAAAATTCATCCGTAAAACGTTAGATGTACGACATCACTTCGTTTCCTCATTAATACTATCTCCGATTATTGAAATAGCCTGTTAAACCTTGAGTGCTTCATTGTTGTATGGGTGTATAGATCTCCCACGTGTGTGTAAATGAACCTTTAAAGTTGTTCTAGATGAAATATTGTTAAAACTATCTGAATCTAATAAATATATTATAATTTGTGGTGACTTTAACATTAATTTATTATATAATTGCAACACCACAATTAGATTCAGATGATTGTTAAGTTCATATAACTTTTAAGTTTATTTATTGAACCAATAAAATTACTGAGACTTCTGCAACATGTATAAATAATATATATACTAATTGTTAACCATTAAATTCCCAATCAATTATTAAAATGTTAACTTCTGATCATTGTGGTCAATTTGCCTCCATTCAAATAGATAAAATGTTATATAAGAAAAGTTTACAAAAAACAAAAAGTTTGTTCCTGTTTATAATAAGCGTATTGAGAAGTTCTGAAGTAATATATTACAAAAGTTACTTATTTACATTTTAATGAATATCCACATGTGCTTTTAGCGCATTATTCACTTTAATAACAAAGAATTTAATACTATATTACTTCTAAAACGGTTCAGTCTAAAGGTTCTGTAGCGTTTCAGGTTCAGAGAGGCAGTTTCTGACCTAATGAAGTAGACTTATACCGGTTTTAAATCAGGGTGTAATATGGACCCTAATAATTTTAGACCTATCTCGATTTTGCCAACTTTTAGTAAAATATTTGAAAACCTATTATTAACCTAGTTAATGGAACGTTTTAACAGTAACTGTCTTATAAATAACAAACAGTACGGTTTTACTAGTGGTCGCTCCACGATTGATGCTGGCGTTATGCTCATTAAGAGCATCTTTGAGGCTTGGAAGCGTCGTGGATGCCTTAGGCATTTTCTGCAATCTCAAAAAGCTTTTGACCGCGTACAGCGTGAAACTCTGGTCAGGAAATTACGTCACTATAGTGTAAGAAATGCCGCACTCAATCTTCTGTCTTCGTCTTGAGCCACTCGAACTCAGAGTGTTGACGTGAATGATAAAAGATCTCCAGGGGCCCCAGTAAATATGGGTGTCCACAGAGTCTATTCTTGGCCTTTCTCTTTATCTATATAAATGATTTACCATATATTATTTGCTGATGACACTTTCTTAATTTTAAAGTTAAACGACACACATCAATAAATGACGATGTAAATAAGCGCACTTGGCGCTTCTACAGAAAGCAAGCAATGCAAGAGCATTATTTTTATTTATTGTCAATAATTTGCTACTAAATAAAGACAAAAGAGACAAAATGTATTCAATTATGACTCGAATGTAAGACCGAGTAAGTGTGAAGTGTATATAAATGAGGATGAGATAGACGTTGTTGAGTCAACCGTGTTTCTGGGAATAACAATAGATACCAGATTGCAGTGGGGCCCTCATATTAATAGACTCAGCTCTGCAGTATATGCTGTCAAAATCAGATGATTGACTGACGTGGAGACGGCCTGGTTAGTATACTTTAGCTATTTCAACAGTGTAATAAATGCCATAAGACATTATGGCATTCTATATACTAATATGATCTTTGTCCTCCAAAATGAGCGGTTTATAACCTGGGCCCTAAAGAATCCCTGAGAAAATTGTTCACAGGGATTAAAATACTAACGTTACTTCTCAATATACATCAATATATATCATATTCGAAAGCCTAATGAATGTGCAAAAAATAGAAATGATTATCGCAGAAATTGTGATGCACATGACATAATATATTAGAAACAAACATAATTTAATTCGTGTAATAACCGTGCTTGAATTTAAATGCTGTTACTGTTGCCTTTTCAACGTTTAGGTTTTTAGATAGAAATTACATTCTATCACAAACTTAACGATTACTATATAATATATAGGCCTGGACGATGCATATGCATGCCTGGCTTGCAGATTTTGTCAAATGTTTTGCATGTAAGAAGATGATCACTACGATCCGGAAGTTTTAGTTAATTTCATAATGAATATCAGTCAGGTTTGTAACTTCCCTCTGATACGCAAATCCTATTTTATTTTACCCTAAAAGAAAAAAAATATACTTTATCCAACAGGGAACAAATGCAAGGGATATATTTGGATCCAAATTTAGGATGCGTAATTAGATGGTTGTTAATGAAAGGATAAGAACCTGAACCTAAAATAACTTGGAGAAATAAATTAGTAGACGGAGATGAGTTTCTCATAGCATTCAGTAGACTGCTAATTCTACCAAATGAAACTGTTTATGTAGAAATTCAAGATAAAATAACGTTCATTATAACGACGCTTTGGAATTTGATACCTTGTTCATAAAATCCTTGTTATGTATTGTGACTTGCATCGTTTGCGCTTACGCTCTTTTGACATTCGTAATTTATTTAATATGCATTTAATGCAATATAGTCAGAATCACTATGATCTAAATTTATGTTATTAATGGAATCTTTAGATATATTAGCATTTCAACTGCCGATAAAAACTTGACCCGGCAACCAAGTTTTTTATCGGCAGATGGAACAAAAGTTCCAGCAAATTGTAACGAGATAAAATTCCTTCAGTTAGCAAGCAGTCGGAAAATGCGTTAAGGTGTGTTAAAGTTCCACTGAAACTTGCTGTAACTTCCTGTGCGCTGAGGACTAACATCCTCTAGTTTTATCGGTTTTCGCAAAACACAACGTCATACAGCTCAGAGTGCAATATAGATTTATAAAAAAACAAGAAATGTTTTTATACAATTTTGAGGATAAAACCTTCAAGACAATATAACGGTATATGTTTACTGTACATAATAATGAAATAAATAATTCACTCTATAAAGTTAATTCATTCTATAATGGACGGTGTTGTGTTTCTCGTACAATTAGGCGATAATGTAAAAGAGTTAATATAAAAGTAGTTTTTTTGTTAAAAATTATGTCTTCTGATAGCACCTTTTTGCGTGAAGCGATACAACCAGTTATCTATTACTTAAGTGATGAATGAAAATTTGTACTGAAATCACTCTGTCGGAAATTCTAATACAAATGAATAACGAAAATTTCAATCTTAATCAGATTTTATAATTAGTATTTATTTATATTATATATAACAATCTATACGCATTATAGGTATTGTATATTTTATGGTCATTGCGTAGATGTCACAACCATTCACCTAATATTTTAAAATCACGACTAATTTCAATCCAGAAATAAAAATTAACACTACTTCCTTTGTTCAGCAGTGGACTAACACAGGCGATGATGATGATGATGATAAAATTAACGTGAAAGTTTAATATTAAATTTTAAAACTATACAATATTCTTAAAGGTTTCATAACTTACCCTAAATTCTTAACAAATATTTTTAACAAACGAAATGACGAGGAAAAACTCACATATACCCGTATTACCAAAGAATTAGTTGAAAGGTAAGTTGGCGATAACGATATTAAACTATTTCTGAATATAATTAGAAAAACCTACTTTTGGCGATAGAATATCTACCAAATTAAAAGACGTTTGTCTCAGTATTTTTTTAAAAAGCTTTGTAGTGGTTGCCTTTGTCTTGTAACACAAATAGATAAAAAAAAAATATTTTATTTTGTTTTAAAACCAGTTAAATTCTGTAAATGATTGAAACGACAAAAGCTGATTTAGTGGTTATTATTGGTGAACGTCAATGAGCTTACTTCTAATATAGAAGATTCACATATAAATAAGAGTTTAATAACCTGAATAAGAGTTTTTATTTTATCTAGCACCTTCACCTAAAATGAACTGAGTTACAAGGCGTAGCGCAAACGATGAAGTCACAACTTGCATCGTTTGCCTTACTTTTGATTCATAATTTTATTTAATAGCATTTAATGCATATAGTCAGAATCACTATGATCTAAATTTATGTTATTAATGGAATCTATAGATATATTAGCATTTCAACTGCCGATAAAAACTTGACCCGGCAATCAAGATTTTTATCGGCAGATGGAACAAAATTTCAGCAAATTGTAACGACCTAAAATTCCTTCAGTTAGCAAGCAGTCGGAACTGCGTTGAGGTGTATTAAAGTTCAACTGAAACTTGCTGTAACTTCCTGGCGCTGAGGACTAGCATCCTCTGGTTTTATCGGTTGTCGTATAACGCAACGCCTTACAACTCAGACTGCAATATAGATTTATAAAAAACAAGAAATGTTTTTTATACAATTTTAGGATAAAACCTTCAAGACAATATAACGGTATATGTTTACTGTACATAATAATGAAATAAATAATTCACTCTATAAAGTTAATTCATTCTATAATGGACGGTGTTGTGTTTCTCTACAATTAGGCGATAATGTAAAAGAGTTAATAATAAGAAAGTAGTTTTTTTGTTAAAAATTATGTCTTCTGATAGCACCTTTTGCGTGAAGACAATACAACCAGTTATCTTTACTTAAATGATGAATGAAAATTAGTACTGAAATCACTCTGTCGGAAATTCTAATACAAATGAATAACGAAAATTTCAATCTTAATCAGATTTTATAATTAGTATTTATTTATATTATCTTCTATACGCATTATAGGTATTGTATATTTTATGGTCATTGCGTAGATGTCACAAGCATTCATCTAATATTTTAAAATCACGATTAATTTCAATACCAGAAATAAATTAATACTAATTCCTTTGTTTAGTAGTGGACTAACACAGGCCGATGATGATGATAATAAAAAATAACGTTAAAGATTTAAATTAAATTTTAAAAACTATACAATATTCTTAAAGGTTTCATAACTTACCCTAAATTCTTAACAAATTTTTTTAACAAACGAAATGACGAGGAAAAACTCACATATACCCGTATTACCAAAGAATTAGTTGAAAGGTAAGTTGGCGATAACGATATTAAACTATTTCTGAATAAAATGGAAAAATCTACTTTTGGCGATAGAATATCTACCAAATTGAAACGTCTCAGTATTTTTTAAAAAGCTCTGTAGTGGTTTGGTAATGTCTTTGTCTGGTAACACAAATAGATAGAAAAATTTATTTTATTTTGTTTTAAACCAGTTTAATTCTGTAAATGATTAAAATGACAAAAGCTGATGTAGTGGTCATTATTGGTGAATGTCAATGAGCTTACTGCTAATATAGAAGATTCACATATAAATAAGAGTTTAATAACCTGAATAAGAGTTTTTATTTTATCTAGCACCTTCACCTAAAATGAACTGGTTACCAAATTTCGTTTAAGATTTTCTGGTGAACATTTAATATAATAAATAATAAAGAAAATGTCCTCATTTCTATAAGATAATATCACATATTAAGGTTTAACATCGTTTTCACATATTAAGCCATACCTAACAACAATCACATAAACTAAATTGGAGAGTAAGTATGTAAACATAAGTTAAAGTTAATGATAGTTAATCATACTTTAACGATTTTAATTTATAATAATTTATGTAACTGATATTCAATCTAGTCATAACAAACGCTAAATATTTGTGTTCATTAATTATGATCAAAATTAGCATTGATATCTCAACAAATAAACACGAAAAACCTGAAATATTGTCTTGAATATTTGCTCATAAGATCAAGTTATAAGCTATTTATGGCAAAATGGTAAATTTAGTAAATACAATTGCCATCTAATATATACAAACAAATCATCTCTAATTAGATCGAGGGGCTCTGTAATGCTGGCATGTATTAGTAACAACAAATCCAGTTTCATAATTACGCTTCTGATTGTTTTTCGTACAAATTTACTTAATATGAAGAGCTGTGCAAATAATTGCTTTTACTATTATCTTATTACGACTGATTATATAGACCCACTAAATTACACATCCTTTATTTAAAGTGCAACTAAGTGCGTAAATGTTAACGTTTCCTTATTTTATAAATAATGTAAAATAGCGTTGATAATTCACATCAGTAAGCAATGCTAACAATGAATTTGTTTGACTTCATATAACAAAATCCCTTCGTCCGAAAAAAATTTATATACTTTCACGCTTTGTCCGAAACACGTTTCGTATCCATACAAATTGCAAAATAATTGTAATCGTAATCATTTGTTTACCAATCATTCAATACCCATTTGTCTATTAACTTGTCTAGACTCAATATAGGCGCCATGAAATAGTATTTAAGTATTTTTTCAAAATTGCCGCTTCACAATTTCCAATTAACTTTTGTAATGTAATTTTTTTTCCGCTTACATCCATATTAAAGTAACATATAATTTTGGCTGACCTTATTAAAATAAAATCATTAACCTCAAACATTACAATTTGCTACTGAATCTAAATTATTATTTAGAATATCTTCAGACATTTTGACAGCCACAATTTTTTTGCTACTCACAGTGTCTCACGTCTCTCGGGAAATTTATAATAATATGATAACATAATATTATAAGAAAAGAAGAAATTATGTTACGCAACAAGAAGTGTCTTTTCTTTCGTACATATTTTGTGGTCTAGATTATACTTTTTCATCATTTTTGCTATTTTGTATTTATTACACATATATTTTACACATTGGTATTAAAACAGGCTGATACACAGATTTATTGAAAAGCAAAGTGTTAAAAGATATAATATAATTTCTTTCAAAGGAAATTACACGTTATTTAAAGTCATCTTTATAAATAAGACACCATCTTGTGCTGGAGAAGATATACGAGTGTCGGAGACAAAATAAATCTGTGACTGGGATTACGCTTGCGGTTATTTATTACTAAGTTTTACAGTGTTTGCTCGGATATTTTTGAAATAACAGATAAAAATGAACAATAATAATGGCCTTTAGTAGATTTCGACTTAATTATTTATCTACGCGGTAGATATAATAGTGATTCATTTACATCAAAGTAACCGCAAACTTAAATAGATCCTGAGGATCGAATCGATCCTATCGAATCGATCCTATAGATCGAAGTCACGTTGTCTTTATTTCGGATTTTAGCCGAAATTCGGACGATCGATTCGAGCCGATTTCCGTGAATTCTGAAACTTTTCTGAAGTATCTTTATTAATATCATTTTCAGTCATTTCAAGTCACTTCGGCATTTTCACTATAGTTACAATATAATAAAAAACCTAAAGACATGTGTTACTAAAATTCATTAATAATTTTAAAAAAGACGTAGCAAATGATGGCAAAATAGAATCAATTATAGTCAGATAAAAATCATAGTAACATACAATAGAAGTATGAAGTGAGCGATAAATAAATCAAGATTTTTATAAAACTATAATCTCTATGCATACCTTGGATTTTAATTTATTATCAAATTTTATTTCCTTCCTTAAAAAATATTTTGAAACCACATTGTAATTTGCACAAGAAAATGTTTTTTCAATACCTACATTTGTGTGTCACATACTGGGATCAGCTTTTAAATAAGTTCCACACGTTTATATATATTATTTATATATTATTTTATAATATATAATTATATACAAATAATATATTATTTTATGTATAATTTACAATTATTTGATTAATATTTAAAAAATGGAAGCGGTCATTAGCATTAGCGGTCATTAATTTATTTTAACCATGAGCATTTAAATGCTCATGGTTAAAATAAAATAATGTATAGTCAGTTTGTTTTGCCATCTTGAGATATGCAGTGCCAAAGCTAACTTTTAAGTTGTGTACCAAAACTTAATTTAATATTATAACATATTAATTGTGTTATCGTGACATAGGCAATAATTTCTTGATTACTTTCGTCGTCGACGAAAACATGTGACAACAATTTGTAAAAGTTGACTACAGGAATAAAATGGACATAAATTTTTTGTTATTTGAAAAAATAGCATACGTAAGAAACATGTGATTTTATTATGTTTCAAATGTTATTTTCGTTATTCTAACACCACAGCGTTCGTATTTTAAGAAATACCGCTTTAACTTTTTACTTTTCGAGACGTTTTTCGTAAATAAATGTTTTTTAAAAACATTGTGTATCCGTTTCTGTTTCATATAAAAAGGATTGTTGACAATATTAATGAATAAAGGAGTACAAGTGGATATTCGTTTTAATTAAAACAGTTGTTGTCGTGCGTATAGAGATTAATGTGTTAAAGTAAGATGAATTTAAATTATTTTTATTGATTTAAAACTAAATATTTAAAATTTCAAAAGACAAAGCAAAGTCTTATGATAAAAACCCAATTTATTGACGACTATAAATTTATTAAACATCTACTTGGTTACAGTAAAAGTTAAAACAAATTTTGTTATTAATATTGTATAATGAAACAAAAGAAAAAACCACGGACGAGTCTTAATTTTGGCAATTAGTGTTAACCAATGGAAATCACCTTTACTACCGTATCCCTAATTCACGATTAATATTTTAGTGTCATCATTACACCATAACTGGTACCAACGTATGTATCTTCATGCAATCAGGGTAGTACATAAAAATAGACTCTTAAAATTTTCATAGTTGTGATGCGAACAAAAACGTTTTACCAAGACGAAAAATATTATTTTTCATAACTTATATCACTATTAAAAAAATATTAGTAAAACTTACGCAGCTTTTATGCGTTGTGCTTGAAGCGCCCAATAACAATATTTTCGGTATTTAAGTATTCTAAATACGTCTGAACACTTTTCTTCTTTTATATTAAACGAATAGCTGTACATTAAGTTAGGATCGCTCTTAGACGTAACGTGACTATAAATATGTCGACACATTTTGCCGCTCCGTAGCATTCTGGCGATGGGAGCTATGCGAAAAGTCGAGCGAAGGATTTCGGTGACAACACAAATCTGGAGCTCACGCAATAACATTTTCCTACGTGAAACGTCCACGGAACGAATTGTGTAGCAGTTTGTTAACATGAATGTAGCACTAAGACGTGAATCAGGATGAATTTAGTTCATTCTAATCTTTCATTATTTTAAACGGTTAATGTTTCAAAGCTTACAGTATAAGTCTGTGTTTAAGGTTAACAGTTTTACGGTCTAGATATCGACTTTAAATTTTCCTAAGTCAATTTAAACAAGTGATGTAAGAATTGTGTAATAAATGATAAATATTTATGGTTTTATTCAAAGAGTTGGCTAAATATGTTAAATCACCTGAAGTTTTTCTTATCTACAACAAACATCGATGTTTAATAGTTAGATAGAAACATCATAAAGCGTATAGGTATTCTAATGACGTCTGAAGCAATTTTATAATATTAAATAATAGTGTTATAGTAGTATAGTAAAATAGTATCGTATTGTATTTAGTACCAGCTTAGTACTTTAGTGAATTATAAAAAAATATTTCTTTTTCTTCTTTTTTTAATTCTTGATGCTTCATGACTCATGTCTTTGGTAAACTTCATCTAACACAGAGTTTGCAGAAAGCTACCGTCCCCGTGAATGAGGTATTTTCATTTTTTTCTAAAAAGAAATAGTTTACTCCCAGTCACCTCAGCCGTTCCAGAGATTAGCCAGAATAAAAACACACAGCAAAACGAAAAAAAATTGGAAACGTTGTTTTGTTGCAGTATGTAATTCTAATGTTATATACGAGACACCAATTTTTATTATTTGTATAGACTATAGTAACTTTTATTATCTAAAAACCTAAAAATTGAATTTTTTATAAGTAATGATCAGTTATTACGAGACCCAATTTTTAATTTGAGATTATAATTTATTATCTAAATCCTCTAGTGCAATCTCTAATTTTAAAGTTATAATTGAAAGCTTCGGCACTTAGTATTTTTAACAAACACGGAATTGTATAAATAGATATAATGAGAAAAGATTTTCTTTCATATTTTAAAAGCTCGATTTGTGTGTTCTACAAAACGCTTGGATATGACAACATATAATAAATATAACATTATTCATTTTGAAATTTGACACCAAACTATAAAGTTTCATATTAAAAGATATGAAGCTGTCATTCATTTATTACGATCTGTTGTCAGGTTCTGAGCACTTCATACTTTTAAATAAAGAAGTTGCATTTACAAATATTATTAAATTAAATTTCTGTTGCAAGAGATCATCGAAAGTGCAAATATTTGTCGGAACCGGTCTGAAAAGCATTTAGCAAAAAATGTATAAATAAAATATCAAAAATACTATGTCCTGATAATATGGTTGAAATTACAATAGAAGAAAACAGTAAATTGAAGTACAGATACTGAAATCTATCTTGATAAGTAAAATGAATCGTAATGTATGTATAATAAAAATATTACGAATTGGATCATAAAGTTTAATATTGATATTAATTAATACCTTAATTTAATTTTATTTATGTTAATAATTAATGATTTGTACATAAATCGGATTGCATTTACAAATGCATTACATTGACGTCAAAATATGACGTCACAGTGTCTGCGGGGAAATTCAAAATAATTTAATACCATTATATTATAAGAAGATAAAAGTAATTTTCTGACATTGAAAATAAGACATTTTGGGAGTACTACAGTAGACAGACTTTAGTTTTGTAATGTAACTGTTAGCAAGTTTTACAACGTAGGTTTATAAAAACGCAATTCCACAAAGTTACTATAAAAAACTATTTTTGTTAAGATATAATTACAGAATCATTCTTTCACCTAGCCATTTGTCCAATTATTCATGGGATCGTCTTTTCAGTCCAATCTTTTTAACTGAACTACATGTTTTTATGTAGAGCAACCGGCATCTGATCGTAACAAACCGTCGTTGTCAGTGAAGGCACTGACTTCCAAAACGACTGCCAAAGGCGGTCTTGACTACTGTCTACCGACTTTTTACATGCCCATCCGAGCGCATGAATCATCCCACTTTTCAGACAATTGGGTGATCGGCCCATATTGTCTTAATATACTAGAAAACGACGATAAGAATCATATTACATATTTAGTGAATAATTCAAACATTTTAACGTTGTTACACGCGGGATTCAAACCCATGGCTTCCGGTAAATAAAGTAAGGGCCAACACCACTAGGCCACGGAGGCTGTTTTAAAAATATAATTACAGAATGAATTTAATCCTTTAAAAACTAAGTCATATTCACCAATTGTGCAGCTTTATGCAAAATATGTATAAGCTCCTGTTATACTGATTATGAAAAAAGATTAGTTCTTACAACATGTTTAAGTATTAGAAAGTCAAATTTAACCATTTTTTTATTAAAACTCAGCATGCTTTTTTAATTTATAGATGCCCCGTGGTTATGTGACATAAAATAGATAATCACGCTATCAACATATATGACAAAATAATAGACAAAATATTTGATGTATATTCATAAACACCGTGTACATGAAATAAATACGTGTTACGTTGTCATGTAATATCATTCGTAATATCTTATAGGATTATGCCATTAAATTATTCGAAATTTCCCAAGCGACGTTGTAAGTAGCAGGTTGTCAGAATATCTGACGCCGAGAACTCTCAATGGAATAAGTTGGATTCCAGCAGCAAAAAAAAATGTTTATGGCAAATTTGACGTTTCGTACTTGAATTCGATGTAAGCAACGTTTGCTATATTCTATATAGCTTGTACGGTTTTTGGCAATAATCCTCTTTATAACTGGCGACGCCAAAAAAAGCAAATTAAATTTTATACCAAACCATGGTATTACAATACTGCTTTTTCCTTCAAGATTACTTACTACGAATAGCGCATTTTTGTCCTCATTTCTCACGTCTGAATATTCATAGAAACGTGACTATTGATCATGCTTAAACCATATATGTTTTTAGTTCTAATTTTAATGTATAATGAACGTTTTCTCATAGCCTTCTCATAATAAACAAGTGAATACAGGAAAATAGTAAACAAGTGCGATGTTTATCTATGGCCTTGTGGAATTAACTCTGTTTGACACCTATCAAAGCGGAGTATTTTGTCGATTATATCAACTCCGCCTGGATATTATTGAAAGCAATTTCCTACAAGAGCACTCGATAACTTATATAACCCGCTTTGTTGTTGTCACGCTCTCTTGCACCGCAATATACAAGGGTATGGTGAAAAATATTCAGTTAATATTTTTTATGATAAGAATCGGTAGATACATGTCCGATAATCGTTTCAGTTATAAAATCCACTGCAAAATAAGAGATATTTATATTTTGTGCTACTAACTGTTGCCTGCCACTTCGTCCGCATGAAGTGGGAGCCACGTCATACTCAAATATACTATATAACAATATAAATGAGGTGTATAAATGTATATGTCTATAATTAGACACAAAGTGCCATGTAATTATCTTTGCCAATGGAGAAATTCCATATTAACTTTCGTTCTTAATTAAAACCCCATGTTAGTAACTACAAAATTGCATTATATTTATAATATTAGTACCTATAGATTTGTCTCATCTAATTGGAGTACAATAATATCAAATAGTAATATAATAAATGTATGTTTAATGAGGACAAATATCGACGTAAATTTATATCGTCGTCAGTATGTCTAGACTGATAAACCTATAAATATTGAAGGATCCTATAAACATAGTCATTGTAACAATTACTCGTACATTTAATTTAGTTTATGAAGACTGACATATATTAAGAGTTTAATTTATGACCACCATCTTAAAGTTGCTTTCATAGCATTATCAAATCAGTAATAAATACTTTTCGGTAACTAAAATCATTTCGCATTTGTTTATATTAAATGAGCTGTTACCCGACTGAGTGGAATAGGAGGATATTGTTTGCGAGGTATATTAAAATTTAATGTATATAGTGGTATTAATGAGGGTTTCATTGTATGTGTCGATCATTAGGCATAAAGTTTTATGTTGAATTGAATGAAGTTGAATTTGCATATGGACGTATGTAACTACAAATTTTTAGAAAAAATCTACTTTCTGGCTTGTTTCAAGTATCTAGACACAAAACTTCATAATTTTATGGTCAACAATGTGTCATTGCATATGTAGCCTTCTTGCTTTTTAGCCTCAGAAAAAAATTATGCTATTAAACAACAGCCGTGGTTGTCATTTGCAAACTTCGGTAGCATCAGAGCACTCAATGGTCTAATGTGTATAGAAAAAGGCATTAATTCAAACCATGTTTTACGAGGGTGGTCTGATAAGTTTCCGACCTCAACTCAAAGATGGCGCCACTCATTAATAAAAGCTAGTGAATGTAGTTGTGCATATTTTAACAGTTACTCACCAAAGTTTTGGTCATTTTTTTTTTTTAGTTGACAGTCGTTTGAGTGAGTAGAAGTCCGTGTTTTTGTGAAAATAAAAAAGCTGTTGTTAAATTTTTGTTTTTGAAAGCAATATGCCTACGCAAATCAAAGATGAGATGGACACTATGTATGAGGACTCTGCACCATCATTTACCACAGTGAAATTTTAGGCAGCTGAATTTAAACGTGGCCGTAAGAGCTTGGGAGACGATGAACGTTCGGGACGTCCAAAAACTGCAACTACTGATCTGACTCATCTTCTCATGACTGAATCAAGATTTAGACCTGAGAAAGCTTTTCCGCGCGAAACAAAAACTGTTTTTTCGGCTGGGAAAGTGATGGCGACTGTTTTTTGGGATAGTCATGGAGTTATCTTTATCGATTATCTTCAAAATGGAAAACCATTGATGGAGCATACTACGCATCATTACTTGACGAGCTGAAGGCACAAATTGCGGAAAAAGAAAATCCAGTTTCAACAAGACAACGCGTCGTCTCACACCTCAGCGGTTGCCATGGCAAAAAACCACGAGTTACGGTTTCAACTGCTTGACCATCCGCCTTACTCACCAGATCTGGCCCCAAGCAACTTCTTTTTGTTCCCTCATCTAAAAACTGCGCTCGGACGACCAATATTTTTATCAAATGAGTAGGCAATCACCTTTGTGAACAGTTATTTTGCAAAGAAAAACGCCAAGTACTATTTGGACGGGTTACAAAGATGGGAGCATCGCTGGGAGAAGTGTGTAGAGTTACAAGGAGACTATGTAAGAAAATAAATAAAAAAAAGTAAGAAAAAAAATCTTTTATCATTGTTACGTCGAAAACTTTTCAGACCACTCTCGTATATGTTTAATAGTTTCTCTGATGCGACCGAGTTCAGCAATTCCTTTAATTTCAATAAAATTATTCCTGGAAATAACTTCATGTGTTTGAAGTATTCCCAAATGTTAAAACGCGACTTAATAAAGTCTAAAATTGTGATGAAATATTTTTAAACATAAAACGCTACTCATTAGAAGGCATTTTGTCAGTACGGAAGTGCCTTATATATAAAAAAAAACTGCATTATAATATTTAAGCATTAAATATAACGGGGCACAAAGATCGTTACGGTTCTAACTTTACGAGAGAGACGTGTTTTAATAACGCAGCATGAATTATAATATAACCAGTGATTTCAAAGAATAGTGAAGATAAAACGACATTATATGCCTTTTTTACAAATGAACTAGTTTCAAAACTTAAAACAAATTTGAGTCATAATAAACTTGTAATACTTCGTTCTGTAATAAGATCACTAAAAACATTTAGTATAAAATAAGCTAAAAACTTGCAGACTTAATAAATTGTCTTGTCATTCTCTAACGAAGAATAAACGATTTTTTTTGAGTTATCTCTGACTTTTATTAAAAGCCTGAGGTATATTATTAAGAAACTTCAAACTTTTCTTTTTGACTGCAAACTCATTACCCTAAGTGTAAATTTTCACAAAGTAAATTCATTTTAAAAACTGTCTAAGGACCCATCGTTGTTGATAACTTTTAAAAGTTTTTGAAATCTTCCGCCGTCGTATACAATTTTTTTATCTCTGTTTACCTAGGCTGTGAACAACTGTCTGTATTTACGTTTTTCTGCTCATATCATGGAGTTTGGATTTTTTTTTTCATTGAAAGTAACAGCAACGCGAATATATTGCAGTTAGATATAACAGATAAATTAAGTAATAAAAATTACCCACAGGACTAACAAATAAAAACAACTCGATTCAAATTCTTGTTGACCGACATCCCAAAAAAGGAAGTACTTAGTTCATAGGCGTATTCAAAGCTCAGTATAAGTTTACATAAAACTTAATGCTTTTAAAGAATTTTTCATTCTATGAGCATTGTACGTATTTTGATTAAATGAATACATTAAAAGATATGAGAGGTTTAAATGCCAAAGAAGTAATTGCTAGGTCAGTAACGTGCAAAGAACACGTTGTTATGACCATATATACTTATATAGCACAAAATTAAAGTTAGAAGTCAGCCATATTTTTTGTTAAAATTTCTCTTGTTTCATTTGTCATTCTGCTCGAAAAGCCTTGACTTGACTTGACTTGAATTGACTTTTATGAATCCCATGCAATCACCAACTTTCAGCCTTAATTAATTACTGCCCGATTAAACTAAATACCCCACCGCTTTAGAGCTACTAACATTTTTTATTACTCATAAAACATATCATTGTCATCCATTGAAGAGAAAAAAATCAAAGTCATCCGATGCAACGATCTGTGGCAGTGTCTTTTGCTATGTTAAGTTGTTATGCTAATGTGTTAACATATGGTTTTTGTGAGTAGAGCAATGAAAGTTACAGATTTTGAAAAATTGTACTTTTAAAACCTAAAACCAGTACTTGTTTACATACACATGATTTGCGGTGAAACTGCGACAGATATCCATCTGAATGGTCCTTTTAAAAAGAATACCTCACCTTTAAAACAAAGCTCCTATCTTTCTCTACTCTAAATTAACTTACGTCCTTTGTTCGTGATTGGCTTTTATAACTTTTAATATTATAAATTGGACGTTTTAATGTTTTGGTCATCATTTATTAACACCCCGTATCGGCCCTTTGCTGAACCTTTAAATCATATCACAGCCGCAAAACGAGACTTGTTGTGACACGTTTTATAGACATTTCTTTTGCTACTTATCGAAAAATATGATTTTTTTGTATGGAACCATAACAAAAATTCAATTGAGAAAATATAAAATAATAATTAATATTTTAAAACTGTAAACCTTAATATTTCTTTTCATGAAAAAGATTGTTATAAATAATGTAAGCTTTAGTACTGGCCATTTAAGTTGACACAGAGGAAGTACTTCCGATCTTAAAATTAACATGATCCTCACCCTTTGATAATCCACTGCAGGACATAGGCCTAACCTAAAACACCGGAATGGATATGCCATTAGGGGGTTTTGGAACGTATCCCACCACGCTGGTCCAATACGGGTTGGTGGGTAAAATTAACATCAATTGATTTTATTTCGATCTCAATTAACGATTTCGATGAGATTATAGCGAAATATATAATTCGCATCATTATTACTAGTATTTGTTACTTTATATAAGAAACAAATTTAAAAAAATAATTGTATATATCATAGACATTTTGATTTGTAAAATAATAGAAGGATAGAGAGACTTCAGTCTTTTAAATAACAATATCCACACTTTTTATTTTTTTGTTTCTTATATTTAAGCTTAAATTATTAAAGTCAGCAATGCTTATTAGAAAATATGTATCGTTTAGTGAACACAGCCTCCTTAAAAGCTATTATTGGTATAAGTAAAAAACTAATAAATTTGCAAAATAAATATATATCTATTAAAAGGCAGCTTTTAAGCGGACATAATTACTTACCCTAATTTAATTTAATCAAATATAAGATAGTTATAAGATTTATATTTTACCGTTATAATGTTTTATATTTTATTTATATATTTTCTTCGAACAATTCTACCTTTTAAGCATTTTCAATGCGATTTGCGTGACTGCACACAATTGTAAAAGAGGGCTTAATCTTCCAGCGTTTATTGCGTCCGCATTGTGGAGACGATTACACATTTACCATTATACGCTTTTTCTTGGAAAATAAGCTTTTATCATTTATAAAAATGCTTTATGTGAAAGTGTTAATACAAGAGTAACTAAAATTTATAGTAAAATTATTATTTCCCGTCTGTCACAATATGATAACCTTTTGTAGTTAATAACATTAATGATTCATAAGGAATATGATTTATTTATATGATGTGAACTGCTTGCTCGTACTCGGAAAATTGTTCGTTTTAAGCGTAGTTTTTGAGACATCTAGGAGAGCTCGCAATAATAACCAATGTTTTTTAGTAACGTTTCTTTTTAAAATATACAGTTTTTTACAATAGCACAAACAAAACGAAAACGAACCCGACTAAAGGTTATATATATAATTAGATAATTTGAAGCAATGTGTAATGTCTCAGTTATACATCGACACATAATAATTCATCATTGTAAAGCAGAAAAATTGATAATAAAAGTTAAGTATTTTAAGAACGACTCTAATTTCAAAAATTTTATCATAACGATCAGAAAAAATATTACAAAAAGGTGATATATATGTGTAGCGATAAATTTTATAAAAAAGTCGATAGCAGAAAGAAATATGAAGGTTCCATTTACAATCCCGGGACATAAGCTATTGAATTACATAACGAACGGTGCGAGATACAGCGCTCAACTAACTTCATCAGAGCCTTAATCATTTTTCGTCATTAATGTCTGATAGAATTAACACTGTTACAGAAACGGTAATATCCCGCTTTTCACTCTACCTTTTAAATTTCATATGAATTTGTTTTTGTAAGTTATGATATATAAGAAACATTTAAAAATAAGTTTAACAAAACTCTTAATAAAATTATGTCAGTATAATTATGTAATTTCCTAATTGGCTGGCCGATTAGATTATGTAATTAAACAGAACTTGGGAAAAAACAATTTTAAATGAATAAAATTAAATCAGTTTCATAAATCTGTCTATGTATTAAATATGTGTAGTATTAAAATGTTATATGAAATTTAAATATTTACATTATTTGTTGCAACCATTTAACATTACACCCACCTAACCATTTATTGCCTGACTGGTAAAAAATGCCTTTAACATTAAGTCCGGCAATGTACTATATATTTCAACAAGATTCGAAAATAAATATTAATATAGATACATGAAGCAATATCTCGGCTATCCTTTGTCTAGTACTTTAATCGCTTTATCGTTCCGCTATTGGGACTAGAATCTGATCAATAACATATTTAACGGCACCATAAAGACAGTATGAATCGTAACTAGCGCAATAAGCAGCAATATTATATACAATATATTGTATTAACAATCATTTCTGTCTATGGAAATAAATATGAAACGGGTGAATTTCATCGTAAAGATGTTCGTTGTACTGTGAACACGAATATATTTATTTCTTACTAAATAGTAAATAGTAGTACGAGCCGCAGTCGTTACGAATTTCTTCAGAAATTTATGATATTAACTATTTAGCGCAATGGGTTCTTACAATCTACAAAAACATTTATAAAATAATGAAAAACACAGTTAAAAAAGTGTAGCAAAAAAAGCTTATATTAAGATAAACAGTTTACATATTGTTACACGTTTTTCAAACCAAGTAAAATTGAGTTATTTTGAGAAAAAATGTTTATGAATTAATATTTAAGTTTAAAATATTTGAAGAATATCTACACTGTTGCTTTACAAGTAATTGGATCGGAGGAGAGATAAGTAACAGTCACAGTATTTTTACGGGAACTTAATGAATGTAGTTCGATTACCTATGCATGTTACCAATATCTAGTATTCACAACAGCTGTTTTGATTAATTTTGAACGTTTGATATTAAATTAAATATTGAGAGATACAGGTTTTATTCCTAGTTCATGAATTATATTGTTCATTTCTGGGGTTATATGATTATTTAAAAATTTACAGATATAATTATTTCTTTTATTTACGCGATTATTATACATAGTATACATATTAAATATATTTATTTGCCGACGTTTCGGATTCTTTTCAGCATCCATGATCACGGGCAGACTAAGTTGGTATATGTCTGTATTTCTATGTTTTCGAATAACCGTCATTTTTATTTAAAAATTGACATATCTTTCGATTCTTAATTTCTTATGTTGGTTTCACAAAAGTATTTATGTTGTTTTTGGTTTTGTAGTTTTTTATACTCTGCGTTTAATTTTGAAAATTATTGGATCCCAGCAAGGTGGCAAAGACCAACCATCTTCTCTATTAAAATTTGGATATTTTTTAATTTCTGTTGCTTCCGAATCATCCTTGGTATAAATAGATGTCATTAGCCAGTATTTTTGGTTCATCAAATCTAATATAATGATTGGGCTCTAGAACATGATGCAAAAATTCGATTTCTTATAGCGTCGGTGCTAACATCAGCTATATGTTCTTTTACTGTGGTTTTTACTGGTCTCTTTGTTTGTCCAATGTAAAAGAGACCACAATCACAATCAGTTTGTACCACCCGGTAACTGTAGAGAATTTTACATGTGACATGGAGGAATAAATGTCACAGATCCGCTGCGACAAGGAGCATTCGACGGCTGAACTGGAGAATGTCAAGCGGGTGCTGCGTGACAACAAATCCGTAAATAAAAGAATAATTATTCAACTGTAAGATCATTATTCGTAAGTGTTAAACTTTCTGAACGTTAATTTGTTTTAAAACCTGTCCGGAGATCAATGTAAACTTGCAAAAAACTTCACCATTTTCCATGTTCGTTTTTAACTGTAAAATAACTTTTAACGGATGATTTTGATCCTTTCTTTAGCTTTTTACCGTGAGGTAATCCTACCATACCGTCCTCGCGTTGGCAAAGAGGGTTATGTTGGACTCTCACCACTAAAACCACCACGTTATCCCTTCCTGACACCGTTAGAGTGGGATCACAGAAAAGTGCTTACACTTACCTACAACCCCACCAGCGCTGGCCTCCAAGGCAGCCCCGTCTCTGTCCTATGGCCCAATCCACCTTTGGACGCGTCGGAACTAACACGCCCATCGTCTCAACCCCTATAGTTAGTTAACAGATTTCCCCGAGTCTGTGGGCCATGGGAGCTAGGAATTCCCAGCCTACGCAAGGACAAGACTCCCAGCCCCTAATGGTGGCCCCGATGTTAGCTTCGCCGTTAGTCCATTTCGCCGCAGGAGGAGATTGACGACTCCAGGCCGAATGTCCCCTCCCCACGGCCCCCACCGCATCAACGGTGCGGCTATGGAAGCGGCACGATCTCCGACACCCTCTTCCTCCCGACTCTCCTTGGTTGCGAAGGACGGAAGGGCGGCACACACCTCCTGCAACCCGTCCCTCCACCCTCCAAAAACACATCCAAAGCGGGCTTCTGCAGCCCTTGGAGCAACTCTTCCCACGGCCGCCTTCCTCAGTTTCCTTAGCTTCCGCAGCTGGCCCAAGCCACAGGTACTGAGCCCCACCGTAAAAGCGAGAACCTGTTCAGGGTGACCTAATTTAACAAAAATAACCCTAAACAAGTTAGCAACAATTTTAACTTTTTAGAAAACGAGAAATAGCTTCGTTTTTTTGATTGTTCTATACCAATAATATTTGTGACGATGGATCTAACATATTAAAAGTGCGCTTGAAATTTTAGCAGGAGATTCCTAATAAATGTAGAAACCATTATAAAACTTCATTATTATACTTTTTATTCTAAATATATAAAAAAAATCCTATTGTACATAAGCAAAAACCTTTACCGGTGGTAGGTCCCCTTTTTGGGAGACCGTCTGGTTGGTACCACCGCGGTGTCTATTTCTGCCATGAAGCAGTGGTGTGAAAACACTGCTGTGTTCCGGTTTGAAGGAGCACCATAGCCAGGTATTTACTGGGTAAACGAGACTCAACCTACGTCTCACAGGTGGAGCGCGTTGGCGATACCACTGGTATTGCAATGTCTATGCGTCGGTGACCACTTCCATCAGGTGGCCGACTGCTCGTCTCTGCGTATGCTATAAAAAAAAAAAAACCTACGTATGTGTAAATTTGTCTTGGTTTTTAAGTTTAACCTACCACAAAAGGCTTTGACAAACTATATTTTAAAATTATTTCTTGTTAGGTATTTTTAATCTAATTTATACTTCAGTGTTTATGAGCTAAAGCCAACTTTGTAAAATAAATTAGTATAACTTCAAAATGGTCTTTGAACAACCATTCAAAAGTTCTATGATTTAAATTTTTATTAATTTGTCGAGACTTTTATACAGCTGTTGCATTCCTGCAAATAAACAAGGTCATTGCCAAAATACAAACTTGGCACAGAGGCCATCTTTCAACTTTTATAGACTACTCGTTGTGTAAATTTACGGAGATCGGTGTGGGTTATTTAAGCTTTTTTATTCATAGGACGGCAAGAATAAAAATAAAAAATCCCTCTGTATGCTTAAATCTTTA
This sequence comes from Lamproptera curius, assembly GCA_029286875.1. Classification (NCBI taxonomy): domain Eukaryota; kingdom Metazoa; phylum Arthropoda; class Insecta; order Lepidoptera; family Papilionidae; genus Lamproptera; species Lamproptera curius. Next base: position 1,308,674 of record JAGSMT010000086.1, read on the forward strand.
AAATTACGCTACGGATTTTGATGCGTAATGATTAAAGAGGAGAGTTCTAATGTTAAGCCACGGAGGCGTTTAACATCTTTGATTCAAATTTACAAAAAAATTATCTAATGCAAATTAAATTAACTTAATTAAACAATTAAAACTTTCGTGAGACATTGTACTGAGAATATATTTTGTTATATCTAGCGGTATTGGCATTTACTGGACCGCCGTTGTGGTCTAGTAGTAATGGTCCTTATATTTTATAAAGCGGTGGTCGTGGGTTGAATCCCGCGGGGAAACAATTTTGTGTTATGGTTGTTTACTGGTTGGTTAGGACAATTTGGGCAGATCACCCAATTGTCTGAAAAGTAAGATGATCCTTGCGTTGGATGGGCAAGTTAAAAGTCGGTTCACCCACCAAACCTACTTCACGTGTGTAATGGCATTCTAGACAATAAAAATCCATTGCAGCACCAATTGAAAAGTAATATATATAACTGTTATTCGCATTGCTGTCTAAGTTTATTACGGTCATCATCAAATCAACTATAAAGTAATATGCAAAAATACGTTCAAATGATTTGTTTCTTCAGGTTCGATTAAAATTCGTAACCATTAATATGTGGTGACGAAATTTATGGTGGTTGGAGTATTCTAGTGTGTCGTTATATACTAAGTAATTCCGTAGGCAGTTTTTTTGACGTTTAAACGCTTCCAGCCATAGAGATCATGTCACGTTGTTAGTCTTTTTCTTTAAAATATTTAATTGAATAATTATAAAAAAATGTTGTTTCATAACAAAAATAATAACAGAAAGTTCCGTTAGTTTTAAGATTTATGTGGAAAAATGGCTATTATTAACCGTTTTCGAAGCAAAATTTTAAATGAAGCTTCTATTACGAACAAAGTTAGTCAGTTACTCAGTAACGAACTTTCAGACTAAACATGAAAAAGGAAGAGTTTTCTGAAGGAAAATTGAAAATGATAAATTAGTACGAAAGTGCTCAGTGCACTCTTGTTTACTTGACTTCAAAGAAAAATGGAAATGCCAGCGCTAATAAAAAAAATTAAAGATGCGGTAGAATTACTACACTTATCATGTATGTAATGGTTATTTTGAAGACTTTTTTTGTAATGCTTTATTTTATTCTATAATTATATAAAATTAACCTTATACACTGATTTTTAAAATTAACCTTATACACTGATTTTTAAAATTTATAAAATCATGTATATACTTACTTCTTCTATGTATGGAGTAAATATACATAAAGCTTGAAAATTATACAATACTAAAAAGACTCAAGATTCAGTTTGTTTTAAAAATAAATGTTTCTATCAACCTTTTGTATTAATTTCAACAGTCTATCATAGACGAATATATCAAAACAATAAAATGTAATCACTGCTATCGAAAAAACATTTAGTAAATGTACCGCTCGCGTATTCATCTCTCAATTGCACGTTTTTGGACATATAAAACCAAAATCTAGCATTAATGGAATGGGTCGTTACTTTTGTAGAATCCGTGGAGTTGTCCGAAAATAACACCTTCAAAAAATCCCCTATAATATTATATTACATTAATTATTTTGAATCATATACTCAAAAGTAGTTTTAAAAGAACCTTTTGTTAAAATTAAAGTAATCATAGTTTAACACGCAGTTAACAGCTTACGACACTCAAATTATCTTATGGTAAATAGTTATGACATTACAACAATATCTACTATATCTGTATTTACTAAACAGTTACTCCTTTAAGTAAAGCAAATTTCTCATTAAGTAGCTTAGATTTTAATCTTTTGTGAACAAAATTAAAACCTTAGATTAGAGATTAAACGAAAGGCTACTATTATAAAAACTTTCTTAAAGCATTTTTAAAACTGCTTTGTTTATGAAAATCAAATCAAAAGAAATATTTATATTGCCTTACATGAGTTAAAATAAATTGTACATCGAACTTAAACTTGTTTTATTCAAGGTAACCGGCAAAGTCTGTATTTTAAACTCATATGCTTAATTAATACACGACCGATATACAACACAAAACTGATTATTATTAGTTTTTTTTTCCTATATTCTGAATGCATATTTATACAAGTTGTGCGACCGACACTCCACAGGCTCCTAATCCCTCCGTCTCATCAATCACAAAACAATTGTAGCAAATTTGTTGAGGCTCCGATAGCGAGGGCGACAGATTGTCCCTGTTGCCTTTATCAACGTTATTAATAGCCACACAAGCGGCACAACTCGGTTAAATATAAAAAAGAGCAAGCAGAAAACGATTGCTTAAGAAACTTTTTTGATATAAAAGAACTTTAGGGAAAAGCATTTTAAAAAATTGGAAACTTTAGAATTTGAATAAAACTTACCATCTGTTTATTACCTATTTTACGAATTTCAGATATTTTCAGATAAAATTTAAATAGCAATCTTCATTTACTTTGCAAAAATATTTGATATGGCTTTGTAAAAAGTAGTTACGTAATAGTCGTACGTTTTAGATTTTCGTAGCCTAAAGAAAAAGAAACTCTATTACATTACTTCTTGTCTTGTCTCTCTCCAGTCGTGACGGTTTTCCATCTCATGTAGGTATTTAGGAACATTTGTGCACTATATCTCTGCCAATCGTCGACCTCTAATATAGATCGACCCGCGTAGTCAGAATCGACTGTGGACATTATTATTTAGTTCAACTGTATGTACAAGATTATACAAAGAATTCAATTTAAATTAATGAATGATGGTTTCCAGCTGAATAAAGAACTACCCAACTTCAATAGTTTACCTACCATAAGCATCCTGGTACATACAACGTGTGATATACGGACCACCAGTTTTGTTGCAAAATTTGTCTCAGATGATACTAACGACATTGGCTGGAAAGTCTGAAACGTGGATTTAATAATTAAATGCTATTGAGCCATCAGTACAATACTTTTCAAAACAAATAATGTTAGTTAACATCTTCTATCTGAAGTAAATCCTTATTCCTATTCCATTGAAATTCTCTCTACTATTTGAGCGAGCGTCTTTATATAAATTCAGTTGCCAGAAAGGCTATTCTGGAGTTATATGTGGCGACATATTTATGGTTATTACATTTATAAGGGATATTGAGCCTTCCTCTAAATGTATTTTCACAAAAATAAAATTAAAATTAATGTATTCGGAGAACAGACGTGAAATAATGAATATTTATAACAATATCAGTAATAATATTAATAATTTTGTATAATGAAAATGTAAAAATATGCTGACGAAAAAAGTTAGTAGTTTCTTTATTTTATTCATATTTTTTTCTCTTCACTCATTATGACTTAAATTTTTAAACAGACAACAGAATCAATGTGCATTTTTCGGCTTAACGCACACCTAAAATTTGAGTTTTTTTTTCATATTGAAAATATATGCGGTTACGGTGTTTTTTGTTGTTTGTTTCTTTCTAATTGTCAATTGTACTTGAAGTACATTTGCTTTTTAACTTTCATCCTTACCTGTTATCACGTGTGTCCTAATGTCCTTTTTCTTTCTAAATAATTTATGTAGACCATTGTTTTATAAGTTATGTCTGGTTATTATAAAGTTTAAAAATAAAATAACTTAAAATATAATGTATTTTTATGTTTTATTTGCAATTCTATACATTTATTTGCCGTTATAAATAGAACATATTATTTTTTTTATTATACCAAGAATATTTTAGAATAAAAAGTTGACAAAATAAAACCAAGTAGAGAAATCATAGCTAAATGGCAAAAGGCAACTGGTAATTTTTTAAACATTAAAGCTAAAAATAATGTTGGATTTTTATGCGCTGATCTGATACACGACGGTATTTTGCCTATATCGTAAATAAATCCTATAAACGTAAATAAAAATAATTTAGAGTATTCGTTAATATTTTACGCCATCAAAAAGATTTTTAGATGTCAACTATATTTTATTTGTTTGGAGGAAATAATAATTTGATCGGGACTTAAGTAAAGAGAAATGAATAATCTAATTCAATTTACTACAATCGCTAAAGGTTAAAAGCCAATCACGCGATGCCGGTGCGAAAGTAATAAAATTGATCAATACCTATATTACTTTAATACTTTCCGATTTATTATTTGTTTGTGTTAAGAACTACGATTCTTATGTACCATTCCTATGTACCACTTATTATTAGGTGAACGCACGGCTCGTCGCTCGTCGGCTCATTGCATTATTTATATAACTAAGTATCCTTATTCATAAACGTCCTATAACTGTGAAAAAACTGTTATATTTCAAAATAAAAAGTCACAACAACACAAACAACACCTTAAAAAATCAATCTCAATACTAATTGGAAAATTCTGTTCTCTTTCAAAATATAAATTATTTCGAAAATTATAACGAATGTTCGTTATAATAAATTGGTACGCAAAACAAGTTGTTGATTAGACGTTTTTAATATTTTTTTGCTAATAATTTTCTGCACTGCACAACGCTTCAAAAATATGTGTTAAAAGAATTATTTAGCACTATCACCTATTAAAATAACGTGGATTTTATTTATTACTTAGTATACAATTTAACACATAAATGTAAACTGCCTCCATAGCTAGCTAGCGTAACGGTATCGTACTACTAGAGTAAAGGCGTGTGCTTCAGAAATCGGAGGCGATGGGTACAAGAAACTGGAGGTCCTGCGGGGATTTAATAAATTTTTATTGCTCTTTCCTAGTTAGTTTGGGCAATGTGACGCGATTGTCTGTAAAGATGATTCATGCTTTAGATGGGCATGTAAGAATTTCCGCCTTATTTCTCCTTATCTCCGGTAGTGTAGGTTATCTTCTGCGCAGTTGGCCGATCTTTAATATAGATCAGACGTTGTAATCGGAATCAACTAGGAGGATATTATTATATGTTCAGAAAAGTATACAATGCGTATGTTAATGTTTGATTTTAGGTAAAATAGCGTCACGATCGAAACGATCAGTTAAGGTCGCAGCAATTATGTGGATATTTCCCACTAATACTGCTGAATGATAATTGGAGACAACATTTGCTATAAATATATTTTAAAATTTGCTAAGAGGTCTTAGATATTTATATAACACTATGTCGGCAACACAATTTGTAAATGGTAATGACTTTCGCATTATATGATTTCAGGCTTATAAAATCGCGGAAATTTAACACCGTCTTTCGTACAGGCCAATACTATTCTTGAAGTCAAAGAATATTATTGCTATGTGTATTTATGCAAAATTCATTGGTTTTTTAAAAAATATGGTCTCACTTTTCAAACTTCACTAATTAATGACTTACATTTCAGCGTCCAGCCTTTAGCACTTTAGTGAACTTTTCACATTTTCATTTGTATTACTGCAAATATATTAAGGTAGAACTTTGCAATGTCATAATGGTTTTCGTTTCCTCCCTCGCTATGTTTGTTGGACATGCGATCCGTGTTTGCCACAAGTCATTATCTTTTTGTTGCAATAAAAGGATCATCATCCATTCATTGTGACAATGAAGTGCAGATGTTTACATTGTTTCTTTCAAAATAACACAATATTAAAAACCTGTCATGTGGGTTCTGAAATTAACTCAAATAGATTTATGATCGCTTTATGATGTTGGGGTTATCTATATACTACCGGTTTAGAACTTCCTTCACATCAAAAATATACCTAAATAGGCAGCAGTGAATTCATTAAAATTGTAATATTGCGTTCATGATTATAAAATAATAAACTCGCTGAATGATAAATAATATAAAATAATAAAGGCCTATGTGCAGCAGTGGACGGATAGGGGCTGATTATGATGATGATGAAACTCACTCGAGCCAGTATTTTTATAGAATTTATCAATTATTTGGCTTTATCCAACGTCAAATAATTTATGTAATTCTGAATTACAATTCTGAAAAAAATTTGATGAAACTTCACAGAATCTCTCGTACACCTGAATAATATAAGATTTATAACTTAAACGATTTCATGAAAAAATATTAGTCAACAAAAGCGTAGTCGCTGACATAAGCCAGTAGCTTATGAAAATAAACAAAAGGGGATTAACTTGACAGTCTGAGTTAATTATTAACAAAACAATTAATGGACGTACAACACAAACGTTTTAAACCAGTTATTAACGTAAATGTGGCTGATAATTAATTGGTTCCATAAATGTACTATCACAATAATGTTATTCGCGGTCTGCGTTCGGATTTATCATAATTTACTATTTAAAGTAAGGATTGTGGACATACATACGTATATTTTATTATTATATTGTTGGTTGCTAAGTTAGAATATCATTTCTAATGCGGGTATTTAGAAAAAAAGGAGTCTCGAAATTAACGACTCGTCACTCTACGATCAAATATAAAAGTCGGGTACTGAAATATACGCTAAATTTCACAAATCATTGTTATCCGTCGCCCGGGATGAAACTCTGCTCGTGTGTGATAAGTGTTCTGCATTTGTGATAATGTTAGTGTGGTGAGTGGTTAAAGGCGGTGCTGCTCATCGACTCGTCTAGTGCGGGATATCTGAATTCAATTGTCGGGGTCATGTGAGTGAATTCAATGATTTTTGTTTTAAGAGTTGTTCGGTTATCTTTATTTTTTTCGAATTTTAATTGAGGTTGCTGAGAATACATATTGGATATTTTATAGCCTGAAAATATTTTAACGACTACAACTAAATAATTAAGTCAAATCGGCTTTTATTAGTAAGTTTGTATTTGACAATACACTTGTAATGTGCCTAAGTGTCGGCAATACGCACTCTCAGTGAAATTAATACATTAGTCTTGTAACTTGTATCCTGCTTTATTTATGGCGCTATCCCCTCATATCCTGACAATTGCTAGCTCGTAGCTTCGTTTCCTACATTAACGGATCCTTTGTACCGTTATAGAATAGCTGCTACGTTAAAGCAAGTATATTGTACAACATTATTGTTAAGTATGTTAGATATTATGTTATTGATTTTCCTTCTTTTTGGTACAACAATCTGACGAAATTATGCTCGTATTGAACTTTCGTTTCTATATATGTAGATTGAAACTTTTTATTTTAAAATAAATTAAATTGTTATTTATAAAGATTGTAACAGAAATATCGGGTTAAATCTATAAAAAGTCTAAGTTAAGCACTCCTATTTCAAGCTATGAATGCTAAAGAAACTTTGTTTTAGTAGAGTACAGCCTTAACAAGGAAAACGTTTTAAAAGAGAGCTATAAACAAAGTGGGACGCATCCTTGGGGTATTTACAGTTTTACACGAGAACGCTTTATCACTGAATTCGGTCACTCGTTTCGTTAAACACTCGCAATTCGTTTTCCGAATAGAATAAGGAAACACATTGGTAGAATCCAAATAAGTAAACGTTCTCGAATTTATAATAACATTAAAACAAAATGCACATTGGTTTTATTCGTTTGCTGTCTCTTAACGCTTGAAGTTTTGAATAAACTTGGTTAATATATACAACGAGATTTAAATGATGGTTGTGATCTGAACAGAGATAAAACTATAGAAAAAAATGTATAATAATTAAAAGTACTTAAGAAAAGATTGCTATATTAGCTGAAAATATTCTGAGTAATTTTGAACATTCTTTCAACCTAGACCTAGATTAGACTTACCATCCCTATGCAAAATACTTAGTACAAAAAAACGCAGAAATACCTATTTTTGTATATTTTATTAAAGTATTCTAAAAGGGTTGTTATTGATTTAAGACTGCAGAAACTGTATTAGAAATCACAACTTGAAATAGTTGGCTTAAAACTCGACCTTTATGTATAAAACAGGTAAAGTTAACGTTAAGTTAAAACTGGTTAGGTTAGCCGTGAAAGAATAACAGTGATCAAAATTAGTTTGATGTGATTTTGTTGAACAGTGTTATGTGTGGAATGTGTATTAACCTCTATCAAGGGATCAATAAAGAAATTCGGAACAAAAAATTAAGTTAATTAATACGTAAATGATTGTATGAAAGTTTTCTCGACTTTTTATACTACAGAATGAGTAAGATTGTGTTGAATAGTTTCTATAAATTATTAAAATATCCGTACATTAGCTTTCAAAATTAATTACCCACAACATTTTCCTAAGTTAGTGCCTCCGTTAAAACTAGCAATAACATTAATTCGTCTTACATTAGGGAAAAAGTCCACTTTTTCAGCATAAAAAAATATTTTTCATAATTCAGGAAAATAATAAAATTATCCGTTAAAAATATTTAAGTAATATTTTATCTTACTTATTATTTTGAAATATATTTTCTTGTGGTCTTTACTCACTGGTCGTTACAGCCTAAGCCACTTTTTATGGGCAATCAAAAGGAATTCACCTTAATGGGGATCATTTTGAAGTCTAGTCATGGAAGACATTTCAGAAGAATTACGACCCTCAGAGCCTGAATAGTGCCTTATAAATGCAAAATTTTCAAATTATGTATCAGGTGCATTTAAGCATTCGGTACAAAATTTTAGCACTTTTAAAAAACTTTGACGTCCCTTACATTTACATTTTTTATTTTAATCATTTTATACTATATCTCTAGGGACTTTTAATTCTTTTGTAACATTGATTAACAGAATTGAATCCTTTTATGTATCAATCATTTATATTTTATAGGTTTGCATATTAATTGGCTATGTTTATTTCTACGCAAGCACTTGTAAAAGAAGATTTAAGGGAATTAACATAGATACATACTAGTATTTTTTACTTTGGTAAGATGCATGTATCAATATTTATATGTATTCAGTATTGACACGCATATAAAAAATATGACTCCCTTCCTCCAAACATTATAAAAGAAGACCATTATTTTATCAAACTGCGAATACAATCTGTATACTTCCAATATGAAAATAAATTAGACAAATGTATACTTAAATAGCACGTAGTTTAGTAGTTTTCTTAAAAATATAATAAAGTCCTCCTAGTCGATAAATGCCAACTACATCTATACTATCTATATAAGAGATCAGCCAAACACAACCAGTATACGCGCAGACACAAATGTATTCGTTCGCTCACATAGTTTCTACGAGACAAATAACCGACACGACCAGATCCGGCCTAGAAAATGCTTCTTAATTATCCATCTGGCGCATGGATCATCTAACTAAACAGACCATCGAGTCATAAGCCCGCATAGACCTAACTAGCTAGGAAACAAAAATGAAAAGTTTTTGAGCCACTGCAGGATCGAAGCCACAGCCTACGGTTTCTAAAGCGCAAGCCCATTTTAGTAGGCTGTGGTTGGATAACAGTTTTTTAATTACTTGTTATAATCATTAATGCACAGCAATGCTTCTAAATGCTTCATCGACGTCGTGTAGATTTCTATTGCGCCACTATGTAAAGTATTGGTAACATTATTATCAACTACGTTCTATGAGGCAATCATAATAATATTATAACGTAGAAATTTATTTGTATATAAACATTTAAAAATAGTCTCATAGGTCAATACCTAAATGCATAATTAACGAATTGATTGGTGTATCAGAACCGTATCAACTTGAAACATAAATATGAAATTCTGAGGTCTCAACACACTATACGCAACAATTTAACTTGAATAGCTTAAAGTTCAACATTAAAGTAATGATACAGCCAGTTGGTCCTATCTGCTACAATCTAAATGAATTGTCACTGTTCAATCGGCTAGTGCTTATTGTGCTCAGCCGGTCGGAGTTACATTCAACGAATATTTCAGTACAACTCTGATTGTTAACTTGGAAATCTATATCTACAATATATTTAATACTGATACAATTTTTTATTAGGAAGTTAAGTTTACGTGTTACGATTTGTATATGAGTATTTGTATATTTGTATTTGTATTTACCCAATTCGCAAAGGAGGTACTTTATTCAGTTTGTTTGTTTTAATTATGTATGTTTATCTAATTGTTCTGCTTCTTAAGTAACCAATATTGATAATTGTTTTTTGCTCTATCGGATATTGATTACAAGTGACAGTTTTTTTAATAACTTTGAACTCGTGAGTAGTCTAATATATGTTGAGAAAAAACATGCCGTAGAAAGTAAAAACCTTGTGTAAATAAAATGAACGCTTAAAACGTTTTTTACAAAAATACACAAACTCAAAAAAGTCTATAGTAAAGTCAACAAACTATATGTTAACGTTATAGCTCAGTAACCATTTTACCGTAAATATGTTAAACGAATACTAATCATGAAACATTTTCAAAGTAATTAATTTTAGGCAATACTACAAATGTGAAGTAGAATACATTTAAATTTTAATGAATTGCTCTTCCATAATTTTTTAAGGTAGATTATCATAAACGTGCCTAAATTAAACGTCTATTAATCAAGAATAATTCATAGCAAACGTTCTAATTTTAGTGTAATTATCAAAAATTGCTTACGAATTGACAAAATTACATAATATGTGAACACATAACATGTTTAATACATATAGATCTTTTTAAAATTTAATATCAGGGAACAGATAGAATTAACAAAAAAAGTTGTAGTGATATCTTACATATTATAAGTTGTTAACTTTACGTAGGCTTCGGCTTACGGTGGATCGGGTACAAAGCACCGTTTTATTTTGAATTCAGTCTTATTTTTTGTCTGAATTTTATTCGCAATGCTCTACGCTGTAAGTTAACTTTCTGCTAAAGAGTAGTAGCCGCTAATATTTGTAAACAAAAAATAAATCTTAAGGTAAATCACATTGACGATGTACGTTGACGTTAACATTATTTTTATCTTAATCCGATTCAAATCATAATCTATTTGAAAAAGAAAAGAAGTGCAAGCACTAAAGCTTTCATTATCGAGCACTATTTGAAAACTTATTCATATAAAAGTTAACTTACACACATACAGTTGTTGGATTTTTTTAGATTTTTAATCATAAAACCCAGATTAGGCTAAAAAATTTATTTATGTTAAATCTCGATCGTTTTCTAGGTTTTGGTTTAAGAAGCTTTTCTTAAAGATTTACTCATTAGAATGCAAATAATAGCAGTAGTAATAGAAATAGTTCTGCTAAATTTAAAAATAAGTATGATTTTAAAGCAGAAACCGAGACTTCGGTCGCTTTTTGTCATCATAATGAAATTTCCCAGATTCGCGAAACAGCCATTACCAACAACATGTTTCATGAAAACAACACTAATAATTTTACACGAAACTACCCATGAATTTTTGCCCTCACTCATCGACACTCGTCCATTTCATGCGAACCGTATTACATTTTTGTAATAAAGTATTACATATTAACAACAGAACACTGTTTATACTTAAAAATAACTATAAACAATTCCTTATAAAAAAGTATGGTTTGTTATAAATTAAATATTCTCTAACAAACAAACACACACTAGGCGCATTATTGAAAAAAAAAATAACAAAAATCAGCTGTCTTCTTTTGGTTAACGTCTGAATAGATCGTAACTTTTTGTCGAAAAATATAATAGGTCTTTCTGGTGGTTCATAATAATGTGTTTGCAGGTTCTTCGACTTAAGTCACCTTATTGTATGAAAAACGCAAAAAGATAATTGCAAAAATAGTATTTAAATCGTCTAAGTTGGTTAAATCTATTTTAGAAAATAACGTTAAAAGTTACCCTTAAGGCAACGAGCTGCCACAGTTTTTGCATTTAGAGCACTACATGCACTTTCTAGCAAATTGCTAGTGACATAAATTTCTATTAGAACCTTAACTCTGACTTATCTGACGTCTCTACGATTGGGGACAGATGTACTTCCATAACGCTACGGAGTCGGTGTTTCCAAACAAAAGTGTCCTTACACACGCCAAAATTGTATTAGTTCAACATTTGCCATAACACACACATAATTAAATCAATGTTAAAAGCTTTAGGCTTCACAAAAAAAATCACATCAATCATATTTTTTTGCAATATTAACATCTGCCAATATTGATCTCATCAAATTGAAAACAGGAAAGCACATTATGGTTTCTACCCAAAATTGGCCTGGCCGTGAACGGCGCCAAAAAAATAAAAAAATATAAAATAAAAGACTTATAAAAGTTTTTATACAATTACTTAAATTAAATTTTTCCAAATGACCTTTTGGTGCATGAAACGTTTATCACCTTGTTATGTATTGTTGTTTTTATGTACCAAATAAACATTTTGCTTTCTATCTAATAGATGATGCAACAAATATCGAAGTGTATCGAAGAGATAGTAAACATTGTTCTACCCGTAATAACTTTCATTTAACCACTCACTCTGAAAGAAGCAGATCTATTAAAGTTTTATCAACACTTAAACAGACGGGAGCATCGTCTCTTTCGGTTCTATAAAATTTAACGACCCTTCAATCTTAGATCGTTATTCCTAACATAGCTTTGTAATTGCAATTTTATTCTCGGCATTGTATATTATAACATTAATCATAATAATTTGATCTAAAATAAAACTTACTGTTGGTGACACAGTAAGTTTTATTTAATTATTTAAGATACAAATAATAACAAAAATGTCCTTTCGATATAATAACAATAATGTCCTCTAGATCAGCCGACTGTGTAGGAGATATAATAGTGCACCAATGTTCGCATGTCAATGACTTTTTACATGCCCATCCAATGTATGGATCATTTTACTTCAGTGGCAATTTGGTGATCTGCCTGCGTTGCCCTAATCAACTATGAAACGAAAATGAAAAGTTTTTGAGCCTCCGCAGAATTTAAACCCACGACCTCTAGTTTCTTAAGCGTTAGCCCATACCCCAAGGCTAAGGAGGCAGTCATGATAGAAATATAAGTGCAACATTTATTAAAAAAATCGGTGGTTTCTATGTTCGTAAACAAGAATTTATATTACACTTATGATAAATATTTTAGGGGTTTCATTATTAAATAGTTTGAAAAAAAAATTTACCTTACGACGACTTACTGGAACAGTTATTAGCGCTAAGTGATGTAATTATGAAACTACCTAACTAGAAAACATACTCCGTTATGTGTTTACTTTATAGTAAACAACGTATATAATAAAGTTATGAAAAAATAAATGTTAGACAGGAACAAAATTCTCAAGACATTTGATGCACAGATCTCTCTTAATAATATTCGTAATATTAAAGCAACACAAAGAAATCATCAATAATGCTATCGAAAAATTATATAGTTTTACGGATTTAATCGCGTATAAATAATTTACCATCATTTAAAAAATATCCCCAACGCTTTCCGTGAGGCCGATCTAAAAGGCCGTTTATAACTATTTTATCACTGTGAAGTAATTAAACGCGTTCAATTTAATATATCGGTATTATTTATCATATACAGTAAAATACTCACCATACGATTGTAAAATTTTTAATTTTTCGCTGTTGTGTTCCGATATACGAAATTTGATAATCGAAGAGGTTTGTGTTACTTTAAATTCTAAATTAGAGAGAAATTATAAATGTATACATATAAATTGTTCTAAAGTTTAGAACGATTTACATATATAATTTCTTTGCTAACTAGCTGCTACACCGTGTTCTCAACAAATTTGCTTAAACAATGCACCTGGCTCAAAATAGTGTCCCGTCGAGCTCTGAACAAACAAAGAAGTTGGTGAACAAACTAACTAAATTGTCACACTTTAAACCGTATTATTATTCTTAGCAGTGCTTTCTAAACTGCTATGTACTTATAATAATTGCTGCTTAGCAGTGGTATTAAGCGATTTTTATTATTTAATTATATTATTATATTATATTCAATTATATGTCGGCGCCTCAATAGAGTGACATTACTCGATCATAGTATTTTTAGTGAAACGTTATAATTCATAATTGTAATATTAATATTCCTAGTTATTTATTTAAACGTTTCTTGCATCGTCAATGCGAATTAACAATGAAGTTTATTTTATAAGTACGTCAATTGATCGTAGCATTCTAAACGGTACCATCCGTATGTAATTATTAGTTTACAAATTACAATAAACATTGTAATATTCCTACTTATTTATTTAAAGATTTATCACATTGTCAATCTAATTTAATAAGTAAGTTTTATTGTAAATCTTCTCCAACCCAACGATTTCCGCTCCAACCATATTCGCCCTAGAGGGCGCCACTTCCTTTGGAGATATCGTTGGCTTGGAGGGGACCTGGTCCTGGGCGAGAATACAAGCAGCCACTTGTGTTCGAGCTTCGGAGCGGACCACACGCTTAAGTTAAGTACCTAGGGCTTGTAACTATTTTTGAGGTTGTCCATTACGGTGTAAAATAATTCCATTTTATAAAAGTGTTTCGATTTCGGTTTGTTGGGTAAATAAATCGGTTAAGTGAAATAGATTGTGTTAATAAGTTGGTTGTTTTGTTTTATCTTTTACGCAATGAGTTCTGATTCAAATCGTGGCCACTCTTTTTAAAAACGCTTCTACAATCGGCGCTTCGTCCTATAAATTAGTTTTAATAAATATGAAATGATGATAAATTTTACTAATCCGTATTAGTATACAACTAAATTCATACTAAATGTATTAGTATGTAATTTTAAATACGGTGCCTGCTACGGGATAGCATCATGATGAGCAATTAATAGCCTTTACCAAGAATACCAAGAATAGCAATTACATATTACATACAATATAGAAACCTGTTTGAATAACTAAATACTATCGTTAAAATATAATAAGTTGCATAGCATCCTGTTCATCTGTGTTGACATTCGTTGTTAACAACAGCTAAAACCGCAGGAGATATAATAGTGCACAAGTGTACATGCAGACGAAAATGCACTCTTTCTTCCTTCACTTTTAAAGTAAGATGGAACGGATAACCACCACAAACGGAGAGAGATCTGGCGCAGGACTGATTTTTTACATACCCATCCGACGTATGGATCTTCTTACTTTATCTGTAAAGTAAATTGGATGATTAACCCGCATTACCCTTACCGACTAGGAAACAACAATGAAAAATTGTTCAGCCATTAATTCTGCAAGAAAACGACTGGATTATTGTAATTATTAAATTATTCGATTTATTGCATACTTTATTCAATAAGGTCTAAAATTACATAGGATCAAGTTCATATTACCATTTATATCACAAAGACAATGAATTAATAATATGCAGTCACAAAGGAATCCATTTTAAACGGATAGTCGGTTCAATTGAGTAGAAATTTGAATTGTTCGAAAGTTATTGTCTGGATCTGTTAAAGCAATTGGAGTATTAAATAAAGGGAACTGTATTTTATAGTGCTCTTAATTTTAACTTTTAGTTTATAAATTGAGAAAATTGTCTCTAATAGTTAAAATAATTCTAGAGAATATCATTATAACATTTTTTTTAATTTTTAACTTTTATGAACGCCTCTGTACCGTTAGTTATCATGTTGTTCATGTTCCTCTTTCCTTATGCATCAGTATAAAATTCGTGACAAAAAAATAAGGATTTAACCTTATTTAAGGGTATAATTAATTTAAGTCAATTGCTTTTCATTGCGGTCACTACTGATTGATGATTTTTCTTCCCCGTTTTCATGATTACTGGGTGAATTTTAGACGAAAACGATGTGGTCAAAATTGTTATAGGCAGAACTTTTAATGTTATTTTTAAATATAGAGCTAGGATTAAGGCTTGTTCAAATAGATTCAGTGAGCTATCTTAATGAATAATAAGCACATTTAATATTTGCTTGGCCTGACATATTGAAAAATTATAATGGGGATAAAGGTTGTGATTTGCTTAGATATATGTATAATATTTTTAATGACGGTAATTTATTATAGAGTAATTATCTAATTATCTTATCTTTTATTTAACTATTTATATTATTATTGTAAAGTTATGTTAACGTGTTTCATATTTCTTTTATTTTAAATCAGTGTAGGCAAAATTTATAAAAACTGAAGTTCACAGTTTCATGTAATCCAATTATTCGACACGCGCTTAGGATAATATAGTAGCAGTAGTTTGATGGGCTATACCGTAATAGGCCAGGTCATAAAAACATTTACTCGACATTTTCTCCTTAATTAAAAAATAGACGGATTCTTAATACATTTGCAAATATACAGATATATCCTACTTGTCATTAATGACTATTTTGAGGGTTTGAAACGCCAAAAACTTGAGTTTAAAACAAAGGCGATCATTTAATCACTAGTGTCGTACGTAATAGGTTTGTCTACCAGTTCCCCAATAAAAACATAAGATTTGTATTTAAAATCGTGTCAAACGTCTTAACCACAAAACAGTTTTTTTTTTATTGCCTACGCAGGTGACGACAATCGGCCACCTGATACAAGAGCGGTCACCGTAATAGCATAACATGGTGTTACTGGTATCATCTAACGTAGCCTTAACGTGAGACATAGGATGTTAAGTTTCTGTATTTGAAAGTAAATACGCTGGATCAACGGTCTTCAAACCGGGACAATAGTCTTATTTCACATCTACTGCTTTACGGTAGAATAGTAGGTAGGTGCCTTTTTAGCAAGAAGACATAGGACTGGGTACCACCACCGGTAAAACTTACACCAAACCTTTGTATAGTTCACACTCGCATATCTCAGAGAGATGTGTACATCCAGCAGCTCTTTAAATATTTAATGCGCTGAAATACGTTTCTTTTTAGTAACTACATGAATATCTTTTCAATAACTTGTAAGCAAAATACGTAAAAACAAACATTATTTTGAAAATTATCTTGTATAAAAGGTCTATAAAATGGAATAAACATAACATTTCTTTCCTGATTATACTTCCAATCTCGCCTTTCTTTCTTACAAGGTTTTTTGTTGCATTTTTCACTATCTTTCATTATATAAAAAAAATGGCCGAAGTTTCAAAATAATAAAGTGAAGATCTGATCACAAAGCTTAAGTAACAAACCTAGACGAGATGCAATTGACAATATTAATGCCTTTTTACTGTTCGTGTTAAAGCAAAATCTATATCTGTAATTTTTCCAGCTAAAGTTGCATTTTTAAAAACTTTAACGAAGGTCACTTTATATAATAACATAATTTTATAGTTCTATTCTTTTATAAGTACAAGCATTAGTTATTAAAAACAATGATTTAAAACACTGTCTGACTTATAGTTCTTTCACACCACATGTTTAAAATGAGTTTACAGATTTCGTTTATTTCAAGACGCAACCAATCTAATTAAATGTTGTCTGTCATCTGTATTCAAATTTATTGTATTCGATATAATTCTGAATATAATTTTATATACAGTTAGATAGAAGAGATTACCTTTAATTATATTCTCAAGTAGCTTACATGAGAATAATACTTCAGAATATCAAGTGAATCTGATTAAATTTTATGGAACAGAATCAGGAAGAGTTCCGATCATGTTAGAGTTGATAAAACTATAATAGCTCTAGTTCTATTTTTGAAACGATATATTAGATTTCATCTATATAACGATATTTAAAAAATACTTTTATTCAATATAGAGTTTACACTTGCTTTATTGATTGTCAAACACACTACCACCGGTTCGGAAAAGGACGCCTCAGAGCTGTGAAGAACCGAGCGAAAGAAACTCTAGGCTATTTTTTATGACATCTTTTAAAAATAAAAACAATTTGAAGGCATAACTATATTGTGTAATTTTGAAACAAGACCTGGAGCAGCATTCCATTACCAGGCTGTGTTATCATTTAAAAATTCATCTTAATAACCTTTAACACATAAACGTTCCTTGACTACCTTTTAAATTGATTAATAGTTAAATTTTGAACGTTTACTGGATTTTGATGTAAAACGTATTTTATTATTAAACGTATTTACATTGTCCCATAAAGACTTGCTTATTTTTGCAGTCTAGTTGCTGGTCTCAGGAAATCATGTCTATTTTTTTGCACATAATTTAAATTTACAAATATGTATTGAGAACTAACGGTCATTATTGTTATTTCTGTGAACAACTTTCTTAATGATTCTTTCGGGCCCATGTTATAGACAGCACGAATTGCACGTTTTTGGAGGACAAAGGATCGTATTAGTATTGCCGCATTTCCTATAGTAGAATGCCATAACATTATGAAATATATGTATATAATACATAATACTATGAAAATAGCTGAAATATACTAAATGAGCTGTCTCCACATCAGTTAATAATCTAATTCTTTTCACTGCGTTAGCTGCAGAGCTTAGTTTACTTGCTAGCCTATTAATATGGGGGCCCCATTGTAGTTTTGCATCTACAGTTATTCCTAGAAATAGAGTTGATTCAATTCCTCCCATTCATAACCACTTCAAGTTTACCATGCTTCACATTAGGAGTCATGAATCTAATACATTTTGTTTTCCTTTGGTTTAATAGCAAGTTATTAACACTAAACCAATTCGCTACTCTAGATAGAGTATAATTTGCATCGTCATTAATTGACGTGTGTCGTTTAATTTTAAAAATCAAAGCGGTATCATCTGCAAATAGTACCATCTCTTCGCTATTATTTATCACACATGGTAAGTCGTTTATATAAATGAGGAAGAGAAAAGGCCCAAGAATGGATCCTTGTGGGACCCCCATATTTACCGGGGTCCCGGGAAATCTTTTACCATTTACGTCAACCCTCTGAATTCGATGGCTCAAGTACGAAGACATAATGTTGAGTGTTATTTCTTATACCATAGTGACGTAATTTCCTGACCAGAGTCTCATGGTGTACACAATCAAAAGCCTTTTTGAAATCACAGAAAATGCCTAAAGCATCCTGTGATGCTTCCCAAGCCTCAAAAATGCTTTTAAGTAGCTTGATGCCTGAGTCAGTTGTTGAGCGACCCCTAGTGAATCCATACTGCTTGTTATTTAAAAGACATTTATGATTGAAATGTTTAACCAATTGGTTTAGCAAGAGTTTTTAAAATTATTTACTAAGAGTAGGCAGTCCAAAGTTTTTAGGGTCCGTATTACATCCTGATTTTAATTTAATATTTTTTAATATCGGAATAATTTTGCTATCCATCATTAGGTCAGGAAACTCGACCCCTTCTGATACTAACATTAAATATTGCTGCTAGATGAGGTGATATTATATCGATAATATAACTTATCACCTTAACAGAGATCCCTCACAGGTCTGTTGTTTTTTTAATATCTACAGTTTAAAATGTGCTTACAACATCTCCGGTACTTACGTCCGTAAAATTAAAGTTCTCTGTACATTCAATAGTATTATCTTTTAATAGTGACTCGGCTACTGTGGGAGAAGATAAAAGTGACTTGGTATTAGAAACTGTCCTCTGTGTCCGAGAAGAATTTTTCGAAGTAGCAACATCTTCGTCAGCTTCTATATAACGGTCATCAATATTTAGAGTTATATTACAGTTGCTCTCAGTACCCCTTCCAGTTTCACTGTTGATAATATTCCCAGTCATTTTTATTTTGACTGATGAATTATTAATTATTTTTTATATATATTGATTTCGCGAGAGTACAAACTTTTTCAAATATTTTTGAATAAGCACTGACATGTGCAACAAAGGTCTTATTATGATTATATGTTTTTTCACTGTAAAGCTCATATAATCTTTGCCTGCTTTTGTGAATTCTAACTGTTGCCCATTCACTAAAAGCTACAGAACCCTTTGATTTAACCGTTTTAGTGAGTGAATAAAATGAATAATGCATTATACAGCACATGTGGGTTATCGTCATACTGTAAAAAGTATTTTTTTTTTGTAATATATTACTTATAAACTTCTCAATACTTTTTATGCATGGGAACTAACAATATTTTTAATCGCATTTTTTATAAATCAGGCATAAATTGATGTTCTCGAAGCCAGTGCTTAGTTATACATAAAATATCTATTTTACAATTGTTTAAGAATAGCTCAACTTCATGTTGTTTACTGGCAAGTCCCAGTATATTTTGATGAACCAGGTTTATACAATAGTTGTTATTATTAAAAGTTACATTACTTATTTGTGAAAAATTTTGATTTAATGTGCAAGAGATTTCCTCTGTTTGATCTGAACGGATTCCAAATTGAGAGTCAACATTTGATTCTGCTCAATAGAAGCAGAGGTCTGGTGAGCTAAGCCATTGGCTGTGTTTTTAAAAATACAATAGCAGAGCAAACTAGCTAATTGTTTATTATAAAAATTACATAGGTGCATCCTATCATATGTCAAATAAAAACTATTATAATTTAATATATTATTTATGTCAATTAGATTAATTTTATTTAAATAGGACGTCTGCTTTAAATATTTACAATTATTTTTATATAATATACCTAAATAATTGTTAAGCTTATAACTGTTATTGTTTTCCTGTGGCAACTCTTTAAGGTAGGGAAATGTAAACAGTATTACCTTTTTTACATTAAGTTTATTAAGTTTTTCTTGATAGTACCGTACGTTTTGTCTATTAAAATTTCCCTTCTCCGAATCAAAATGATTAAATTATTGTTGGGGCAATGTGTATCGGTCAAAATTTTCTCATTATATGTGAGTATCTTGTCACATATAATGAGAACACTTGTCTAGTAGGAATGAGCCCTATTTCTTCCCAGTTCATTACTGTATACTTTAATATAATTATCAGAAGAAGTATGTTCTGATGTGTCTTTAAAGCCACTGTCAGACGCTACAGTCTTAGACAAAGGCTTAGCAATTTTCAGCTCTGAATGACTTTGTATGTTTTGA
The DNA here is from genome assembly GCA_029286875.1 of Lamproptera curius. NCBI lineage: Eukaryota > Metazoa > Arthropoda > Insecta > Lepidoptera > Papilionidae > Lamproptera > Lamproptera curius. The sequence goes on from JAGSMT010000086.1 coordinate 1,329,305, forward strand.
CAGTCACATACACAATTTCTTGTCAAGGAATCAAATCTGTCAGAATTATGTTTACACAAATCTACACGATCGTTCATAGGCAGAATGTGTTCTGAAATTTCCCCTTTGGGATGCCTCATATTTTTTTGAAAGAACATTTAAACGTTCGCTATGGCTTTAACGACTTTCTGTTCTATTTAATATCTAACTGGTAAGGACAGATTAAACGTGGCCGAGAATCATGAACATTGCGATTATAATATTTAAAAAAATTAAAATTCTTGAATTACAACAGAACTAACCAACAACAACAATTTTAGTGTAACACGGATGTAAAAAGTAATTTAGTTTAATTCTACGTGCAATGTCTGAGTCCATATAGTACAGATTAGGTTTTTATGCAAGTACATGCATTAAGATATTTGTTAATAAAGAATTACTTATAAACTTTTAAAATGTAAAAATCTTCAGTAACTCTGGGCCAAATTACTTTTTCCCTTTATGTAAACATTTCTGAAAATTTTGTTCAGACTTTAACAACAAAGTATTGTTATGCAAAATGTTAAAAAAGTTTACTAAACTTTTTTCTTATTTTTATTCTTTTATGTATGTTCAAATTGTCTTATCTCTCTCACAAATAATAAATTGTAATAAAATAAAAGCAACTCACTTCGTTCACATATTTAATTAATGTTTAGTTTTTGTGTTTCTTGTTAAAAGACAAAAATTGTTTTGCTTTTTGTGTTGATTTATGAATGAATGCCGTCATAATACTCTATTAATTTTGTATGATTTTGTGTTATAATTTCCATGTTGGGAACCATAAATGATTTTAACTATTAAGCTTTTCTCTAAATCTATTAACTCTTTCTAGATATGTTCCTCAAAAGTCGGCTTCTACATACAAATGTAGAGTCAGTCATCATCATCATCATCATCATCAGCCTGTGAAAGTCCACTGCTGGACATAGGCCTCCCTAATACACCCTATCCATTGGGGCTTTGGACCTACCCACCACGCTGGTCCAATGCGGTTGGTGGGTGGACGACTTTTACATGCCCATCCGACGCATGGATCATCTTACTTTTCAGACAATTGGGTGATCGGCCCAAATTGCCTAACCAACTAGGAAACAACAATGAAAATTTGTTGAGTCCCCAGGATTCGAACCCACGACCTCGGTTTCCAAAGCACACGCCTAAACCACTAGGCTCAGTAGAGTCATACAATGTATTAATTTGTAAAATATTTTAATTAAAATACAATTATTGAACGATGTGTGCAAAAAAAGAATCCTATTAAATAAAAGATAATATAACAGCAATTGTTTGATATATATACCTTAAATGGTTGTTATAACCTGGTAAAGACCTTGAATTTTCATTGGTCTTGGGAGTAACATCTGTTCGTTTTACGCTTACTTTCACGTTTTAGCTTAAAAATTTAGATTAAAATACAGCTTAGTAAGGAACAGAAACAGTTTCTTACTAGATATTGTATGTACTAAAGGTGGAATTGCAACTAATTGTTTTACCTAATAAGCCAGTTCAAATGAAATATGAAGCATCAGTTAAAAATTTAAATCATACTGATACATCAGAAGGAATAATAAAAGAGTACAAATTGACATATAACGTCTGTGTAAAGAAAAAAGTTGTAAAAAAGTTTCGAATAAAATCTCAGGCAAAAACCAAAAGTAATTTTATACAAAGCAATAGAACCTCTATTATAAGACTTAAGTTAAAAGTAAATTACGTCATAAGGAAAATATTAGTGCATAACTGTATTAATTATAGTTCATAATGTCTGTTAATATAATATTAAAACAATTCAATTACTTTTCAGCAAGCCTTAAAATTATAGACAATAAATTAATTTTACACTTCTAATTTATACTCCTGGTTTTAGCTTTTATTCTATAATGTATACCTTGGGCATTAACTGTTCGTTACAGGTAATCTAAAATATAGTGACATTTTTATTGCGGTAGCAGGAAGAAAAGAGATTGCCAACTTCAATAAAAGAGATCCACTGAATTATTGTACACAAGTTCTAATGATATTAATAAAAAAAATATTTGTTCATCATCATTATCATAATATTCTATCAACCTATCCCTCAACTCCTATTAAACATAGACCCTCAAGAGTTGCCAAGACACAGCCTATAATTAGCATCTATGTTGACGTAATGGAATTCCAATTGTCTTTCCGCATTTTTGTTTCAGTATTTCAAACTATAATAGATAAAATATTATGTTTTGATCCAATATGTTTATTTTCGTAATATAGAGCACTGCAAAATAATTTTGAGCTTGTTTTACATGAATTTCGCCAAACTTCGGCTTGAGATAACAAAACTGTTGGAGGTGAAACAATGTTTGTTAGTTTCACACCTTGATTGTTTGTGTTGAATTTTATTCATACTTGTTTAATCGGGTTTCGGGTTCATGTAAATTTTAGCTGATGTTGGATTATGTTTACAAGATATTAACTGAAATTGTAATACATAATTGCCCCAGTTTTAATTGGATATCCGTTTTAAAGTGTTGAAATGCTTTTATTGAAATAATATGAAAATAATAACACGTAGCTACTTAAATTATATTTAATATTAATTTATACAAATTATATTAATATAATTTATTTTAATATATATATATGTCGGCGCAAGTAGTGCCAACTATTAACTTATAGTTAAACGGTGTTAACTTGCCAAGATTTAATTATTATTATTAGTCTGTATTAAGATATCAAGGTTATAGACAATCGATTCTTAAGTGTTGTATCGAGTTTAAATAATTTCATCTATTTATTTGCGATTACCCTCTAACACTGTTAAAACGCGAGATATCAAAAGTGTTAAATATTGCAATGTTTAGACATTGTGAATACCTTTCTAAATTCATTTAAAGAATTAACAAATGAATTACTACTTAAAACTAATTAAACATAACTCGATGCAACACATAATATTGATTGATTGATTGATTAAACACTGTAATAAAATAATCTAACTTTAGTATTAGTTTTAAAGATTTATTTACGGAATTGTCTGAGTAAATTAAACAAGAATAGATGTTTATTTAAACCAATAATAATAGTAAATATGAAAGTGTTATGACTTCAAAACACCGCCACTTTGATATAAAAAGGGCTGGATTTATTGTAAAAACACATTGTGTTGAGAGCTGTCGGCGAGGCAGGTTATTCTGTGAGTACCCTCTAATTCCTCATTACTATAGAACTGTGATAACTGTTTAATTATAATAATTTAAAGTGTTAGTCTATTTGTTTTATTATAGATTTCATTATAAGTTGTTTAGTTTCATTGATTGCCGATGAGTGACCCTGATAAAGAGATAAGTGACGTCAGCCCGGCTGGCGTCACTGTTTCTAAAATCCCATTGGACCAGATGCCTCGTTATATATATATAAGAGATTCACACCTATATATTGACTCATCACGATATCTCTAGAACCAAAAGACGTAGCGACTTGAAATTTGTTAGAAATATTCCTTTCGCAGAGCAGAGGTCAGCCAAGAACGGATTTTAAAAAATTCCATCCATAAAGGGGGTTGCAGGGTTGCTAGTTTTAATATATATACATATAATTTAAAAAAATCGTAACTTTTAGTTTCATACAATTTAATGCACAATTCAAAAGATTCAAATTTTAATAAACATTTTTTGATGTTATTCATTTAAACTACGTGACAGACTGACATATGAATATGTGTAAAAAAATTGTACACATATATTCGTTAACTTGAAGCACATTATGGCATTATATTTAAACATTATTTATTATAATTTTAGCTAGGTAAACTTAGCCTTTGTTTCATATTATGTTGCCATTTTCAATGGTTTTTATGAATCAATGCATTCAATTAAAATATACATATAAAAAATAAGTTGCACATAGTAATTTAAAACTATTGCATGTCGAATACTCGCGTCCAGCTTTAAATCACGAAAGCCACCGTCACACAAATTGTTGAGACGCCATTTTGTGAATATTTTCACGTTTTCCGTCACTCTGGATGAAATATTTACGCTTTCGGTATTCTGCTCAGTATATTTCGAAACCTTTTTTTTTATGAAATGACATAATAAAAGTTCATTTATATATTTTTTTAAATAATTTTGACACGAATAACAAATATTACAAGTTAGTACAGAAACCTTTGGTTAGTTCTTTTTATAAGAGAAAAAGGGTGCCCAACGTGATAACAATAATAATTTCTTGAAATATTCAGGAAAAAAGCTCGTTTAAAATTAAAATTTTCGATACAAGGTCCTAAATAATTACCAAGCTCTTTAGGTAAGATACTGGGTGCCGAAATAGATTCTTGTACGAACTTTAGTTACAATTGACTATAAACGAGTAATAACATGAAATTGATGTGAACATTGATACCTTTTATTTAAAAAAATTGAAGAAGGTCTACACAAATACCCGTCCTTACACAGACAAAGATGGGCGTATTTAAACTCGCAACAACTGAAACTACGTCGTTTTTTCCTGATGCCTTTAGAGAGCAACAAGGTAGCACATATAAAAAAAACACGCATTGAATTGAGTACCTCCATCTTTTGGGAAGTCGGTCAAAAATAGTATCTAGCTACCTACAGTTTATATTTAAATGCTTCTCTTTTTCACTTTCCCATGATAATGCTAAAATATAATTTCATAACGATTGCGGCAATATTCAAGCACTTAAACAAATCTGATTTTTGTTATGATTAATGTTATTGGATCCTTGAATATATGAATAATTAAATTTTAAAAACGCAGTTTGAGACGTCCCGCAACACGATGGAGTGACAACATTCGCAGAGTGACCGGTGCGGGGTGGATGAGAATATGCGAAGATCGGAAGCGGTGATGTGCATTACGGGAGGCCTATGACCAGCAGTAAACTGACACATGCTGATAATGATAATACATGATGAATGATAATGATGATGATTAATCTATTCACTTACTCCTTATTCATCTCAATATTTCGACATGATACAGTGCAAATGTATAAGCAAGAGTATGACGTATGACGACGAGTACGACGCGACGTAACATTACGTGCTTAAAAGTCTAAAAGATAGGTAATTACTAAAGTTCGTGAGCAAAACTGCAAGTTCCCAGTTCATATAAATTAATTTTATTTGTTGAATATCTTTTTTCGCACATATTATAATCGTATTCCTTTGTGTGAAGTCTTATTTTCATTACATCAATAAAAATGCGAAAGAACTACATTTTATTCATTCTATGGTGTTTATATCGTATATCTGACGATTTTTGCTTATAGTAATTCTGTTAGAAGGAAACGTTTTAGAAATTTTTTTCTTAATTATGCAGTTCAAAGAAATTTCTGTACTCTTAAAACTTATTCTTACTTTATACAGAATTTTGTATATTTGATAAAATTCGATAATGTATGCTACTAAAACGAATTGCCCAAGTGCATCTTATTATTTTACTTATGATGTCAATATGATTAAGCAATACATTTGAGGACACGTATTTACAAAATAATATAAATTTATTCATTTTATTAATTACGTTTTGTTTTTTTATATTAAAAATTTTCTGTACAATTCTGCCAAATTAATCAATTATTGGCAATAATATGAGTATGTGGTCGTTCCGTAAATATTATTTATTTAAGCATGCATTCATTTTATCATGAGTTAAATATCAATTTTTTTTTTAGATAAATTATGTTGCACTTACTATCGAAATACGTCATCGCAGATTATGCAATGCAATCATCAATAGGTAATTGATTAAGCACGCAGATCAACATCGTCCTAACCAATTATTTGCGGAACTCTTAATATTCACTAATTGGCTACATTGTCCTATTTACCAAGTGACAACGGTTAATGCTCACTGACTGATTAAATCCCTTATGGATTGTAGCTTATATAATATAACTTACTGTTTATTTCATATTATTATACTAAATAATAGTAATAAAAGCATTTTCTTACTCATCTTTACTTTCCCAAGGAACGTCGGGGATTTTGTACAAAATTTCTTCGCAAACTAATTAATGGATCGCATTAAATAGTTTCTTAAAAGATATCGTATTATAGTATGATATAGTATTTAAAATATTATTTTAGTTTTTGCCTGCATCTTTTTAATAGTAAATAAAAATAAAAAAAACTTTATTAGAAGATAAATTTGTATATCTAAATTTAGTCTTTAACTTTGACGGTAGTGTAATAATAATTTCATTACACGTATTTGTATTTCTTTTAATCGTTATTTTCCTATTTCCTAAAAAGAATTGTTCAACTAGTATGAATATGTTATGTTAAGATATATACTCATATTTCTGTTGAAATTAGTTATGTGGCAATTTTCTTGTAGTGAACATTCACACTAAATTTGTAGGCCGAACCAACGTCTTTGAATAAATAATAGAGTCGACTATATCCTTCGACAGCAGAATACGAAACTTTAAACTTCCAAGTAAATATTAATTACTCGTATATACTGATATATTTGTAAGTTGTATTTACCTGTTGCGGGTTTTATGATTTACATTATCGGTAATGTTTTATTTAGGACAGAGAAGAAATCTGAAATTTCTTTTAATTTATACAGAGTTTTTATACTACTTATATTGTCATTGTTAGTTATTAATAATTTATTTTTAAAGTGAAAGATCTTTTTAAATAGCATATAACAGTACAATTATAGTTTTACTTGTGTAGTTATCTGTTCATCAGTAACAATTAGTGCCAAAAGTCTCGGGTAGTGACATTTAATTAAAGGACGGAGTCAAGTGGTCGCGACGTGTCGTTTCATTGGCAGCCATCTTGTTTTAGGGATGACATTCATCTTGATCAGGGTACGAAACATAGGTTGATAGTCAACCTATGTTTCATGTAACTGGGGAGAATGTAAAAAGTAATGCAAGAATACTAAATAATATTTAAATTTCGAGGTTTTCGTCAAAGTTTCTATTTAAGTTATAATTTTTATTTTTACAATAAAACATGAAAAATGATAATTTATACTGTAATTATATTCGTAACTTTTTTAAAGGAATTGTTTTGCTTTATTTAATTTATACGTAGTACGAAAAATTTATACGAAGAATTTTTGTTGGAATTATTGTTGGATTTATCTGTTATTTTTCTAAAGTAGATCTAGTTTTTTATTTCTGCCAGCTTGTCTATCAGATTAATAGTTCTCACCCGAGTGTGTCTGACATGCGATCCGTGTTTGCCACGAGTCATTATATTTACGTCTTTTTTTAAATAAACAGAAGGTAAAGTTGTATACGTTTCAATTGCTTTAATTTATATTTTGTAAACTAAAATTACTAGGCAGACGAAATTAACTGTTCTTAAATCGGTGATCATTCTATGACATTGAATTCCTTTTTAAAAGACATTCGGGTTAACTTTTCTCTTCTTAATTAATTAATTTATTAAATTGCTATTTATATAACAAAAAAATGATGATAAGTCATCGTAGATTTAACTTTGTAGTTATTTTAAGTGTGCAATTTTCAAGTGAACAAATATATTCGAAAAATAGGATTATAAGGGTAGCCCTTAAAATCGTCGTTTAACTAAGCGGGTTTAGGTTGATACTTATTGCTTGCTTCATTGAAAGACTTCAGGCTATAATAAATTTATGTAAAAAAGAAAACTAAAATACTTCTTTAGAGTGTTTTTTTTTTATCCATTAGCGTATTTTTAAAAAAATAATTGATAGTATGTTTTGTAATCATATCATAAACCTACGGTCAGTGCATTATGTTCGAAAAGCTGGTTGTTTAGTTATTTTTTCACAGTTAACAAACAATAAATCTTAGCTCACTCTTTGTGATAGTAACATTTCTATATATAGTGATAGACATTTTCTATGAAAATTTAGAGTGTTATTTTGCCACACTAAGTATCGGGAAGATAGTGTAGTGCGACAATGTTTTTAGCTCGCAAGTGTTTGTTTGCTTCATGTTGACTAAATAAGAGCCATTATTCCATCGCATTAAAACTTATAAGTTTGATGATTCAACCGGCTTTTTGTGATAGCTTTCGTAAGTGATTTTACTAAGCATCATTGTGCAGCTTATAATAACCCAGTACGGACCCTGTTGGAAGCTATCTACTACAAGAGTACTCAATAGCAGTGAATATCAAAGTGTAAATTCCATCTCTTATAAATTTTTCAACTTTAATATTTGAGTATTATCTTTTATTTAAACATTATCTTCACAATGCAGAAAAACAAGGTATCAATATAAAACTGCGACAGGGAAAGTGTTAAAAAAGTACTTAAAAAACATGTATCCTTTGGGTATTTGCTGATGAACATGAAAATGCTTCGTGAAACAGTTTTTTACGTTTTCTGTCACAATATTTTTCCGCGATATACTAAACAGAAAAGTCCGAACTATATACTCCTGGATCTTTACATGTATCTTTCGGTAATCGTTTTCAAAAATTGAAATCGTGTAGAGATAACGATTTGATAAGAATGCCGACCCTTCGACTCCTTCAACAAGTAAGAATAACAATTTCTGATTTTTTTTTTGTAATGCTTATATATAATACGTACATACATGGAAGCATATTTCAACAACTATTTGTAAAATTCGTGATTGTTACCGCTATATATTTTAAATGCAGGAAAAAGGCGGAAACAATATGTTTATAATTGATACAAAATAGGCATTGGACTATCCTGATTCGCAGTTGACAGTATTAGTATATACGTTAAACAAATGTGGAATAATGACTTTTTGTTGCGTGATTTATGATTTTTTTCTCCGTTTCCTTTCTACAAAATACTTAATGCACAACGTTTAAAATATTTCCACATATTAAGTATGAAGATAAGGCCAAAGCAATTGCAGGCGAAACAAATATATAAAGTATTGTGTAATAACTAATCTAATCTGTACTTTGTGGTAATAACTAAATCTAAGAACAAGAAAAATGTCCAATTTAAAAAATGTTATCTAAATTTAGGAAATATTTAATATCTTTTACTTTTTTAATGAAACATGTAGTAAATTATAAAACTCATTCTAAAGTATGTATTAAAATTTTAGCCTTATAAATCCACTTTCTTAGCTGAAAGTGAAAAAGTCCAAGCCACTTTTTATGGCCAATCCAGAGTACTTTGGTATTATGGAGGCTTTTCGAGGTTCATTCATGGCAGCCATTTTAAAAGAAATATCTCCCCTTAAGTCAGAACTTATATATTGCACCAAATAGGCCTAACAAATTTTTCCTATTATTCAAAACTAAAGCCTATTAAAAAGCCGATCTTCATATGTATAAATAAGACTCTGGCCTTAGAAATTATTGAATTACTAGCGCGAGTTATCGTTACATTGAAAATTTTTACTTGATTTTAATTGCTTCACATTGTTTCCGTTATCCTTTAAACTTAAGTATTACCAGTGTTATTACAATAAATATTTTTTGTTTTATAAATAAATTATATGAAGTTCGGCTTTTTTAATAAGCTATAGTTTTGAATGAAAGGAAAAAAAGTATTTTATGTACACGCGTTGTTAGAAGTTATAAATCTATGGCTTAACTGAAAGTATAACTTCGAAAGTGTTTACCATATATTTTTATTTCTCTGATTTTATAGATTATAAAACATTTTATAATCTTCTGGGTTTAATAAATCTTAGATGAATAGTAGATTACATCTATTACAGGGCTGTAACGATGCAATATTGTCTCGCTTATATCGAACCTATCTAGAGACGATTGTGAGCAATTTCCTGCAAGAGAACTTAATAGCTTGCTTCATGTACTTTGTCGTTGTCTCCCTGTCGTGCATCAATATACAGAGGTAAGAGATATATAAGAAATAATGTAAGTTTTAATTCATGGCTAATACTTCAATTTATTATTTAATCCTACATAAAGAGTTAGTACTTACTTAACAATACAAATAGAAATAATTAGACAAGTTTAATATAGTCCTGAAAGATATTGGTTGTTTTTACAAAATGTGTGTGTACAAAATTTTATAAAATATGAGTATTCATTCGAATTCAATACAGTTGAAAGGCTTAGAAAGCCTCGCAAAACTAAATTATAGTTTTTTTGATGTTAATATAAAATTTAAGGAATCATGATTATTTAAAGAAAAGTTGTATCGTAGTCGATTTAATTGATTTATAATAAAAAGTTACATTTCTTGTATTAATTTATGGCTTTATTGATACTTATTGGTTCTGATCTCTTTAAGTATCGTAAGATCTAGGTCTATTGGCTTATAAAAGTGAAATCTTTAATCTTATATGATAGGCTCAATAGACCTGAAAGAAGCAACTGTAATGCAACATTCTATTTCGATCGTAAGAGATTTTCATCATCATTATCAGCCTGTGATAGTCCACTGCTGGACATAGGCCCCCCCTAATGCACGTCTACTATATTTTGGACCGTATCCCACCACGCTGGTCCAATGCGGGTTGGTAGGTAGCTCTTAAATCACGTAATTCGCAGCGGATCATTCTTGTACATATATTGAGTACCTATATGATCTATATTATCAAAGTTTACCTCGCATTAAAATGATAAAAGGATATATTACAATAAGTGTTTATTACAAAAGTAATATTGACACTTTATTTATTTTTGAATTCTTGACAGGTTGGTTCAGTTACTCGATTGTGGGCTATGGCAAATGATTTAAAACACATACGTCGTGGTTTCAAATCCTAGAAAGCATTGTACTCTCGTTGTTTTCTTTTCAGTTCAGGTACTTTGGTCTAGTCACCTAAAAAATAAATTAATGTGCGTCGGATTGTCTCATAAAAAGTGGATCACTGTTGTCAAGACCATCCTTGCCGTCGTTAGAGGTTGTGTAAAAACTGTTACTTAAGTGAAACTAGGTGAATTAAAAGCCGAATCAACGATAACTTCAGATTATATCTAGGAAGAATATACGTAATTATATAGGTCAATGAAGCACTAATTAATAAGATCCGTTTACAATTTTACATGGCCATTATTAAGATTTGTTTTTTATACTTGAAGAAGCTTGCATTTAAAGCTCGGGCCTCGGTCACAGCTGATATACCTATAAAAACATAAATAATCTTTAATGTTTTTAATAATCTTTAATGTTTTTATCGTTAATTTAAATGGCCTCTATTTTGGATATTTACAAAGAATATTTAGGCTAAAGCGATGCACATTAGAAATATCAAAATCAAATTTAAATTTGTTTATTTTGTTGGTATAAATGCATTAACAGTATACATTTAATTCGCGTAAGAATGGATTTACTCATAAAAATTACTCGAAATTATTATTTTAACCATTACTTGCTAATTAAAATTCCAAGTAATTTAATAAATTTTAGAATAACCTCGGTAAAAAACATAAAGCTACCTATAGAGTTGTTTTGCAGGCAATCGCTTCCAATCATCCCACGATGAGTTACATATGAGTGAGACAATGTTTTTCTTTAATTTATGATTTTTACATGCCCATCCGAAGTATGGATAATCTTACTTTACAGGCAATCTGATGATCAAACCGCATTGCCCCAACCGACTAGATAACCACCATGAAAAGTTTTTGAGTTCTCACAGGATTGGAACCCGATTGCTCGAGGGTAAGTCTATACCACTATGGAGGTACTGAAATATATTTAAATACATTGTAAATAAAATCAGTGACAAAAACCTTTGTTTTTTATCAGCGAATACCCAACGGACCTGTTCTACTTTTTTAAATCACTTTCCTTGCCAACGTTTGCACTAAAAGTTTTTTCTGCAGGATAAAAGGGCTGAAATTTGAGTAGAGTTGTATTTTGCACTTTTCTTTTTTTGTACTTAATTTCTTGCAACTTTCCCTATTTTCACAAAAAATGGGTCACCATTACATTTCATTTGCTATAAATTTCTATTATCAGTTATAAAGGAGTATCTTAGAATAGAAAGAAATTAATTAAATGATTTCTTATTACTATTTTTTTTAATTGTAACAAAATGTTATTTAATTCATTACCATAGCTCTATTTAATGCAAACACTAAGTATTGGAAACTTAATTTCTATACCTTAAGAACAAGTTAATTTCTATACGAAAAAGCAAGCTGTAGCAAAATAGATATTAGTCAAAACAATTGAAACTTTAGCCATTACCTTCTATTTATAGTAACAAAGACGTGGAAATGACGACTTGTGGCAAACACGGATCGCATGTCGGACACACTCGGGTAAGAACGAAACGCGAGAATCATTAAGCCATTTTTGGAATTTCACCTCAACGGAGTATTTATAGAATATCTGCAGTAAAACATGTGACAAATTGAAGGGTTTAGCTTTAGACGCAAGTTTTACAAACTCAATAGGTAATTTAAAAACATTCGAATCAATTACAAACGCATTAAGTTTCTAAATGTTTGAAGGAAATTAAAAAACCATAATGGTCTCATTTACTTACTATTTTAATCATATGTGCTTCGTATAAAACCAGCACCCACAATACCGGCACCCCCCAGAACCTACAGGCGGGAAAAACGTACGCAATACGATAAGCTTTTCTGTGTTAGAAATTTTCAAAACCGTCTAGTTTTCTATCATACTCCCTCAGGTAGCCACAAGAAAACTAAGTTCAGTAAAAATGTTTTCTTCTGCTCTTTTACTAATATTCAAAAGCGCGATAGGTAGCCCATTTGAAAAAATTATACATATTATATATTTTCAAAAAGCATAATGTAATCTAACCAAGGATGACAAACAAAACATAATACATGCGCATATACTTTACACGTCATTATGTTGTCGAAGCAGAACAATTAACGGAAAAAAACTCGGGACTTAGATCTGCCCTTCGGGAAATAATGACATCGTAGAGCTGGGTTGTTTTGTTGAGAAATGCTGAGTTGGCTCGATAAGCATAACTTATACTATACTGGTTCGTTTACTGACAATTTAATACTATTATTTTTATATTATCTAAGTTATTTTAAGATTTTTTTGCAATTTAATACTTTAAAGTCCTAATGAAATTACCAGAAAAAAATAGTTACATTTAGCATGCCTTAAGGTAAGATGAGCATAGTAGACAGTTTTTGCAGCTTCTGAAAGCTTTCGAGTATGGCGAGTTTCTTTTAATAACTTTAAAAAACTTTGTTGTCTTTGTCAAAGATAACGATTTTCTTTTAGCTACTTTAATATAAATTATAAATTTGATATAGTTTGACCTATTGGTAACGACAAATATTTCATGTGTCTTTAAAATTAATAAAGCGTTTAAACATTACCTTGATTGTTAATAGTACAGTTATTTAGAGACGTTATAAATTATGAAAATCTACATCCGTTCCAGTTACAAATACAGCCGACCCATGTCATGTGACATTGAAGTACGTGCAGTATGTTACGTACCCTGATCAAGATGAATGCGCTCCCGTGAACAAGATGGCCGCCAAGGACACGAGATGCCGCGGCTACTTGACACCGTCCTTTAATTAAATGTGGGTGTGATGAGATATGTGCTAGTAATTTTTACTGATAAAAATTGAATAGTACAAGTATATAAGATAAAAAGTATTTCAGTTCCGCATTACTTAAGGGTTGGATAGAAAATAGTATTTATTGACTTTCATTTATGTTCAAAAAAAATCCACTGTAAATATTAAATCCACGTTTTAAGGATATTTTAGCGTAAACTCTATATATGTATTTCTGACGTTTCCGAATCTCCATCCATGATCACTGGCAGAGTAAGATGTGATGTCTGTATCTCAATTTTCACAAGACACTTACAACTTTGGCAAGAAACCATTTTTCAAATTTGTATGAATAATTGACGAAATTAAGAAAAAAAACTAAATTTATTACCTGCCACATATGGAAGGAAGAGCGAAATTTATTTTCCAAATTATAAAAGTAATAACCATAAACATGTCAGCACATATAACTTGAAAGTAGCCTTTCTGGCATCCGAATTTATGCAGAGACGCGCGCTGAAAACTCAAAGGAAACATGAATTTTCTATAGTTCAGGATTTCCATGTTCAAAAAGTCTTATTTATGGTAACAATATTATTTAATAGAACTTTTTGAATTCATAAAAGAATTATTCTCTTTCTTTTATCTAGGAAAATAAATAATTTGCATACTGTTAAAAGGAATTTTAAATATTCATTATTTTAGTAGTGGCAGATCCTCTTTTTACATGAGGCCGTCTGCGTTGGTGCTACTGTGGTGTTGTTCTTTAGTGGTAGTGTAAAAACACAATCGAGTTCCGGTTTGGTGGCCATCATAGCCATCGTATTATATCAAGACGTGTCATTATATGTTACACGGTTGGCAGTCCGTTATTGAATCTTTTGGTATTGGCAAGGACTATGAGCGTCGGTGGCTAGTTTCCATCAGGTGGGCCGAGTGCTCGTCGGTCTTCGTTAGCTATAAAAAAAATTATATATTTAAGCATTTTTATAGCACATTGCCCACTTTAAAGTTCAAAAAATCCGAAAACTTAATATTAATGCACGGCTTCTATATTTGTTATCGTTTTCAAAAAGGAAACAAATGAATATCAATATATCATTTGGTTAAAATTTATATGTATTCGGTATTCTAACCACCATTAACAGACCTTTAGATCGAATTTATTAGTTTTGCATAGATCTACAGGGGTCATTTCCCTAGGATTTTTTCTTTCAACTTTTTTAAAAATGTAACAAAAGTAGGCCCTTAAAATGTTTAGGCAAAAATTGGGAATAAAAATTATTTGTAGCAAATTTTGAATAATTTTTAAATTTCCCTATGATTAAAGACCAAATTCCAAAGTTAGATTTACATTACAGTTTCTTTTCAATTTCTACGTTCTTTTCACGAGATAACAGTTTCTTAAGCAATATTTCCAAGTTTCCTGTTACCTTTTTGCTCAACAATGTAAGGCCGTTTGAGTACCCATTAATAACGTTGATAAAGGAAACAGGGACAACCTGTGGCAGTTTCTGAAGACGCTTGTACAAATTGCGGCAAATGTTTCTCGATAGATGAAAAGTACAGAATCAGCAGCTTATGGGTGGTCAATGCTGTTAGCAAGTTTATTTAATAAACAGATATAATGTTATACATATATAGGTTTTCATTTAAAACGACTCGTTTTCATTTTTATTTTAAATCATATTTGACGGTCGTCATGGTCGGGATCATCATCAGCCTGTGATAGTCCACTGCTGGACATAGGCCTCCCTAATACACCTCCATCCATTAGGGGATTTTGGACCGTATCCCACCACGCTGGTCCAATGCGGGTTGGTGGGTGGACGACTTTTACATGCCCATCCGACGCATGGATCATCTTACTTTTCAGACAATTGGGTGATCGGCCCAAACTGCCTAACCAACTAGAAAACAACAATGAAAATTTGTTGAGTCCCCTGCAGGATTCGAACCCACGACCTCCAGTTTCTAAGGCACACGCCTATACCACTGAGCTATGGAGGCAGTATGGTCGGATGGTTAAGGATATTAAAGAAGAAATTAACATAATTTGCGGATAACACATCTTCAAAAGTAGCATAACTGTTGTTTCAAACTAGCAGTGCAATGTAAATAGTGTTATTACTTGGTCTACGAGTAACATCCCGTCTTAATCCTGCTTTTGTGGTATCCGCTATATTTCAGAGCAGAGCGTAACTTCTTACTAATCTCACTATATAGTAAAAAATCGCAAAGAAAAAACTTTGAAGTACAAAACAAAATTAATTAAATTTTTCTGGGTCCATTAATTGTTGCCATACGGTAAGTAGGAAAATGTAGTCAATTACTGGATATCAAGAGCTCTGCAAATAATCGGCTAGAGCGATGTTGATCTGTAAGCTTAATCAATTACCTATTGTTAATTACGTGGCCCTATCAGCGGTGTCGCATTCTGATAGCATAATGTGAAGGCTACATTTGTTAATATATCATAAAGATTAATTTATCATTTCACTGTAGTCATGATAATTATTGTAATTACAACCTAAGTGCTAAATCACTAAAAGCTTATAGCGTCTATGTCATATGAATATGCAAAATCTACGAAGCTCCAATATCATGTTATCTTGTCACCGTTATAGGCGAGTTTCCTTTCAGTGTAGTTAACATTGTTCGGTCGCTTTGCTTGCTTACATTTTCTTATAGAATTACTTTTATTATTATTTTTCTCAATTAAAACTGTCAACCAAATAAAGATAAACTTTTGTGATAAATGGAAGTGCGAAATTAGGAGCTGATAGAGTGTCAAAAGCAAAAAATGTTAATTGACACAAGTAGAACACATAGGAATATATCGTGTTGAGAGGATATCTAAAAACGTCTACTGGAACATACGCTTATTATATTAAGAACTCTGTTTCCCAATTGGTTTTATTTGTTATTTACAAAAGAGTTTCCTCCTAAGGACAAGTCGATAGAAATCATAGATCATTAGAGCCAGTTAAGCTGCCAGTCGCTACATTGTTATTAAAAACAACATGTTGTGGCTAAAAAAATTATCAAAATGAAACAACGTATGATACATATTACATAGAGGACGAGCTGACGTTTTAGTTCTTATAATATGACGATGGTATGCGAAATATTTTAATGTACAATGTTGTTTTCGGTAATATTAAAGTGCCAATTTTACCGTGATGTTATTGTGTGTGAATACTTCTGTTAATGGATTTAAGGACACCATAGATAGTGTAATTACTTGGTTTACGAGACGCCCACTCGTTAAACTCGTGCTTCTGTGGTGTCAAATACAGTACCTGTTCTATATCGCAAAGTAATATAAATTAATAAAGAAGGCATGATGAAAATAATGCGAAATAAACGACAATCTGTGTAAGTTGTTTAAATGTTAATTGTGTAGTTTGCTATATAAAACAAACATAAACAATCAGAAATTAAATCAGTCTGTGGGCATTCACTGAAGTCACACGGAAAACAGGACAATGTAGCCAATTACTGGATATCGTAAGCACTACAAATAGGCTAGGAACATGTTGCCCTATACGCTCAATCAATTAAGTTGATAAACCGTATGTCATAAATAAAAAAAAAACATATATTAAGTTTATCATTTCCTGGTAGTTTCAAGTTTTTTGACTGATTTTCTATGAGGAAAACAAATAACGAGATATATACGGTCCTGATTTTTTAAAACATAAGCTCCAAATTGAGTATCTACTTATTTTTGGGAAGTCGGTCAAAAAACAGCTATAGTCCAGAGTTGTTTTCCGCAGAACTTTACCCCACGATGTTTGTTATATAAAGCAATGTCCATTATTACTAGATCAAAGATAACTAAAACATTGTCTGCCAATATCCAAAGGACATAAAATTTTACATACTCTTTGCTGTATTTTTACAGCAAAAATACTGGCATTGAATTTGTTACCCGTCGTCATCCGTAGTAACAAATCTTTCTGCTTCAATGCTAATCAATTTCTTCGTGAATATTATACTGTAATAAATTAACATTCAGTCTACTGTACCCTTTAGCAACTACATAAAAGTTTATTTATAGAGCCATAAACATTTTATAATACAATAAATACTAAAGAAATGTAGTTCGTAGCATGAAGATGCGAAGAAAATAATATACCTTATGGTTAACAAACCAAAAGTAAATTTACGGAGCTAGCATTTGTACTAAACTTATTTTAGATTAAATTATGTAATTCTTTCTAGATTAATAATAAAGAATAGATATTAATTTTATTTAAAGGTTATTTAGCTCACAACTATTATTTCTTTACGTTACGATATATTTATTCCTGCGACATAAATAACAATAGAGGTTTGTACTGTACTTTTTTTTAAAAGGCTTCATTTAAAACATAATGAAAAGTTCTATTTTCAAAGGCAAAGCAAAGCTATTGTAAGACGTCATTATCAGCAAAGTGGATAAAACTCTAATAAGTGCAGATAGTTTCAAACTTTACCTTTGTTCTCGGATGTACACTGAATTAATGTTATAATGTTACATGTTAGAAGGTACTTGTATTAGTTCTTGAAAACGCTATCCTGCTAATCCACATACTGTAAGATAATACATAAGTTTTGTGTGGTAATTCTCTTAGAGCTTCAGGTACATTAGCACCTACAAAAATAGCATATTCCTTGGTGTCATTCCTTACAAAATATTAGATTGTTGTATGTTGTTAAATTTCTTTATATTTAAGGCTAAATAATAAAATTATCTCTTGTCCTGCTTTCTTCTACAGTTGTAATTTATGTTAATTAAAATAAACATGTGTCCTATGTCAGACAACGTAATTAGTGGTTAGAGATAACGTGAAAACTTGTCAGTTTCTAATTCATAGTCTGATCAGATGCATTTAATACACAAATTACAAACACCTTTTGAGCTTTAAGATCGGTTTTTGATCATAATACATTTGAATATGTAGCTTATATAGTCCACCTTTAAGATAGCAATAATGACATTAATCTGTTCTACATGCTGTCATTAAAATTGCTTGAAAATTAATTACGTCAATTAATTTCTTATACAAGAACTCTGAATTAACATTAGTTCATACAGCAAGCCAACAAAAGCTTTTTATAAACATTGAATGTGGTAAATATATTTTTTCATTAATAGATGACAACTAGCCCAACAAATAGTTACGACATTAACCTTGTTTCTTTATCCATGGTCTTTCATGAAATATAGTAAAATATCTGATTTAATAGATAGCTATTGTGCATTGTTACCGATTTACCGCCTTTAAATAGCTTATTGACTTATTCTAGTCTTTAAGGCGACGAGCGGTATACTGTTATGGTAGATTTAATCATATCCTAAAGATCATCTTGAAAACAATGTGGCTGGGGTTTTGATTACCCACCAACCCACATTGGACCAGCGTGGTGGGATACGCTCCAAAAAACCCTAATAGAGAGGGTGTGCATAATGGGAGCCATGATCCTGATAATGACATTTTATTACTTGGTAATATGCAAAAATTTAAATACTTTGAGTTAAGAAAAAATCTATTTATATTACGCAACACGTACGTAATTGTAATAAAGCACTGCTTTTCAATCCCTAACAAAGTGAAGCTTGCACTACTGCTACTAGATAAGCAGTAACATCAGCTAAATAACCAAACCATTACTTTTCGTAGTACATGTTTCTTTAAAAATATACTGGAACATTTTTATGCAAGCCTTTATAATTTATTATGTACGTGTTTGACAAAAAATACTTAATAATAATATAAACATATTTAATAACGTTAAACATGTGTTATATTACACTAATTTTAATTTTAGATTAATTTAATACAAAAATATCCTGTTATATTTCTTTTTCAATATATTAGTTTAGCGTAAATCGTTCTTATGTAAATTTTATGAAATAGCTTAGAAAAAATAATCAATTTGAACTACAATAAATCTGAGAATATCTCCATCGATTCATACTTCTGCTGTGTGTTAATCCATTAATAACTTTGATAAAGGTATCAGGGACAATTTGTCCCTCTCACTATTTGCGCCTGAGAACTTCGGCCCATGTAGCACAACCGATAAGAGCCAAGCATTAACTTCTGCCGAGGTGTCAGTTACACTTATTAGCCCAGCTCGTAAAAATGGTAGCTTCCCGCGAATTCCATGTTAGATGAAGCTTACCATAGATAAGAGTCTGTCAGTCACAACGTCATAATTACAATAAAAACACTCATTAGTGTTAAAACCTTTGACTTTACGTTTACTACAGGGATATATACATTGCGATTAGGCTTTGTTCAGATTAAACTCCAAATTAAACAGTTTAGATAAGTAAGTTATCACGTTTAAATATTTTAAGGTTACACTAAAAACTTGGTAACAATACAAACATATAATTATTTCTATTGTTTACGCGAATATTATACATTATTAAATAAAATGACTTTACGGATTTTATCGATAACTTTAGATAACGTTTTCCATGCCTACTTTATTTTAAACAATCATTAGGGTATTTGTATGCCGTAACCCTACATTAACTTTGTATTTCAGTATTCTTCTAATAAATGCCAAATAAGGATTTACAATTTCTTATAATTTAGCATATATTTTTAATGTTTTAATTAATTTTCATTTCAACATGAAACAGATTTTATTGTCACAAATTTAAGAGAAAATATAACACTACTGTCTATGTCAATAAAATCAAATCATTTTGAATTACTATTTATGGTGCAGTCAGTATCAGCATAGTTAGGATTACAGTAACCCAACTATAACACGACAATTCGTGAAGCCTATTTGAATATTACATTTATAAGGGCAATTAATGCAGTTTCTTTTTTTTATTGATATATAATTATAATCGACAATAAAAGACTCGATAGGCTCCCACCACTGTCATCATCATTAAAAATGTCAAAAGAATATACGGAGAAACATGCCTTTAACATCATGATAAAATCGATTAAATCCTAATAATGATGATGTTGATGAAAATTGATTTAGTCTTAACTTAAGAACGTTTTTGTCAGATTAATTATTTGTTGTGTAATAGATATGCGCGAATGTTCGAGACTGACAAAAGATATGCTTTATATACAAAAAAACGTTAGTTGCTTTTGTAATGTACACAATTTAAAGATAAGGTAGAATATTTACCCTTTGCATTTCTTTAATTTGTTTTTTCACAGTATTAAAGTACCATAATCGAATATTCATAAGAAATATAAACGCGTTAAACTTAGGGCATTCAACAAAGAACGCTCATTTGCATACGCTGAGTACTTGAAGTTCTCGAATTAAAGAGCTTTGTCCGCGAACTTTAGTAATTAGCTCTCTCTTAGACTTTTAAGCATGCATTATTTATTCTTCGTATATTGCATTGTTCGATAGCGTATTTCAGATGTCATTTTAGGTAAGTGCTTCGATGATTTCAACTTACAAAAGGTAAAAGTATATAAGTAAGTATATTCAATAATGTGTAGTATTTGCGTAAACAAAAGAATCAATTACTTGTGCACTTATTTTATTTCCTGGGCAGGGAGCAGAGAATCTCTTATATAAGAGATCAGCCTTCTCTAATAGTCAATATTCGCCAAGATAGCAAAATAAATATGTCCAATAACGTATTTATTGGATAGAAAGTGTTAAATTTAAAGTTACAAATGTAAAGTATAATTAATAATTCATAAAAAAATTAAACTCCTTGTTGTATCATTAACGATCTATGAACTAAAACCATACTTTTCGTTATTAAAATTCTTACCTTAAAGTATTAACTTATTTTTTTGACACAACTTGGTTTAACGAAGCCAGTTAACAATATTTTTAAACAACAACACAGCTAAATAAGTAATTTGGTACAAATGCAATATCCAAATAAGCACTGCAGATATCGTTAATACAAGTCCAACTGCCACGTGAAGTTTTATACACGGAAAATATTGAGTCGGTATCAGTTTTTCCAAGATTTTAAGGTACCTTTTTCCAAGAATGTAAAATAACATTTAGAAAACAAACGTCAGTTAATACTGTTTAACGTCATTAGAATTGGTGAGCACACAAGAATAATTATGCAATTCATGTAAAAAGGAAACTTTTAACAATTTCAACAGTCGCTATATGTTTATTTAATAAAACGCTCTTATGATAACGTTATAACCACGTTTCCTATAACTTGGTTAGATTTTTTTACTAAAAAAAATAAACGGTTAAAAGACAACATTTCTGCAAAGCGGCCATAAAGGTGATTGTGTGAACCTCCGTACAATGCGGACGCAATGAACGCTGTAAGATTAACGCCAGCCTCACAATAGTGTTCAGTCACGCGCTTCGCACTCGTACACTACCAAACGGTATACCTATAAATTTTATAGAGCTAAAATCTTTGATTAGTCAAGTCAATACAAAATTAATGCGCTAAACAAAGAAAAAACTGTCTGTGATAGAGCTAAGTAAAAAAATCTATCAATCTAAAACTCCTTTATGACTTTTTAGATAAATTCTGTTAAGAATATTGTTTTTCTATTATATTTTCCTTTTGTAGGCAAAAATGTTATGCTTCCAGACACATGTCTTTAGCAAGCTTTATCTAACATAGAGTTCGCGGTAAGATACCATCGCCACAAACCAGGTGACCGACACTTTTTTAAAGTGAAGGCCACGCGTACAGAAGGTACGTGAGTTGGGTATTCTTTAGTGTCTCCTAAGGATCGTCGACGATCGGTTTATGGATCGGGGTGCAGACGATCTTGCGACTCGACATCGGGCATTGCTGGGGCGGTGGGAATCGCCCTGGAACGCGGGTGTACTTTGTGTACCGGGTGTGTGTTTCACTGTGCTCGAAAGCGAGTGCGAACTACGGGTGTTTATATGCTGCTATTCCTACCAGTGTGACGTAAGGTTTGGTATGTATTACTATATTATTTATTCATAAAATAATATAAAAATTGGTATAGTATACATTTATTATCATTTATTAATAACTGTGTCACAAATGACTTACTTTTCAATAAGTAAAGAGTGCTAAATAAATTTTAACAGTAAAAGAACTATTACTCTAGAAATCCTTTTTAATGTAAGGATAATACAACATTTTATTCTCTGTGTATGAGGACAGGATTAATATACCAATCTAATACTTATATACAACCTGATTGCTATAACGGTTTTGTATGACACTTATTGAAGAGGATATTAGCCGCTTATATCGATCCCGATTGGAGACGATTGGAAGCAATTTTCTACAAGAGCACTCAATAACTTGCTTCAGGTACTTTGTCGACGTCACTGCCTCCTGTACTGCTAATGTACAAGGGATAGGTAACAACCATTCACGTTTTATATATTTAAATTTTTTTCACTAACTGTACATATGCCGACTTAATGCCAAAGGCATTTTCTGCCAGTCAACCTCGGGGTGATGCAGAGATAGTAAGTAGGGAGATGCAAATATTTGAAATGGAAAAATTGATTTAAATAGATAGTAAAAAATAATAGAGCATTTTATTATACAAAATACAATAAATATACATATATCTGCACATTCATACATAAATATTTAATATGTATATTATTTGATGTTTTTAAAGAAACTTATATTCCATTCTCCGTATGTTATACAATACGACAACAGCCGATTATAGACTCATTATAAACAACCTTATAACAAGGTTGCATGTGGGATTAATGGTAATCCCACATACGGCGACGTGCTTAAAGAGGCTCCTCAGAAGATGTATAAAGATAGTTATTACGTAGATATGCTTCATAGAACTATAAGTAGCTCTCCCTCGGTCGTAAAGGTGCAATAACAATAGCACTTGCCTCACATATATTGCAAGGGTTTTCTTTAGATATATAGACTCTTAAACCTTTGCCGTCTTTGTGAATATTGGCTATTATAGCATGCGTGAGAAGTGTTTAATACCTCAGAACTTAATTTGCTTAAAAACTTTTATGCTGCAGCTTTTTTACAATAATAGTTCCACTTGCGCCTAGCAGAAAGATTTGTTTATTATTACTACGATCCTGTTGGTACTAGCTTTAATTACATAGTCAAGCTTTATTAATAAGAAAATGATCCAATATCGGTCAAAGAAGAGTTGTTTCATCAAATTTTTAATTTGTAAATTGTCCTAATCCACTGGGAAATGACAATAACAATTGGTTTAGTCCCCGCAGGATTTGAACCCATGACCTCCGGTTTCTAAAGCATAGGCCCTTAACACAAGGCTACGAAGGCGGTGTCAAAGTGTATCACTACTGTTGTGCTTTTCCAATTTTTTTTATTTATTGTTGTCACTTTCACAAAAACAACAGATATTAAAAAAAATTAGGAAACCACACCAGC
The DNA here is from genome assembly GCA_029286875.1 of Lamproptera curius. Lineage (NCBI taxonomy): Eukaryota > Metazoa > Arthropoda > Insecta > Lepidoptera > Papilionidae > Lamproptera > Lamproptera curius. The sequence goes on from JAGSMT010000086.1 coordinate 1,353,098, forward strand.
AGTGATAAAATAAATACTGACAGGAGTGGAATTCGGTCAACAGGTCTTTGATACAAGCGATGTTTGCGTTTTCTAATATTAGCATTATGAAAAACGATATTACGGTCGATTCAAACGCTTCTTGTCGAAAGCGTAGACTGCGTAACTTTTCCTAATCCGGACCGGACTCGGATCAAAGAGAGTCTCGTTGACCCCCTTCAGTAGTGCTACTAATGTGAGTATTTTAATTATATACATATTATAAAACTTCAAAGTCATCTTTTTAAGCTAATTGCATTTGTTGTTTATGGAGGTAGCGTTTTCATTTCATTAACTTTTCGATTTGTTACAAAACAAAATAAGTTATTTTAAGTGAAAAAGGATTTCTGATCTGTAGTCTCACTAAGGGACAAAATACTCACTTTCTCTAAATCCAAATAAAGTTTGATATTAAACTAAAAACAGTTAATTTAAATTGGACTGAGGATGTATAAATGTTAGGTATTATTAAATGAGTGGTAGGACTTTCCTTTATTTCTACAAAGGTAAAGGAAAATTTCAACTTTGCTTGTGTCAGTCTCAGATCGCATGTCTGACACTTGATTTTGAAACGAAATGCGAGCCACTTAGTCATAGTGAAGTTTAATAAAATATATATCTATATGTTTAATTTTTTTTTAAATAAATTAAAGACATTATGATAAATAAGGGCTTTTTGAACTATTGAATTGGTCTTTACTTTTACAAATGTAAATAAATTATTCTCAAATCAATAGGTATCAATCAATTTAAGGTAGTTGATAGATGCTAAGAAAGTTTTGCATAAGAAAACTGCGCAATAACATCATTTGCACATAATATCATTTGTTTTGAATATGTGGCTTTGAAATTCAGAAAGTTTAATTTAGGCACCATTTTAATAATTATATTTCCTGACATTTAAAAAAGACAATAACTCTGAAGTCAGATTGAAATTGCTTCTTAGAATAGAGGCAATTACAAACACATAAAGTGCCGTCGCGCTTTTATATAATTGAATTTGCAGTCAAAAATCAGCTTTCACTATTAGCTTACCGAACGCGTATTAACACTTTTGTTCTATTACCATATATATTTGTATGTTCAGATCGATTTAATTTGATTAATGCATGAATTGCCACTAAATAATTGTCAGACAATAATTATGTAAATTTTCAATAAAACAATTTAAAGTAAGTATATTAAACAAATTTAAAGAAATATTAAATGTGTATTTTCATAAATCTTATGCTAAGATATAAAAAGTACCTAACGTAAAATTAATATTTGATGGCTGAAAAAGTTAAATTTTTATAAAATTTTGTACGAAGCTAATAAGTGCGTCGTTTACAGCAAGGCAGGAAGGACGATTGAATAAATACCAGTCAACCAGCCTTTTTTAACGTAGGAAAATGACTACGCATACCCGCCCTTAGGTGGGAAATACGGGTTATGTCCCACTCGCGCCGAATGAAACCCACTACGTTGTTTCTTTCAGGCACCTCTAAGGTGGGGTCATAGGCTACATTGGTAGTCTTCTGAAAACTTATCAGCGCTTCTCCGAAGCAGCCCGGTCTCGAGCTCCACGTACTATAGCACGCGGGAATAAGAGCACCTTCTTCCTGCCTACGGCCTCTCCACAGTACATATGCGGTGTGTCCCTGCTAAGGCACGGAGGATACGACTACACTTTGGTAGGGAAAAAGAGTTTGGCACGCCGTCCAGATAGCTAAGATATATGATATAAGTCTCGAAAGTGAATTTCTACTAATAGCGATTTACATTCGAAAAGAAATGAGAGTGGTAAACTAGAAAGTTTCCAACAAAGAAACTTATTTAGCAGCATGTAAATGAAGTTTCTTGTAGCTTAAAATTGTTTAATCAAACAGCTTTGTTCGATAATTATCTTCCGTACTGAATTTTAAGTTTTGAAATAGTAATACGTGTTTATAATATTTTCGCTTTTTAAAGAATAGGTTTTACAGATGGTAGTTATTCTTTTACAGGGGGCTGTCTGGGATGGTACCACCGAAGAGCCTATTTCTTGTCACAAAGCGGTAGTGTGAAAACACTATTGTGCTCCACTCTACTATATAGAGAGAAACGTTTGGTCGCCGTCTATAGGAGGAAGTTCTAACCGCAGGTTTGCAAGTTGTTTGATAAAGTCAAAAACTTTAAAACGTATTGTCAAACAATGTACACGTAATTTGAATCGTACTGGAGTAACAGCCCAAGAATGGTATAAAACAAGTTTAGGGCGTTGTTGTTCCGGAGACTCTATATATCTAAAGAAAACCCTTGCAATATATGTGAGGCAAGTGCTATTGTTATTGCACGATTATGACCGAGGGTGAGCTACTTATAGGTCTATGAAGCATATCTACGTAATAACTATCTTTATACATCTTCTGAGGAGCCTCTTTAAGCACGTCGCCGTATGTGGGATTACCATTAATCCCACATGCAACCTTGTTATAAGGTTGTTTATAATGAGTCTATAATCGGCTGTTGTCGTATTGTATAACGTACGGAGAATGGAATATAACTTTCTTTAAAAAAAAACATAACATAATATATATATTAAATATTTATGTATGAATGTGCATAGATATGTATATTTATTGTATTTTTGTATAATAAAATGCTGTATTATTTTTTTTAGTATCTATTTAAATCAATTTTTCCATTTCAAATATTTGCATCTCCCCACTTTCTGTCTCTGCATCACCCCGAGGTTGACCGGCAGAAAATGCCTTTGGCATTAAGTCGGCATATGTACACTTAGTGAAAACAGTTTAAATAAATAAAACGTGAATGGTTGTTACCTATCCCTTGTACATTCGCAGTACAGGGCGTAGTGACGTCGACAAAGTACCTGAAGCAAGTTATTGATTGCTCTTGTAGGAAATTGCTTCCAATCGTCTCCAATGGGGATCGATATAAGCGGCTAATATCCTCTTCAATAAGTGTCATACAAAACCGTTATAGCAATCAGGTTGTATATAAGTATTAGATTGGTATATTAATCCTGTCCTAATACACAGAGACTAAAATTTTGTGTTTTCCTTACATTAAAAAAGGATTTCTAGAGTAATAGTTCTTTTACTGTTAAGAATTTATTTTTTCGTAATCTCATTTCGCACCTCTTTACTTATTGAAAAGTAAGTAATTTGTGACACGGTTATTAATAAATGATAATAAATGTATGCTATACAAATTTTTTATATTATTTTATGAATAAATATTAGCAATAATATTCATTAATATATAATAATGCGTAATTTTAATTAAATACATATTATAAAACTTCAAAATTGTCTTTTTTAGCTAGTTGTATTTGTTGTTTATGGAGGTAGGGTTTTCATTCCAACAACTTTTCGATTTGTTACAAAACAAAATAAGTTATTTTACGTGAAAAAGGATTTCTGATCTGTAGTCTCACTAAGGGACAAAATACTCACTTTCTCTAAATCCAAATAAAGTTTGATATTAAACTAAAAACAGTTAATTTAAATTGGACTGAGGATGTATAAATGTTAGGTATTATTAAATGAGTGGTAGGACTTTCCTTTATTTCTACAAAGGTAAAGGAAAATTTCAACTTTGCTTGTGTCAGTCTCAGATCGCATGTCTGACACTTGATTTTGAACGAAATGCGAGAGCTATTTAGTTATAGTAAAGTATCAACCTTAATAAAATATATATATATGTTTAATTTTTTTAATAAATTAAAGACATTATGATAAATAAATAAACTGCCTCCGTAGCCTAGTGGTATAGGCGTGTGGCTTAGAAACTGGAGGTCGTGGTTCGAATCTGCAGGGACTCAACAAATTTTCATTGTTGTTTCCTGTTGAGTTAGGGCAATTTGGGCCGATCACCCAATTGTCTGAAAAGTAAGATGATCCATGCGTCGGATGGGCATGTAAAAAGTCGGTCCACCCACCAACCCGCATTGGACCAGCGTGGTGGGATACGGTCCAAAACCCCCTAATGGATGGAGGTGTATTAGGGGAGGCCTATGGTCCAGCAGTGGACTACCACAGGCTGAGGATGATGATGATAAATAAGGGCTTTTTGAACTATTGAATTAGACTTCTACAAATGTATAAAACAATATGAATTATTCTCAAATCAATAGGTAATTTAAGGTAGTTGATAGATGCTTAGAAAGTTTTGCATAAGAAAACTGCGCAATAACATCATTTGCACACAAGTATCATTTTGTTTCGAATATATGGCTTTGAAATTCAGAAAGTTTAATTTGGTGCACCATTTTTAATAATTATATTTCCTTGACATTCAAAAAGACAATAACTCTGAAGTCAGATTGAAATTGCTCCTTAGAATAGAGGCAATTACAAACACATAAAGTGCCGTCGTCTTTTATATAATTGAATTTGCAGTCAATATCGCTTTCACTATTAGCTTACCGAACGCGTATAAACACTTTTGTTCTACTACCATAGATATTTATATGTTCAGACTTATTTAATTTGATGAATTGTCACTAAATAATTGTCAGAAAATAATTATGTAAATTTTCAATAAAACATTTTAAAGTAAATATATTAATCAAATTTAAAGAAATATTAAAAATGCATTTTCATAAATCTTATGCTAAGATATAAAAGTACCTAACGTAAAATTAACATTTGATGGCTGAAATAAAGTGTAAATTTTTATAAAATTTTGTACGAAGCTAATAAGTGGCGTCGTTTACAGCAAGGCAGGAAGGACGATTGAATAAATACCAGTCAACCAGCCTTTTTTTTCGTAGGGAAATGACTACGCATACCCGCCCTTATGGAGGCAAAGACGGGTTATGTCCCACTCGCGCCGAATGAAACCCACTACGTTGTTCCTTTCAGGCGCCTCTAAGGTGGGGTCACTGGTACACTCTGGTAGTCTTCTGAAACCTTATCAGCGCTTTCCTCCGAAGCAACCCGGTCTCCAAGCCCACGTACTATACACGTGGGAATAAGGGCACACTTCCTCCTGCCTACGGCCTCTCCACAGTACATATGCGGTGTGGCCCTGCTAAGTCACAGAGGATACGACTACACTTTGATAGGGAAAAAGAGTTTGGCACGCCGTCCAGATAGCTAAGATATATAGATATAATAAGTCTCGAAAGTGAATTCTCTTAATACTAGCGATTTACATTCAAAAAGAAAAAGAGAGTGGTTAACTAGAGGTTTCCAACAAAGAAACTTTATTTACAGCGCATGTAAATGAAGTTTGTTTGTAGCTTAAAGTTGTTTAATCAAAGAGCTTTGTTCGCAAACTATCGATAATTATGTCCCGTACTGAATTTTAAGTTTTGAAATAGTAATACGTGTATATAATATGAGAAGAATATTTTTGCCGAAGATTATTTTCGCTTTTTAAAGAATAGGTTTTACAGATGGTAGTTATTCTTTTTACAGGGGGCTGTCTGGGATGGTACCACCGAAGAGCCTATTTCTGTCGCAAAGCGGTAGTGTGAAAACACTATTGTGCTCCACTCACTGTATAAACTACAGTTTGATGACAGTGATATAGAGAGAGAACGTCGGTCGCTGTCTATAGGAGGTAAAGTTCTAATCCGCAGGTTTGCACGTTGTTTGATACAAGTCAAAAAACTTTAATACGTATTGTCAAACGATGTACACGTATAGTCTTTGAGTATCGTTTACTAAGCGGGTATACAGGAGCCTAAGAGTGTAGTATAATAACACGTTTAGGGCGTTGTTGGGGTTATCGTGGTATGTTCACAGAGTTGTAGTGAGAGAAACCTATGTTTCTTTTGATCTAATATAATAAATTATCATCCTTATATAATAAATTATTAAAAAGATATCTTTTTAAGTTGAGAAATAATTTATTTTATAAGGATGATACATAAAGTTATGACTATTAACCATTTAAACACCACTGCATCTGTTAACTAAATATGTATAAGCTGTGATATGGATGATATGCAATAATAATGGCATCTAATCAATTAATATATACCGAAAGCTCTGCAAATAATTTCCTAAAGCGCAAGATAGTTATTTGAAATACGGCGAAGTTTCTCTTCAGTTTCAGTAACATACATATGTACGTGTAAATTATGGAGCAAATGTATAAATATTTTGCAATGTTTTTGAAGTAATAGTGACATTTCAACGAGCACTTGCTTTGTAATAAGTACCTAGTAAGAAGTTAATTTAGAGTGTTTTAAGTCATCTGTAAAAAAATACAAAACAAAAAGGAGTAAGAAAATACATGAACGGCCGAATAATAATTATTTTCATTTCTTTATTTGATTTGCTTAATCAATGTATTAGTTTATTTAATTTTGGAGTCGGTTTCAGTAAAACTGATTCGCAAAAGACTTGCAATAATATATCATACGTAAAATAGTAGATTCCAATAAAAATGCCTGAATGAATTCGTTTCCTATGAAAGTGACCTATCCCCGAATAGAAATTGCTAGCACCACTTCCGCAGACGGGCAGTCGGTTAAATTGCAAACTTAATCGATATTCACCGCCGTAGTTTTCGTTTAATTTTGTGCAGTTGAACCAATAGGGATTGCTGAAAGTTATTCTACCTGTAAATCTTATATATTACTGAAAAAATATATAAATACGAAAAAAATACTGTGCTTTTGAAAGTAATAAAAATAAACATTTACTTAAAATTTTAAAAAATTTATAAAAGATATGACTGACTTCAAACTGCATTAAACTTATTAAATATTTTACGCAATACAAGCATTTTAAAACTCCGATATCTTATAACATATTTATTTGATTAATGTGTCGTTAATGACGTTTTATGTATAACATAGAATAAAGGATTTTTAAATGCAATAACTTTTATGTAAACTTACTCTAAATTACCTTAAATGAGCTTTGAATATATATCATTTTTAACAAACTTTTACATTAAAATGCTTAATGTGCGGTATTCTTAAAACATAGATATATGGTAAAGGGGACTTCATCTTTTACGGTTTCGGCAGCGTTTGTAATTTAATCGCATGAGGTTGTGAGTTTAGACGCCGAAATTTACTTAATTTGTTTAATAAATAATATTTATGATACTATAGTGCGATGAACATAGTGTTTTTCTTGTGTCTGGGTGCTTTATTAATATAAAATGTATTAATTTACATAAGAAAAGTGAGTTTATGTATATATCCGTCATCTAGTTGCCTTAGTAAAAGCTTTGCTTTGTTGGTGTTGTGTTATTGTCCTAAAATATTACTATTAATATTACCTTATTTACTGGCGACGGTTCGCACCCTTTCCAGTATACATACAACCTTGCAGATTATGAGCCGTGAGGACTCTAACAATCATAGGTGAAGAAATGAGCTAATCAAAAGCTAGTTTGAGCACTTCGTTGTGGATTAACGTGAGCTCTCATTTACCGCCATGTTATGAGGAAAATGTTGCCACTTACGTCTGAAAAATTGAATTCATAAAAGGCTATATGTAACATGAACTATATATGTAGTTTTTACAAAACGTACATATTATTAATATGTTTAATCGAATCAATAATGGAATCAACGTGTACTTAACATTCATGTCCCGATGACACGAAAGAAAATACAAGCGTTCTAAAAGTCTATTAGTGTCTGTTCAGTGTAGCCTTAAAATTGAAAATTTAAAAGATTTTAGTTTTGAATTACACTACCATGTGGTACTTAAAAAGGTCTATTAACAATATCGCTTTTGTCTATCGAATATGATAATTATTTAGCCTGAAAAGGCGACAATAACTAACAAATTAATATTATAAACAATCCTTTAAAAAAATACCTAAAAAATACAAAAGAAACGTTAATAAATTTGAATTGAAAATAGTGTATGAAAAAAAACATGTTTTTAATAAATATTTTATAAATAGATATGAGTTTTGATAACATGGGTTTATCGGTGGTAGGTCCCCTTTTTATAGGAGACCGTCTGGGTTGGTACCACCGCGGTCAGTGCCGCGAAGCAGTGGTGTGAAAACACTGCTGTGTTCTGGTTTAAAGGGCACCGTAGCCAGCGTATTTACCGGGTAAACTAGACTTAACACACTAAGTCTCTCGGTAGGAAGCGCGTTGGCGACGCCACTGGTATTGCCAATGTCTATGGACGTCGGTGACCACTTCCCATCAGATCTGCCCTACGGCCCAACTGCTCGTCTACCTACGTATGCTATAAAAAAAAAACATCCTGAAAAGCAACCCACTTGTTTTTACAACAAAATTTTTTGCAATAAAACAATTCTGCCTACATATTATATTTCAAAACATCATGTAATTTTTTGGCGCCAAATCATTTTTGTATCCTCATTGTATTATGTTATCTTATTATTTCGCATATCCCCAGCAAGCCGCGTAAAGCAGATTACTGCGAAGTTACCAGAGATAATTATATTACAAATGGAAGCCATTTAAATTGTATGATAAAATTCCTGCTATCTGTTAAATTTTACTGAATATTTTTTATTGAATAACCATCATTATATCTTTGAATTCTTCCAAAAAGCATCATCAAAAATAATTAGGCCGTTAAATGTTTTGGCTTTCAGTTAAGCCAAAATTTGTTTTAGTTTACAAATTGTAGTAGCAATTACAAGCTTCTTTTGTAGCCTAGCTAATTAATGGCGTGGAATAAACGATAAGGTTAGGTCAATCTTTCTGTTTTTAACGCAAATACTATAAATGATAAAGAATACAGTTTTTACCGAGTTCGAAACGTCGGATGTAATGTAATTAAACGCGTAAAAAGAAAAATCCGTAAAAACTGTAGAAATTATCACATAAAGTCAAGGGTTTGCAGTTAAAGTTAAAAGTTACAGGTTTATGCAATGCAGCATTAAATTAGATAACTTAATTCTATCGTAAAATGGTGCTTAAAGGGCCATCAACAAAAAAAAAAGATAAAATACTCTTCAAATGTGCACTTCTTTATAAAAAACACCAATCTAAACAACATAAATGATATAAGAAGTAATAAAATTGCAGCGCTGACCATCCATTAGTTTTACAGATGTAAAACTCCTTACCCTCAGTGATAACTCAATACTGAAGGTGAAATTACAGTGTTCCTAGTAAGCCCGTTCAATTACGAAGCAGTATTGTGTTGTTATATTAAAGCCATCCGGAATCTATTGCATAAGCAATATGTAACATTCTATACAATGTGTCTTGCAATGTAACGATCATAGTAGAGTAAATAATTTTCACGTGTACTGTGAAATATACTTCAAAACCTCAAGGCACTTTATACTGTTTTGTAATAATACACCAAAATAATACATTTTACGCGATATATATAAATTATACAATATTTCATTACTGCCTTTCATAAACTGCCTCCGTAGCCTAGTGGTATGGGCGTGTGCTTTAGAAACCGGATGTCGTGGGTTCGAATTCTGCGGTGACACAACAAATTTTCATTGTTGTTTCCTAGTTGTTTAGGGCAATTTGGGCCGATCACCCAGTTGTCTAAAAAGTAAGATGATCCTTGCGTCGGATGGGCATGTAAAAAGTCGGTCCACCCACCAACCCGCATTGGACCTGCGTGGTGGGATACGGTCCAAACCCCCCAATGGAAAGGGGTGTATTAGGGGGGGCCTATGTCCAGCAGTGGACTACCAAAGGCTGATAATGCATGATGCATGCATTACTGCGTAACCGGTTTAACGTTGTAATGTACTTTTGATACACATATAATCGACAATGTGAGTATGTGAGCCAATAGTTAACCAACTTACTCTTATTAGTTTAACCAATTATGACTTGGAATAAGTATATATATATAAAAGTAGTGTGATATTGATAGTGAACCGTCATTCAACGGTTTTTTTTGATAACGGAGACAGACGAGCTTTCGGCTCAACAGATGGAAAGTGGTTAACGACGCTCATAGACATTGGCAATACCAGGGGTATTACCAACGCGCTGCCTATTGTGGGACATACGATGTTACGTCTTGTTTACCCAGTAAATACGCAGTCCACGGTGTCTCGTAAACCAGAACACAATAGTGTTTCCACACTATCACTATGCGCCAAATCTTGGCTACGCAGTGGTAGCACCTTAGACGGCCCTGTTAAAAGAGGACCTACCATCTCTAAAAAGAACATTTTGATAATAATTCATCCGTAAAAGTTGTACGACACCACATCATTACCTTATTAATAGTTAAAATTTGAACTCTAAAAATCATCCAAAAAAAATTGTTTTCTTTAAACAACAGTCAAACTATCCAGCATTGTTCCAAATTTATGTTTGCTAGCCAATACGCCAGGCGTTTCGTGAACAATTGACACAGGAAAATGTTATTTGAGCAGCGGATTCGCGTTGTAACCGAAAACCTCTGCTCGTCTTTTCGCACAGATTTATTCCCAAAATGGCGACAAGGTGGCGAAATTTTTCGAGGTATTTGTAGTAACGTCACAAAATGTTTATAAAGCCAATTAATCTGAATACTGTAATCGAATCCATTCACTATTGTTCCCCCTTTGCGCACTCTCACTGGGTGTGAATAATTATTACACAAATGATTCGATATTAATAAGATGTCGAATACCTAATTACTTGGGTATAACTGTTAGAGGAAAAAAAATCCATTCGAATCTCTGATACAAGATTAGTTTTCAGGCTTAGCAGGAACTAGCCTAGTCGGTTTTTTGCAAAATGTAACTTTGCACGCAATATTGATACAACAATCTCAGACAATTTTTCGTTAAATTAAACTAAATTTAGAGTAATATTACATTTTTTTAAATAAGCTAGAGTAACATTAAATAATAGTTGGTAATTTAATGTTACTCTTGCTTATTTAAATGCTTTCTATGATTATCATGTGTTAACTTATTTACATTTATTTTAAATTGTCTGTGGTATTCAATAAAAATCTCTTTCTTTTGTCATAATGCCGATAAAAAAGCGGTCGTTTTTTAATGAATTAAAAATTGTAATACTTAATAGCCTATATTATAAAAATTGGTGGATCGTTATTAAATATATGCAGGATTAAAAGCTCAAAGTGAGAGTAAATAACTTATTCCTTTGTTGCTAAATACTATAGTCCGACCGAAACTGTTTTTCCGGCCGAAACCGAAACCGATACCGAAAGTTCGTGCGTGGCTCAGTTTCGGCGAAACGAAACCGAAACCGAAACTCACATGATCAAGTATAAAATTCTTAAAATACTAAATATGGAGCTTTTGCCTTTTTTTTGCTTTATTTAGTCATGGAATGGAGACAGTATATTAAACTGTGGTAATCGTTTATTTCAGTTGCTAAATATTTTTATGTAACTAAACATTAAAATATATTTTTTTTTTCAAATAAATTTCTTATAGCAATATGAGTTATTAATAAATAAATTAATAATTGTGACTGTTGCATTAAAGACTAAGTATTGGTATTTTGAATTCTTACTAATTTATACTTTGGTTTGTATTTGTAGTTCGAGGGGGATCAAAAAGTAAAATGAGATAGAATATAATGACTATGATAGCTTAATTATTTATTTTTCTACATAGTCTCCGAGTCCACCTACACAACAAGTCCAGCGTTCCAAGTTTCCAATGCTTCAATTCCTTTAAAAAGGATTGTCTTGGTTGCTCTTAAGTATTGTATCAATTTGGAGAGAAGATGAAAATAGCTAGGCGCCATGATTTGGGGGATGCTCAACCAATTGTACGCTAGCATGCTGAACGGTGGCCATCGCTAATGCCAACCTATGCGCCGGTTCGTTGTCAAGATGAAACAGCTCGCCCGTTCAAAGTTTGGCTCTTTTTTATCATTGACGGCATTTCTCAACCTCGGTTTTAAAGCTGCATAATCTGTAATGATGGTTCCATGCTCCAGGTAATCAAACAACAATATCACTTCTGAGTCCCAAAATATTGAGGCCATACCCGGCCAGACCTATACCACGCCACGGCATGAAGATCCTTCGGGATAAACCCGTGTTTCGTCCACTGCCACAAAATTAGATTTAAAGTTTGTAGAATCTCCTTAAAACTTGTCCAACGATATCTTCGAAGTCAATTTTGTTTCTGATTCTCGGCACCCATCTTGCGGAGACTTTTCTCATATTCAAAATTTGTGTCAATATGCGTTGAGTACCTCTATATAAAATGCTCGTTTCTTGGATTAGGTATCAGATGGCAATTATTTGATCGCTAAAAACAGTTATTTCGCATATGGCAGCATATTCTTATTGTTTCTTGATTGTTGATTATGACAGAGCAGTTTCTTCTCATGTTGCCTTTGAGCCAAAACAAATGACTACATTAAAAAACTAGAAGATTTTTATTAACACAACAAATATCTGAGCTATACTTTCCAGTATTATTTGTATTTATTTTTTGTTACCTTACTAGTACTTAGTAACTTAAAGAAATAAATCCGTAGACGCAGATGGATTTCCCTATAGCTTTGGGTGTGCTGTTAATTCTACCAAAATAAACTATTTATGCTGAAAGTCGACATATAATGATGTTTATTATAACGATGCTTTGAAATGTGATACCTTGTTTATAAAATCCTTGTTATGTTCCATGACTTGTATCCTTTACCCTACGCTCTTATATTTATGAAATTATATGCTTTCTCGTAGGTATCAAATTTCACACCAACAAAACAGCCTAAGACAAAGGTAATTTTGTATCGTTTGCTTTAAGCAAATTTATTACTATAAGTGACTTGAAAACTATTGATATATATAGTAGAAATAAAAAGTAGACGTTATGTTCAATTCGATAAAAAAAATCTCTTGCTTCCTTTAAACTTAATCTATTAACAAAATCTTCTATAATTATTCCTAATTATTTCTGCATTGTTCATTTATTTTGACATGCTCATTAAAAAAATATCTGAAGTTTTATGTTATTAAAATAATCTAAGAATAAAGCATTTTAACTATCTATATAACACTCGACCCGGCATAAAACGAAAGTTCCCCCAAGTTGTAACGAGATAAAATTCCTTCTGTTAGCAAGTAGTCGGGAACTGCGTTAAGGTGTGTTGAAGTTCTACTGGAACTTTCTGTAACTTCCTGTGCGCTGAGGACTAGCATCCTCTAGTTTCATCGGTTATCGCATAACACACTTTTTCATTAAATTTTTTGAAAAATCAGTTATACGTTTCATGTATTTTATTATTTATAAAATAAATTATTCATACTATCTAATTAATTCATAATAACGCATAAATTCCATATTGGCCGGTGTTGTACTCCTTGTACAATTAGGCTTTAATGTAAAAGACTTAAATATATAGTAAATATGTTAATTTTTTGTCAAAAAGTGATGTGTTCTTATAGTATATTTCTGGGTGGAGTAATACAAATAGTTGTCCCTTACTTATTTGATAAATGAAAAATTAGTACCAAAATCGCTTCGTTAGAAATTCTAAGATAAATTCATAACAAATATATCAATCTTAAATTAAACTGTTCCTAAATAATACTTGACATGGTTTTAATTTAAAATATTTTATTTTACTGATATGTTATCTAGCCATAACAAACGCTCAATGTGTGTGGTCATTTATTATGATCTAAATTAACATTGAGACCAAAACAAATAAACACGTAAAGACCTAAGACATGTTCTATAATATTTGCTCATAAGATCAAGGTATATTGCTATCAAATGTATACATACATATACTCTCTAATTAGATCGAAAGCCCTTGTAACGCTGGCACATATTAGTAACAACATATCCAATTACATAATTACGCTATTGATTGTTCTATGTAAACACTTACTTAATATGAAGAGCTGTGCAAATAATTGCTTGAACCATTATCTTATAAACACCTTCTTTCGATTACGTATACCGTGTGTTGTCTATATACCAAATTACGCAGTAATATAATAGTAATAAGTGAAACTAAGTGAATGAAAATATTAACCTTCCTATTCCTTTCAATACTAATGTTAAATAAAATTAAAAACTCACGTAAGTGACCACTGTTTACCATGAATTTCTTTAATTTATCGTTTCAGATGGCTTATATGCCGTATAAAAAAACGTTACAAAAGAATTATGAGGATCTTAATCGTATGTTTACAGATCATTCCATATTTAATTGTCTATTAACTAGTCTATACTCAATGTAGGCGCCATGAAGTAGCATTTAAGATTTTTCGACATTTCTGCTTCATAATTTCCAATTAACACCAAGTTTCCATTGCACAATATTTTTCTTTTTACGTCCATATCAAGGTAAATATAATTCGATGATATCAAAAAATAAAAACGTAAATATCCCCGCAAAAATTTACTTCTTTAAATGCCAATAATTTAGTAGGATGTTAAAAAAACTTTGATCGAAAGGAACTAAATTAATGTACTCTGTACTAATGGCACGGATCTTGAAGTTTTTGTAAAACTATCTCCTCGCCTTTGCACGCTTTAAACTACTTTATTGTAATGCGTTAAAGATGGGAATTGAAGTTCGCTCCATTGCGATTAATAACAAACCAACAAACTCCTTTTAATGTTAACTGTGCTCATTTAAAGAAGAGTTCTGGCTCTTGCAACCAAAAATAGACATTTTTAGAGCATTATAAGTTACAGTTTTGTTGCTTTTGTTTAACAATTTCTGTCAGAACAAACGAATGCATTCGAATGTAGCAATAAATCAGTAGTGACGGAATTGATTATTCATTGAGGAAACGGTTTTTTTGGCGAGCGAGATTGGAACGGCGCACAGCTTTTATTGAATGTTTCATCTAAACTTTGATCGAATTTACTGAACGGTTTGCGGACCTTTCAGGATTGTTAATTGGAATCGGTTTAGCTATGCATGAATGTATTTTTAATAGTCTGTGTTATATGACCTCATGAAATAAATTAGTAAAAACATTTATCCCATGTAGTTTGAATGTTATGACCATTTTAAGATATCTAGATATTGGGCCAAACTGCAACTATTTTTCGGTTTTTGTAGTTAATATCTTGAAGACAACGGAATGGTTTTAAAGCAGTTTTTCATTGAAGAGAAAAGTTTATAAAGATGATACATGCATAATATTGTAGTGTAGCGTACATTGTTCATTTGATTCTTAATTATTTAATTTATAGGAATATGACTCTTTATGGCAAGCAATTAATTTTAATATTTCCCAAGGTGTTACAGATTTAAAATGCAGAAACATAGCGTAGCAAAAAAGAAGGGGGCGGGTGGGTCAATGGTGTTGAATAAAACACAATTTGCGGTCGGCAATCTATTTCTAACTCGTATTAAGCAGTTATTTAGTGAAGGGATCGAGAAAGAAATTTACGATTAGATTACAATTTTAGCACATAATCAGTGGTAAACAAGTCACTGAAAATAAAATCCCTAAGCCGCACTAAATTAACTATATAGTAACCTGCAAAGTTTATGCCTCATAGTAATAATATAACTATGAGGCATAAACTTTGCAGGTTATGCCTCATAGACCCATCAGATTTTACCAAAATGTTCTGAACGACCAACAAAATAGAAAACCAGTAGTTGCTGGTATATTGTGTTACTGGCAGTACAATAAGATAGAATCGCTCTATAAAAGTAACGTTACTATAAATATGTCTACACATTTTGCCGCTCCGTAGCATTTTGGCTATGGGAGTCATGAGAAAAGCTAAGCGGAGGATTTTGGTGACAACACAAATTACTATTCACACGAATGACATTTTCCTATGTGAAACGTCCACGAAACGACTTGTGCAGTAGTTTTTTACTCGAATATAGCACTAAGATGTGAATCAGGATTAATTTAAATATTTACTTTATTACGGTCTACATATAGACTTCAAATTTTTGTAAGCCAATTTGAACAAGTGACGTAATTATTGTGTATAAGTTATGTTAAATATTATATTTAACCCCATAAATGCAATAACACTTGATTTTATTACATTTATGAGGTTACCTACAATAAAGATCGATGTTCTTATAGTTAGATAGATCGCATTGTCTTCTATTGTTAAGCCGAATCAAAAAAAAATAAATGTAAACAATGCCTCTGTAAAATACTAATGACGTCTGAAGCAATAGTATATAATAGTACTAGAATAGTATAGTAAAAATAGACTAAATCCGCGTGGTAAATTATAAGGTTTTTTTTTTCTGATATTATGCATTACTGTACAGAGTTTGCAGGAAGCTGCCGTCCCCGAAAACTAGGTATAATTTTTTTTTAAGTAGTTTACTTCTGGTTCCTCAGAATCAGCCGTTCCAGGGATTAGCCGGAATATACACAGAACGAATCTACAAAAAAATTGAAAACATTGTGTTATCATTAACATTGTTGCACTATGTAATCATTTAAAAACAGTTATTCTAATTTTAAGTACACACAATCCAATTTTATTTACTTGAATAGAGTATAGTTACTTTGATCATCGAAAAACTACAAAGTTATGTAACATCTGACGACACTCTTTAAGGTACTTTAAACGAGGAATATCAAAACTAACCAATTTGTGTTCCGCTGAGTTTCTTACGCCGGTTCTTCTCAGGTCAGAGGCTTCCATTTCCGAACCGGTGGTAGATTATTTGACAATCAATAAGAAAGTGTAATGCTTCCATATTGAATAAAGATATTTGACTTTGACTTTGACTTTGACTTTGAAGTGTCATGTACGGTGAGTTTTAATTAAAAAGGTTCGTGTGACGTGATTTTTTATACAACGCTTGGATACGTACGTACGTTTTTTTCTCTCTACGGCCATAGTATTGTTCCATAGTGTTTTATTTTAAAGTCATGAAGCATTTGTTTCATAAGAGCCGATTTGAATATTGCTTTATAGTTTAAAAACAATTCAAAGGTATTTTAAAATACTATTGAAGAAAACGTAAGAAGAACAGAAATGTTATTTAACATAATCTTTTCTTTAAAATTAAACTAAATACCTAGAATCATCATTGTAAGTACAAATAATTGTCGTAAGCGGTCTGCAAAACGTAAAGTAGCAAGATTATATACAACAATAAACACTGACGCTCGGAAATAATTACTTTGTGCCTTTAATTAGTCGGCTAAAATGTACATGATAGGAAAAACGGGCTAAATTGGGTCCGATCCCTACATTGGTACTAGTACACGTTATCTTAATCGATATATTAAAAATATTACGAATTGGAACATAAAGTTTACTATCTGATATTATATTAATTGTTTTCTGAAACATTATATAGAAGCTACTTTTACCATTTCAGATTGCATGATAACAATAACATAGATGTCTAACAATCTGCGTCGCGCAGTGTCGCTGGGGAAATTCAAAATAATTTGATAACATAATTCTATAAGAAGATAGAAATAATTTTGTAACAGCAAAAATGAGACATTTTGGGAGTACTACAGTAGACTGAGTCAAGTTTTGTGATGGAACTGTTAGAAGTTTTACCACGCTGGTGTTTGAAAAGTTACACCTACATACATACAATAAAAAAACTATATTTCTTAAGATATAATCACAGACTCTGTCTTTTACTTAGCCATTTACCCAAGTATTCGAACTCTTGGCTTCCGGCTTATACAACAACGGCCAATACCTAGGGCTAGGTCACAGAGACTGGTTTAAAGATAAAATTACAGAATGAACCGCTTGAAAACCATGTAACTGGAGTAAGGTAGCGTTGTTTTGTGCCGCTTAATGCAAAATATGTATGAGCTGCTACTATACTGATAACAGATCAGTACTCTTGTGTTAAAGTATTACACAATAAAATTGTTCCCATTTTTTACAAAAAGTCGGCACAATATTTAACTTATGGAAACCCCATGGTTATGTGATAGGAAATAGATAATGGAACCATGCTATCAGCATATATGATTTAATTGTAACAGATAAAATATTTCATGTATATATATTAAATATTTGCAATATTAAGAACAACAACACCATGTGCATGAAAAATACGTTTTACGTTGTGTCATGTAATACGTTTCGTAGTCGATATAGGATTATGGCATTAAATTATTCGAAATTTCCCAAGCGACGTTGTAAGTAGTAGGTTGTCAGAATATGACGCCGAGAACTCTTAATAAAAAAATTTATGGTAGATTCGAAGTTTCGTACTCGCAATAGACGTAAGCGATGCTTGCTTTACTTAAAAAATGTACAGTATTGACAATAACCTTCTGTTTATCCGGCGACGCCAAAAAAACAAATTCCATTATATACCATACCATGGTATTGCAATACCATGGTATGCTTTTTCCCTCAACGGACTTTCTTCTACAAATAACTCATCCTAATTTTATACGATAGACAGTTTCACAGAGGTCTGAATATTGATAGAAACGTGAATATCGATCATACTTAAACCATTCGTTATTTTCTGTCTAATTTTAATATATAATGAACGTTTTGCAGGTGAGTGCTATAAATACCGTTTCACTATATTGAATGAGAAAATCGTAATACGAAAATATTAAACAAGTGCGATGTTTATTTATAGCCTTGCGGAATTAACTCTTGTTGACACCCATCAAAGCGGAGTATTTTGTCGATTATATCAAACCCGCCTGGATAATATTGAAAGCAATTTCCTACAAGAGCTCTCGACATCTTATCTAACCCGCTTTGTTGTTGTCACGCTGTCTTGTACTACAATATAAAAGGGTAAGAGGAAATATATTCAATTAATATTTACTATTATAATAATCGGTATGTGTAACGTTTTCTTGATTTTTCAAACCAACTTCAAAAATTATGAAAACAAAAGATATGTCAATTTTTTAATTAAAAACTCTGACCGTTATTCGAAAACATAAAGATACAGACATATACCAACTTAGTCTACCCGTGATCATGGATGCTGGAAAGAATCCGAAACGTCGGGAATAAATATATTTAAGTAAAGCGAAAAATCCGTAAATTAGTGAATTTGATATTCATATCACTTTTTTAATTAAAAATAAAATAAGTTATTATTTCAACACAATAGGACTTGTTTCTTGCAAACACAAATTTCACTCAAAATTAAAGCTAATGTTTGATCACCAGTATTATTGCAGTTAAAACTGGGAATACATCGAGCAACTAGCACACAACTCTTACTTAATGGTTGACGTCTCAATAACAAGCTCATCATTAAAAATACTAGATATATTTTCAATAGTTACATTTATTCTGGATTTAAATTGGCTTTAGTGTAAATGACGATAATTCCTTAAAAGACTTAAAGGTGGATATTAGGTGTCAAAATATCAACGACAGGATGTTAAAGTTTTTGATTTATATAAGATACAAAGTGTCACTATATATAATTTATGAGACGAGTTGCACTTTTCCTTATTATGATCATTCCTCTGACTACCTTGAAACAGAAATATGTTGCATTTTATTCAACTAGACTCAACGACTTTATGACACTTCAGTGCACTGCAAACCGGAAAGCAAAAGTGTCTGTACACTACGACTTTGTGGTGTGATATATGATCGAACAGGAATCATAGTAATTACATTCTAATTGGGTTTCAGTGAAAAAGAAACCTTCCAAAATCTTATAAGTTTAATTATAACAAGGAATTTTGATAAAAACACATAAATATGCCGAGTTATTCTCTTTGTACCTCCGCAATGGTATTCTGTTTGAAACTTTACAACCAATTTCAAGCGAGCCTCAGAACGATCAAATTACTTTTACCTGCTAGTATATAGGGGCGGAAGAATATGTGAACAAACGAAATTGCTTGCAAAGGATTAAATTTTTGAATTGTTTAAAATATATTTCTTCCGTCTGAGATTATGTTTTAATCCTCTGTTAAAAGCAGCAGAGGGTTCTCTACACTGCCCTAACGATCGGGCAGAGCAGGTACGAGCATCGGGGAACATTCCCCACGACCCGAGCATCATCTCAGGGTGTACACAGACAACCCCGGTTATTTGATTGCTCTTTTAGCAATCTTACGGAGACTAATATAATTGCAACGTCATCCTAAGTGATGACCGAGGTTCATCAGAGTATATTTTAGGCGGTGCTGTAGGCCATCTACAAGTAGACACCCTTGAAAACTTCGCTTAAAGACGACAGACAAAGTGTACACAACTTTATTGACTCTATTGACTTTTACTTGATCCTAAGCAATTCTTTTACATTACAACTTGCGCAATTAAAACGACAGGCGCTTACACCCGTGAATCAAGAACGGCAATTCCATACGAATAAATCCACTTTCGGCCATTAAATGTTTAGCGTCAACTCTGGAATAATTTATTGGTTCCCCCCCTGCGCCCCAATGAATCCTCCTCCTGCAGTAACTCCCGTGGACAAGGACGACCGTCAGGCGGGCGCGCGAATTTATTCAAGTTTTAGTGCGGCCCGTTATCCGCACTATCAAACATACGTCTCGAGAGACGGACTATAAATTGTTTGACGGTTTCAACCTTTAAGTCTCGCGCGATGACATCGTTCCTGACGTATCGTCCGGCCCCAACGATCGTGCGCAGACACAGATTTTGCTGGGCTTGTAATCAGTAACGCGTACCACGACGGTGCCGCGTAGTAATCCGTGACCTGATATAACCCTTGCTAAACCGTAACTTACTACGGAGAGGCAGTTGGAATGCCGTACAGGGTACAATACCGCTCGAGCTGCTCTGGTGCGGCGAATGACTTCATTCCACTGGGGACCAGGCGACCGACCACACTCCGAGTAAGTTACAGTCGTACTCCAGGGTACACCACGATCACAAATTTCCAGTAACGGTACAGAACCGGTGTGTATGGTCGTACAAAACGCTGTCGTTTCACCGACGTTTAAGGAAATGAGCCATTTGTCTAACCACTCCGGAAACAAGTCAAGCAATCTCTACATTCTGCTTACTGCAATATCGAGCCAAGGAGATGACGTGAAATAAGCACTATCGTCGGCAAACAAGGCTAGCAAACACCTCTTTCACCACCCTGGAGCCGAGTATCCAGTGTGGGAATATCATTGGTGTAAACCGCGTATAGAATGGGCGCTACGCAAGATCCCCACGATACCCCAAATAAAAGTTCTACGAGTTGTCGAATTTGAGCTCTCAACACTAACATAAAACTACGACCGTCTAATAGGACGCCATTATCCGCACAATTGCGTCCGGTATGGTGGTATTCTCCAGCAACTTCCATAGCAGTCCATGGTGCCATACTCGGTCGAAGGCTTTCACGATGTCGAGAAGGACTCGACCGACTTACGCTGGCGTTTTTGTCAAACGTAAGCTCGTACAGCACACGGTCAATCTGGTGAAGTTGCCGAATGGCCACTACGAAAGCCGTGCTGCTCGTCACGTAGTGTGACGTGGCGCAGCCTCTGCAGCAGCACCACCGAAGGGTTTCGTAATATGGGATAATAGCGGTCTTCCACATTCTCGGAAATACCCCGTGCGAGTATTCCTGTTGAACAGACGGGCCACTTCGGTGACTATCCGTCTGGGCAATTGCTTAGCGCCGCATTAGGTATTCCGTTATGACCAAGGGCTTTGAGTACATTTAGTACGCAATGCTCGCCCAACATCGGCGAGGGACATAAAACCACTCCGCTCAGGTCTGGCGCCGGACCTGACAAAATTCCTGCATGCGATTCTACTAACCTGTAGTGCTCGACCAATTCGGTGCCGTCATTACGAGGATTGGGAGTGAATTGTTCCTCAGATGCTCAGCCAGAATTTTCGGTCTATCTACATCCGTATAACAAGCTCGTCCACTCTTGCTAATCAGCGGACACACTGCCTGTCTAGTTCGAGATAAGTGCCGGTTCAGGAGGTGTAACGACGGGACATGCTCGCCCACGGCAACGATTCGCCGTTCCCACAACACACCACGTGGTTTTCACCTTCTCCGACACTTCCTCAGACAGCTTATTAAATTTAATCCTAACGCGGGCAACGCGTGCGCGCCAACAGCTTACGTAAAGTGTAGTTCACGCTTTTTCTTAAGCGCCTGCAATTATTTGCGGCAATTGAGACTTACGCGGACACTCCGGAACGCGCGTTGATACCGCCTCCTTAGACTCCGATATACGTTTGCTAAGTCTTCAGTGGCTAAATTAACATCTTCCGGAGTGATGATCTTGTCCGAAGTCGTAGTTTTCGATAGTGGAGCGGTATCTTCCCAGTTAATTTTCTCACGTAGCCTTAAGTGGTCGATACGAGTGGCCCCTACATTAAAAGAGATTACGACTGGCAGGTGTTGAGTGTCGACATCATAAAGGACTTCAAGATTGACGATATCGGAGTACAATATTTAAGATACTCGCGCCGCTCCGCTCATTGGTCGGGTAATGCGTGGGCTCTGAAGGAGCCAGCACGTCAAAGCCCCACCAATCAGCGTCTTCGTACAGCATTCTACCTGCTTTGTTCGCATTCTGACAACCCCACACCAAATATTTGGCATTGAGATCGCCCGCAAGCAAAGTCGGCAGATTATCGTCGAATATAGCGTGAGTATCTGATGAACGCAATATCGTCTTTGGTGGGCGATACGCGGCGTATGTGCAAATCTCTCTACCATCTACGCACAGCTTGATCCCGAGCGAGTGGAAATGTATTGTAGCGGCGTAATTTCATCGTGTACCAAGTCCCGACGCACAAGAAGCGTGGCCCGTGAAATGGGCCCTGGGCCCTGACCTCATCGCGCCGATACACGTAGAAGTTAGGCAACTTGAAGAATGATCCCGGTCTAAGCATAGTCTCCCCCAAAAGGATGACATGAATGTCATACATTTGGGCGAGGGTGCGCAGTTCTGCTGCTTTCGAACCCACACCACCGGGGTTCCAATACATTAATCTAATAGTTTCGTCTATTCTATAATCCGTATTTCCAAGACTCTGAATTAAAAGAGGTAATTCTTCTTAAATGGCTCCTATAAATTGGCCTCGAAATGCTCCTATTATAGCAAAGTACTTTGAATTGACCATAAAAAGCGACTTAGAGTTTTTTCCGTTTTTGAGTGAGTTTGTAAGGTTAATTTTTATATATTTTCCAAGAAATATTTTCATGTAAAAAAACGAAATCTTATTAAGCGAAATACTTAAACGAGTGATATTATAACCAAAAAACATGATCGACATAAAAAAAGGCAAATTATATGTAACCATTTTGCGTTATTTTAGCGGGTACATACGTGCCCACTGCAAGAAATTAAACTGCACTTTAAACCTCTAATATCTTCTAAGCTATTCGTTTAATCAAATGTCAGGTTTTATACACATTGAATAATTTTTTTTTAATGCAATAACTTTTATATAAACTTACACTATATTGCCTTAATTGAGCTTTGAATATGCCTCATTACAATTTATGTACTAGAATGATTTATTAAAACATAGATATTTCTCTACGGACTTTAATGTATGACATTTTAAGTAGAAGAATTACTAAGAATATACTTTGAATTTATCATTTACGGTTACGGTTTGGCAGCGTTTGAAATTTAATCGCACGACATTGTGACAACGTGCATGCGCAAATACAAATACCTTTATTTCTTTTTACTTCTAGGCCCGATGGGACGGATAACCGACACGACTGGAGAGAAATATGGCGCAGAATTTATTTTTTCATACCTATCCGACGTATGGATAATCTTACTTTACAGGCAATTCAATCATCAGCCCGCATTGCCCTACCCTACCTAACCAACTAGGTAACAACAATGAAAAGTAGTTGAGTTCCCGCAGGATTGGATCCCGGTTTCATGGAAAACTCCATACCACTATGCTACGGAGGCATTTAAATCTGTTTACATAAACTGTAAACAAAATCAGTGACAAAAACCTTTCTTTTCCATCAGCAAAAACCCAAAGGACGTGTCCTACTATTTTCTAAATCACTTTCCTTGTCATTGTTGTCGTTTCTACAAAAAGTTTTTTCGGCAGGATAAAAGCGCTATAATTTGAGTAAAGTTGTATTTTGTACTTTCTTTTTTTTTTGTATGAAAAAAAAAAGTAAATGAAGTTACTGGAGACCTAGTTTTCGTAAAAAAATAGGGAAAGTAAAGTTTTGAAAACAAAAGATTTTAATTATTATGACAATATTTCTAATCATAGATCTAAATAATTATTAGGAAGTTATAAATAAGAACATTGGGGAACAATAATAACCCACTTGAGAACAATTCAATTTCGATTCCAAAAAGCATACAGTAGCAAAATAAATGTAAGTCTAAACAATTACAACGTCAGTCATTAACTTCTATTTATTGTAACAAAGACGTGGAAATAATGACTTGTGGCAAACACGGATTGCGTGTCGGACACACTCGGTGAGAACAAAACGCGAAAACCATTAGGCCATTGTTGGAATATCACCTTATTGGAGTATTACGAGAATACCTGCAGGTAAACATGTGACAACTTGAAAGAAATTACTTTAGACACTACTTTAAAATTTAAAGCAAACTTTCTAGCTTTAGAATGGAACTTTACAAACTTAATATCTACTTTTTTAAATTATACAATGAAACTAGAATATTTAAATAAGTTTGTGAATATTTGAAGGATAATGAAAAACGATAATGGCCTCATTTACATACTATTATAATCATCTGTACTTCGCCTTAAGCCAGCACTCACAAGACCTCCGGAACCTACAAGCGCGAAAAACTTATTGACTACGATAAGCTTTTTTGGGTTAGAACTTTTCAAGACCGTTTAGTTTTCAATCATAGGCACTCAGGAAGCCTGAAACAAAACTAAGTCCAGTAAAAATGTTTTGTTCTGCTGCTTTACTAGTATTCAAAAGTGCGATAAGTAACCGATTTAAAAAAATATATCAACAACATTCATTTTCAAAAAGCATAATGTAATCTCACCAAAGATGACAAACAAAACACGACACATGCACACGAACTTTATATGTTATTATGTTCTCGAAGCAGAACCATTAACGGAAAAAATCTCGGAACTTACATCTGCCCTTCGGGAATTAACGTCATCGTTAAGAAGAGCTGAGGATGTTTGGTGAGAAATGCTGAGTTGGCTTAATAAACATGACTTATACCATACTTATTCCGTTTACCATACTTATTCCGTTTACTGACATGTTAATTATATAATTTTTTAAATTTTGTAAGTTATTTTAAGATTTTTTTGCTTTTACTCTTAATGGAATTTTAGAAAAAATGACATTTATCATGCCTTAAGGTAAGAATAGCATAGGAGACAGTTTTTGCATATTTCGGTATGACGAGTTTCTATAATAAAAGTTTCTTAAAAAACTTTGCCGTCTTTGTCAAAGATAACGATTCTACTTTAATATAAAATATATATTTATAAATTATAAATATAATAATAAATTTGATATTGCTTTGTCTATTGGTGTCGACAAATATTCCATGAGTCACTCTCAGTAATTGAAGGAAGCAAAATATTTGAAGCGTCGCTCGATCCGAAATCCAAAAAGTGGATATCATGGAATAAACAAACATTGAGATGTTTGCGAAAAGCCAGGTGATATGAAAAAAGCAGCGACTATTATTCCTAATGATTTGGCAAGAAACGTACTCCGTTAAGTGATTAAAATATAATATAATTCAGTACTTGAAAAATCTTAGTGGAATCAATTTAAATATAAACAAGGATACCATTGGTACTTAGTTTCACAACGGTATATGTAACTACCAAAGGTTTAACCGTTTATTGTAAAGTATAAAAACTTAGCTTCACATTTACTTCAGACACGACAGTAGATGCTATTCCCAGGGCGAATATGTATGTATGTGCAAAAAAATACATATGATTTCCTAAGACATTGTGATGCACATGACATAGGTACAAGGAACAAACATAATTTAATTCTTCCAGCAACTAGACTGCGAAGTATAAGTAAGTCTTTTATGGGACAATGTATACGTTTTTACAACAAAATCCCAGTAAACGTTCAGAATTTAACTATTAATAAATTTAAAAAGGTAGTCAAGGAACGTTTATGTGTTAAAGGTTATTACGATATTAATGAATTTTTAAATGATAACACAGTAGGTAATGGAATGCTCGCTCCAGGTTTTGTTTCAAAATTACATAATATGTAATGCCGAATTATCAAATTGTTTGTTATTTTTAAAAGATAACATAAAAAATAGCCCGCTGAGTTTCTTTCGCCGGTTATTCACAGGTCTGAGGCGTCCTTTTCCGAACCGGTGGTAGTGTGTTTGACAATCAATAAGCAAGTGTAAACTTCTATATTGAATAAAGATATTTGCATTTGAATTTGAATTTGAATACAAGCTTTAAGCTTTAAGCTCCAACGCTAAACTATGGACACCATTAATCTGCCAGACAAACTAAGAATAAAAATATTACAGAAACTCAGCACACCAATATTTTTTTAAATTATTTAAGAAGACAAACTCATTTTTAAAAGTATTTTATTTTGTTCATATGTGGACTAGGAAAATAGCATAATTTGAAATATCTGAAATAAATAGACACATCTCAATCTTTCTTCTTTAAACATTTCTAAAGACTAAACCTTAAAAGTTAACAAAGCGTTTTAAACAATACCTTGATTGTTAATGGTACAGTTAATTAGAGACGTTAAAAATTATGAAAATCTACGTCCGTATCAGTTACAAATACAGCCAAGTCATGTGACATTGAAGTACGAACAGTGTGTTACGTACCCTGTTCAAGATGAATGCCATGCGTCAAAAGATGGCCGCCAAGGAAATGTCACGCCGCGACCACTTGACCCGTCCTTTAATAAAATGTCATTACTCAAGACATGTGCTCGTAGTTGTTAATGATAAAAATGCAACGGTACAAGTATAATAAGATAAGAATTAACTTAGTTACACATTGCTTTTAGGGTAGGATAGCAAATAGTATTTACTGACTTTCATTATATGTTTGCCACGTAAATTTAATGTTTACTTTTACTTGATTTCAAAAAGCGTTTGGTGTGCTTATTTAATGTAAATATTTTGTTTGAAAAAGTGTAAATATAAGATCCACTTTTTAAGGATTTTTTTGCGTTAATTCTATATATGTATTCCTGACGTTTCCGACTCTCCATCACAAATCCATGATCACTGAAAGACTAAGAATGTCTGAATCTCAATTTTCACATGGCACCCACAACTTTGACAAAAAAACTTTTTTAAAATTTGTATGAATAATTGACGTATAAATAAAATCTTTCTATCGTGTATAAAGTTCTTATTCAGAAATATTTAATTATATTACCTGCCTTATTATATTACCTGCCATATATGTAAGGAAAAGTGAAATTTATTTTTCCAAATTACAAAAGTAATAACCATAAACATGTCATCACATTTAACTTGAAAGTAGCCTTTCTGGCATCCGAATTTATGCAAAGACGCGCGCTAAAATATCGAAGGAAAAGTGAATTTAGTATAGTTTATGACGTACAGTGGGTCAAAAAGTCTTATTTAAGGAAACAATATTATTACGTATTAAGTTTATTAAAACAATTAATCTCTTGCTTTTGTCTAGAAATTGCATACTGTTAATAAGTAAAAAGTCATTTTAAATATTTATTATTTTAGTGGTGGCAGATCCTCTTTTACAAGGGGCCGTCTGCGGTGGTTCTATGGCGGTGCTTATTTCTGCCGCAAAGTCGTCTTAAAAGGCGAAAACCATTTTAATGCAACGCTTCTATAATTGAAATCGTTTTCAAAAAGGAAACAAATTAATATCAATATACGGTATTAGAATATTAATATATATTCGGTTTACTGACCACCATTGACAGACTATTAGATAAAAATTTATTTGTTTTGCATAGATCGATACGGGGTCATTTCCCTTTGAATTTTTCTATCAACATTTTAAAAATTATTGCAAAAGCAGGCCCTAAATATGTTTAGCCAAAAATCGGGAATAAAAATGGTATGTAGCAAATTATGAATGATTTTTAAATTTCCCTACGATTAAAAACCAAATTTCAAAATAAACTTAACATAATCGTTTCTTTTCAATTTATTCCGCTCTTTTATCGAGATAACAGTTTCTTAAGCAATTTTTCCAAGTTTCCTGTTGTACTTTTTTTGCTTAACAAAGTAAGGCCGTTTGTGTACCCATTAATAATGTTGATAAAGGAAACAGGGAAAATCTGCGGCAGTCTCTGAAGACAGCTGTACAAATTGCAGCAAATGTTTCTCGATAGATGAAGCTACAGAATTAGCAGCTTCTGGTGTGTCAATGCTGTAAGTCAGTTTATTTAATAAACAGATATAGTGCTATAAGTTTTCATGCAAAACAACTCGTCTTAATTTTTTTTTATAAATGAATTTAATGGTCGTCATTTCAAGTAATACTAAAGAAAATATAAACATAATTTGCGAATAACACATCTTTAAAAGTAGTATAACTCTAATTATTTCTAGTACAACTCTAGTCTACAGGTAATGAAAAAGTACTGCTGTAGTGCTATTAGGTAGCCGAAGACACGAAAATAGTTTCAACTATCTTTAAGTAGCAGGGCATCGTAAATAGTGCTACTAGTGTGGTCTACGAGTAACGTCCTGTCTTAATTCTGCTTTTGCGGTGTCCGCTAAATTTCAGAGCAGAGCGTAACTTCTTGCCAATCTCACTATATAATAAAAAATCGCATAGAAAAAAAATATTGACGTGTAATGTACAGAATGTACAAAACAAAGTTAATCCACCAGGGATACAATTTTCTGTGAGCATTAACTGTTGTCATACGGTAAATTGGACGATCTGGTCAATTACTGAATATCAAGAGCTCCGCAAATAATCGCTACAACGATGTTGATCTGTGAGCTTAATGAATTACCTATTGTTAATTACGTGGCCCTATCAGCGTTGTCGCATTCTGATTGCATAATGTAAAGGCTACATTCGTTATTATTAAAAAGCAATATAGATTTATT
Organism: Lamproptera curius; assembly: GCA_029286875.1. Lineage (NCBI taxonomy): Eukaryota > Metazoa > Arthropoda > Insecta > Lepidoptera > Papilionidae > Lamproptera > Lamproptera curius. The sequence continues at coordinate 1,381,939 of JAGSMT010000086.1, forward strand.
CATAATTTTACTGTAGTCATGATAATTATTATTATTACGTCTTAACTGAAAAAGGAATACGCTTGGAATTTAAACGACCGTTGAACAAATAGAATAAAGTGTTATAAAAAATATTTAATATTACTTTTTTTTAATTTTGGAAGAGAAATAGAAATAATTGAAATGTAAAATTAATTTATAACTAAACCAAGCTACAATCATGAGTACAATTAGCAAAAGGACTTGGCTAATTCTCCCCATAACATTATGGCATTTTGTCATCCGAAACAAAAGTTAACTTTCTAAAATAAATTGACTAGGTAAACAAGTCGTTTCGAAAATAGACCACAACTTAAAAATTTTATTTTAACAAAATCACTGAATGCTTATAACGTCTACGACATAGCAACATGCAACATCTACGAGGCCCCAATATCCTGTTATCTTGTCTCCGTTATTGGCAAGTTTACTTTCAGTTAACTACATTGTTTGCTTGCATTGCTTGCTCCTATTTTCTTATAGAATGAGCCTTTTTTTCAATTAAAACTGTCTATCAAATAAATATAATAGAAGCATATTCTGATTTTTTTTCTTTCTCTTTCGTATATGTTATTAACAGAACCATAATACACTATAAGAAACAGTTCAGTTTGTTATCTATTAATATTCATTGACTTCTATTTAATGCTGATTCTTTGATTATGTAGACATAATAAACTTCTATGATTAAATAAAACTTGCCTTGTGTAACATAATATATATTTTTGTTTAACGAGGTCATGCAGTTTTTGTGTCCATTAATTTTGTTCATAACTGAAACAGGGAAAATCTTTCACATTATCAATAGATGCTTCAACATATTGGCAATTGTTTTGTCATAAAAAAATGCAAATTAGAAGCTGATCGAGTATCAATGGCAAAAATGTTTATTGACACATCTTGAACGCATAGGAGTATATCGTCCTTGAGAGGATATCTAAAAACGTCTACCGGAACATACGCTTATTATATTAAGAACTCTGTTTCCCGAACGGCTTCATAAAAGCGAACCTTTCATTTAATTATTTGTTATTTACAAAAAGCTTCATTGAAGGGACATTCAAACGACGATGGAAGTCAGAGGTCATTAGAGAAGTTCGGAAGTCGCTACATTTTTATTAAAAACACAATGTTATAATTGTAAAAATAATCAGAACCAATCAACGTATGATATATATATATATATATATATATATATATATATATGAAGATGGTAAGCAATAAAATATTTTGAGGTGCAATGTTGTTTTCGTTAATATTCGCAACGCCTTTTGGTTCCAGAGATATCGTGATGAGTCAACAAAAGGTGGGAATCTTTCTTATATATAAAGATAAAGAAGACATGATGGAAATAATGTTAAATAAACGACAATCTTCGTACATTGTTTAAATATTAAGTGTGTAGTTTGCTATATAAAACAAACAGAAACCATTAGAGATTAAATCAATCTGTGGCCATTAACTGAAGTCACACGGAAAACAGGACAATGTAGCCAATTACTAGATATCGTAAGCACTACAAATAATACGCTAGGACGATGTCGACTTATGAGCTCAATCAATTACTTTGATGAACCGTATGTTATAAATAAAAAAACAGATATTAGCGTTATCTTTTCCTAGTAGTCTTGAGATTTTTGGCTCATTTTCCGTGCAAAAAACAAACAACGAGATAAATTCTGTCCTTATTTTTTAAAAACGTACGCTCCGAATGGAGTCCCTACTTTTTTTTTGGTGAGTCGGTGAATAAGCAACGATAGTGTTGTTTTTCCGTAGAACTCGACCTTTGGTTTATAAAGCAAGGACCATTATTATCAGACCATGGTGAACTAAAAAAGTGTCTGCCAATATAATTTTACATAGTATGCTGTATTGTATTTGCTATGTTTTACAGCAAAAATACTGCATTAAATTTGTTACTCATCGTGTTCCGTACTAATAAATCTTTCTTGCTTCAATGCTTATCAATTTCTTTGTGAATATTATGCTGTAATAAAGTAACATTCAGTATACTGTACCCTTTAGCAACTAGATAAAAGTTTATTTATAGAGCCATAAACATTTTACTGTACAATAAATACCAAAAAGATGTAGTTCGTAGCATCAAGATGCGAAGAAAATAACATACCTTATGGGTAACACACCAAAAGTAAATTTATGGAGCACCCTTTTATACAAAACACATTTTAGTTTCAATTTTATAAATCGCGCTAGAATAATAAAAAATGGATATTAATTTTATTTAAAGGTTATTTAGAATAACAATAAAGTTTTGTACTGTACTCTCTATTTAAATGGCTTCATTTTAAATATAATGAAAAGTTCTATTTTTAAAGGCAAAGCGAAGTAAGACGTCATTATCGGTAAGTTGATTAAATCCTAGCAAGTGCAGATAGTTTCAAACTTTACCTTTGTTCTCGGTTGTACACTGACTTAATGTTATCTTCTTACATCTTAGAAGGTGCTTGTATTTGTGTTGTAGGTGTTGGTGATTTCTCTAATAAACAATCCTGATAATCTACTGTAAGATAATGCATAAGTTTTGTATAGCTATTCTCTAAGGGCTCTATTTCTACATTAGCATTAAAATCAAATTATATTTAATTATTTCTATTGCTTGCGCGAATATTATACATTATTAAATAAAATTACTTTACGGATTTTATCGCGTTTATTTTACATTTTTAATTCCCGACGTTTCGAACACTTTCCAGCGGCCGTGGTCACGGGGTAGACTGAGATGTCATGCGTCTTGTTGCCAGTGATGAAGCGGGGTTTCCAGATCTTAGTTTTTATTAATTATATTTAATCTGTACTCCGACCTATGCAAAACGAACTGATTTTATCTTTACAGCCAGCAGTGGTATTATGCTTGGGTTTAAATTTTAATTTATTAATTATGGGATCCCAAGCAGGTGGTAGAACCAACCATCTTCTCTATTGAAATTTGGATGTTTTTAATCTCAATAGCCTCACGGATCATCCTTGGTAGGAATCAGTGTTCTTTAGCGAGGATTTGTGGTCGATCAAATCTGATGTAATGGTTTGGGTGATTTGAGTATGGTCACACACTGCCGACTTGTTGGGTCTTCTATGTTTGATGTCAGCTATATGTTCCTTCACACGGGTTCTTATTGCTCGCTTTGTTTGTCCAATATAAGAGAGGCCAGTCACAATCTAAGCTGTACACCCTGGGTCTTGAGAGGAATATTGCACTTGACAGGTGGTAGGAATTGACCAATCTTCTTCAGCGGCTTGAAATAAGTTTTGATTGAAGCCCGCTCAAAATGTAGCCAATCTTGTCAGTTACGCCTCCTCACAAACGGTAGAACAGCAGGTACTCGCTCCACTGTGGCTGCCTTCACTCGGTCACTGTGACGCTGCCGTGGAGCAGCGAGCTTGTTGTGTCGCAGTACTTGCTTAACGAGCTCAGCCTGCCAGGTGTTCATCATCACAGATCCTCGTTTAAAATTTTATTTTTTTTCTATAACATTGGTAATGTTATAATTGCTAAAAACTAAGAAAAGAAAAATTATTTCCTTCCAATTAAAATTATTTTTAATTATTTAAGGGGTTTTAAAAAATTTATTTTTTTAGGTTGGTAAATTATTCCAAACCCGTTTAAAAATTTGGGTGGGGGTGATAAGGTTTCCTTCTTATAAAAGTAGAACGGGCCGGTTAAATCTGCTAAACCCTTTTACAAAAAAGCCGATTTAAATGTTTTTGTAAAAAATTTTATTAATTTATTTTTCCCAACCTTTTGTTAAAATTTGAAATTTCTTTAAAATTAAAATTAACTCAAAACCCATTTTATTGACGATTAGAGTTTCCTCGCTAAAAAATGGTATGATCCTTTTGAAACGCACTGTTTGTCCTCTATGGTTGGAGGATTTTAACCCTAAATTGTTGGCCAGAAAAAAAAAAAAATTATTAAACAAATCTAAGCCTAAAGTGTTCAACGTTCAAAGGAACTATTCCCTGACAGAGTAATGACCGTCGCGGGTTTGTAATCTGTCCAAACAATCATGGATTGAATCGACGTTGAAAGTATTGTCAAAGGTTTAAATTTCGCAATTCCGGAAAAATGTATAACAAAATGTATTGTATGTGGAGGATTGTTTGTTTAAAATCAATTGCAAAAGGAGATTTGGAAAGTATCCCACAAGATAATTTGTAATGTTGGTGAAGAAAGTGGAAACTTCTCCTAAGGATAAACTTGTACATACAACACCCAACAACAAAAACTAACAATTCTCCGAGAACGTATTTCTACGTACATGGACCATAGATTTAGTCAAATTTAGAAAACTTTCGATGAAATCTTATAGGAGGTAAGACAGCCTCTACTTCGTCAAATTATGCAATCTTATATAAAAGCATCTCGAAACACTTCAATCTTGCAAAATATACATAGCCTTCATGTCCAACCCAAGATGTATGGTTTTCCTAATACAAAATTAGATGTCATTGCGTGCCTCTGTGTTAGTATTTACCACCTATTATGAGAATTGAACAACATTTAGTAAAATTTACACTTCAAGGCAACAGAATGCGTTTACAAAGTTCATAATTTTGTTAGCGTAAACATTAATCTTGCTGACAATAAACATGGTGCTTTATGTAATCTTGTTTACATCTATGCTATGAAGATTGCACAATATTGTACAAGAAATTAGAGGAAATAACATTCAATAGAATTGCATTTTTATAAAACATTGCTAAATTGAGACATTTACTTAAAGATAGTTTCTCAATGCAGTGATGAAGTAGCAAATGGGTTGCAAGTGTCGCTATTGATTCTGACTTTAATAGAACAAAGACTTAATTTGAGCAGAAAGGTCCTCCACTGCATCCCTTCATCCAAGATTATATTCAAAGAGCAATGTATCGGATTGATACTATTTACCATCTTGACCATATGATAAGTAATAACTACGATTTTTAATAAACTGTAATAACTTAATTGCGTAAAAGATACATTACTTGTCAGACAAAGTAATTCTTTAGGCGTTTAAATCAAATTGAATATGTTATGGATGATAATATTCCTTTATAAATTGGCCATACGGATAGAAACTCACTCATACAAAAAATATTTACAATGGTCAATCACCACCATCAATCCAGTTTAGCTTACCAAGTGAGATCTTTGTTTCATTAAACCTATAGGATTGATGATGTAACATGAGATGAGAACTAACTTTATGATAAGAATGCATACTGAGACACAACAAAGCTCTGCTGTCACCATGTGTACAGGTGAACCAGTGAGCAGACACATGGAGCAGTCATCATTACCGATCTAGTGAGAGCAGTTGACAAGATTGAGCTACATTATGGGCTCCATAAAACTTGATTTCAGCAGCCTTATGCTGATTAAAAAGATTGGGTCAATATCCAGTTCGACCTGTTGCAAGTGCATTATTCTGCTACTGAAGCGGAGAATTTACAAGCTAATCTGTGATGCGCTTATATTGTACAAACCAAATAGATAGAACACTAATGAGTTGAACCATCATAGCTGACATCAAACATAGAAGACCCAACAAGTCGGCTGAGTGTTTGACCACTGACAACACAAAGTCATTACATCGTTTGACTCGATCCTCAAATCACGTGCGTTTAAGGAACGATTCCTACCGGATGATCCCGCGTAGGGCTATTGAATTAAAGAACATCAATTGTCAATAGAAGATTTCGGGTTCTGATCCACCTGCTTGGATCCCAATTAATAAATTAAAGATTTAACTCCAGCATGAAGCTTCACGCTAGACTGAATAATAGTTCTTCATCTGCATAAGGTCGTTAAGATTGAAATATAATTAATAGAACTGGATCGGTGGAAACCCTGCTTCTCACTGGCTTGTAACAAGACATGAATACAGTCTACACCTGGGTGACCACGCAGAAATGTTGAACACGTCGGATTAAAGTAAAAGTAACCGATACATATAATTTATCAAATTATATTTTACGAAAAATATGACTAAAATGTATAACCCTTTTTTATGGCATATGCGGCAGACGAGCAGTCAGGCCATCTGGTATCACTAACGCGCTTGCACCGTGAGACATACGATGTTAAGTCCCTTTTGCACGTAATAGCGTATTTACTGGTAACAGCTACACTCCTTCAAACCGGAACACAGATGGTGTTTCCACTCTGCTTTGCGTATAGAAACACCGTGGTCTCACCAGAAGGTAAAAGGGACCTTCACCGGTAATATAAGTATATTTACTAATGTGAGTACTCGCGTAAAGAGAATTAATTACTTGTGCACTTATTATATAGATTGGTGGCCGTAGTCAATATTCGCCAAGATAGCATAATAAATAAATTAATTTTTCAATAATCGAACGAAAGAATGTGGCATTTAATGCATTCGTCCAATAGTGAATTTATTTGATAAAGAAGTTAAATTCATATAATACAATTTAAAACTCCTTGTTGAATTTTTTAATGTTCTATGACCTAAAACATAATATTGTTTATTAAAATTCTTACGAAAAAGTATGGTTAAATGAAGCCAGCTAACAATATGTTGAAATAACGACACAGTTAGCTAAGTAAATTAATTGGTACAGATGCAATATCCAATTAAGTACTGTAGATATCGTAAGTACACTACATCTGCTAGGTGAAGTGTTTTGACGAGAAAAATATTGAGTCGGTATCAGCTTTTCATTAATTTTCTCTTCACAAGAGCCAATTTTTAAACCCTACTTTTATTTCTTTTAAATACTTAAATTACTTTTTCAATAAATAAAGCTAAGAGACGGACACGATGTTAAGGTGCCTTTTTCAAGAAGGTAAAATAACATTTAAAAAACCAACGTAGGTCACTCCTGTTTAACGTCATTAGAATTGGTCAACAACAAGAATAACTATGTAATTTATATATAAAGGTATCTTTTGATAATTTCAACAAAATGTATATCATAGAACTTATTCAAAAAACATTACTCATCTTTTCGTACTTTTACCAAAATTATCAGTAGATTCTATTTGCATTCATCGTTCGTAAAACTTGATCATAGATAAAAGCAATATATGTAGAAATTAAGAAAACGTTTTATAAAACACCTTTTGTAATACATTTATGAAGGTGAAATGTATACTTTAAGCTTTAATCTGAGAGCGCTCTAATCAGGGAATAATACAAGATTCGGGGTTTTAATTAAACGCCCAATACACACAATATATTAACGAATAGTGTTAACTGCCTGTAAATCACATAATATTTTTTATAAATCTGTCTTAAATCTGCCTTTGAAGAAAACAATACAGGATTATTAGCATTTTATTGAACTAAGAACTCCGTTGGACATTTTTTGTTCTATTTATAATATAAATTCAACAAGTTTCTTCATCAAAATCTTTACGAACATTAAATGCCTCACATAATATAAGACAACTAAACACTTAAATAAGTATTTTTGACACCTAAATTGATTGACAATAACACTGAAATTACTATCTGGGTACTATCAGGTCTTTTTAATGAATAAAAGCTTTTTATTGACCCTTTCCTTCCATACCCATTTTTTAAACTTTTATTCCTCGTATTTATACCACACATACTTGCCAATTCTAGATACACATTCAAATAATTAAAGATTAAAAACAATACAAAAAATGTTACAAAAGAATACCATTAGGTTTTAAAATACTGAGCAAAAATCGAAAACGTATATATATCATCGAGAGTGGCGGGAAACATAAAAGTATTTACAAAATGGCATCACAACAATTTGTGTGACGGTGGCTTCTCGCGATATAGAGTTGGCTGCGAACATCCGATACTACGGAGTGATAAATTACTATGTACGATTCATGTTTTATATGGAGATACTAATTGATGCGAAGAAAACTTTTGTAAAGTGGAAATATAATATGCAGATAAAGATTTGTATAAATTAACAAAGAACTTTATTTCAACTGAAATACTTTACATTTCTTATCTTACAGTATGATCAGGAAGCTACATATTGTTCTCTTTATCCGCATATTTAATAAATATTAAAGACAGTAACTATTTTAGTTAACTAAACAGCACAAACTAATGTTCTTAATTTTAGTATTCAAAATTCATTACTTCTTGTGCTTTAAATTTAATTACTAATCGTTATGGGTTTTTTGATTATTCCCAAACCAGGTTTTATTAATAAAACGCTCTTATGATAACGCGGTGACCACGTTTCCAATAACTTGGTCAGATTTTTTTACTGAAGCATAACAAAAATAAACGGTTAAAAGACAACATTTCTGCAAAGCGGTCATTGAGGTGATTGTATGAACCTCCACACAATGCAGACTCAATGAACGCTGAAAGATTAAGGCCAGCCTCACAATAGTGTTTAGTCAACCAAACGGTACACCTAATAATATTTTACGGCTAAAATATTTGATTTACTAAGTCTATATAAAATTAATGCGCTAAATAAAAAAAACTGGTTGTAATTAAAACATCTGTCAATCCAAAACACCTGTATGTCTTTTGAGATATATTTTATTTAAAATATAGTTTTCCGATTATATTGTTTTTTGCAATGATGTTATGCTTTCAGACCCATGTCTTTGGTAAGCTTCATCTAACATAGAGTTCGTGGAAAGATACCATCGCCACAAACCAGGTGACCGACGAGCGAGGAGTTGGGTATTCTGTACGATGACGATCTGGCAACTGTTTACATCGGTTGCTGGGGATGGTGAGAACCGCCCTGGAACGAGGGTGTAGTTTGTGTACCGGGTGTGTGTGTTTGCTGTGCTCGATAGCGAGGGCGAACTACGGGTGTTTGTATGCTGCTATTCCTACTAGTGATGTAAGGTTTGGTGTCACCAAACCTTACTGCAAACTGAAGGAATCACCGAGACTCCTTGATCCGAGTCCGGTACGGATCAAGCAAAAAGTTACGCTGTCTACGCTTGCGACAAGAAGCGGATGGATCGGCCGTATACGTTGCTACTTCTCCAGCGCAGGGTTACTGTGGTGGCCTACTTTATCTGTTTGATAGCCTAAGATGGCACTAACCCGATACATGGGAAGTTAACCAGTCCTTTCGCTGTCTAAGGGGTCTATGAAACCAGAACACTAAATCTTTATTAACAGACATAATAGTTAGTATAAATATATAGACACTTCATTGATGCAGTTTCGATATGACTTATTTTCTTTTTTAACTTTATAAAGTATTAATTTGGTTTAATAGACATATCAGTGTGATTTTCAGTTTGAACTTTATGCAGACAGAAATGCCAGGCTCCTACGTATATCTTTGTATCATAATAAAAGTAATTTTATCAAATTTGTGAATGGTAAAAATAATTGAAATAAAAAACCGCTTCTCGCTGTACACACCGCAATAAGTTGATTCTGACTGCGTTGATATTGAAATATATTTATAATTTTGCAATATGAGAGTTTTAAAAAGACGTAAAAATGCAAAATAACCGTGTCGGATGAGTGCAAAAAGCGACTACACGCAAAAAATGGGCTTAAAATTTAAACAAAAATATTTCTTCGGAAAGCCCAGTAAAATAAGAATCTTTTGTTTACACTAGCACTAAACATTATACAATAAAAGTTTTTCAGTAGCCGTGGTAATAGAGCAGAGTGTGTAACCACGGCCGCTGGAAAGTGTTATTTCTGTAAATAAAATTTTAAATAAGGATAAAATCCGTTAAAAGTCCTTTTGTTTAATAGAATCAAAAGTGCTAACAAAATGACGACGCAAAAGTTTGTGTTCACGCGCACGTAAGAATTTACAGCCGCTCCTAGCAAGTGATGTCGGGTGGTGATACTCGTAAACGCCTACGCATACACATTTAAAAACAAATCCCTCACTTAGAAGCTACAGTATGTGTAACTCGAATTCAAATATCTATTCAACATAGAAATGTTACACTTGTTTATTGATTGTCTATGCTACCATCGGACGCATTTGATCTCAGAAGAAATGGTGAAAGAATCTCGCCGGACCATATTACTGCCATTTTTGCATTATCTGTTATTTGATAAGTTAAATAAGAGGAAAAAAGTAAAGACTGTTTCAAAACTCAATTGTGTCTATCTAACATATTTGTCTCACTTATCACGACCAACATATCCAGTATAATTTATTTTCATTACTTTGTTGTATAATTGTGTAGCAAAAATCGGGTAACTGGAAGATTTTATTTTTTAACTCTTTTTTAGTTTGAAGCTGACCAGTATTGTACCATTTTAGATTCCAGTTTAAATGCGCCAACTATTAATGGCACTTGCCATCGCACTCTAGTATATTTTTTTAAAAGACAGAGCATTGGAGCAGGACATCAGGAGTGCATACATAGAGTAACAAATTAGTTTAAATTCTAGAAAACTTTGAACTATTGTGTCATTACTTTTGACTGTCATCGAGATGGTTATGGTTAAGAAGTTTAAATGAACATAAATAGTAAAATTTGCTGCACCGACCGAAAAATAATTACAGTTTGACCTAATTTCTAGGTTTTCCTTAAGATGGTATTTCGAAGCTTGACTTTGAGTTCTGGGACATCCTGCATATAGTGTTGATGACTTCATTACGGTGATTATAATCATGCAGAGGGTTATTGTATAAACAAATTACTTGTTCATTAATAAAAAGGATCATGCTTTGAGTAAAAATTGTATAAACAAATAATTGATATAGAGCTGTGTACGAAGAAAGTAGTTTTTAATAATCGATGTTTTTATTAGCTCAGATTATTGTTTTAAGCTTAATATTCGTATTAATATAAGTAAACAAAACACATTCTAATTTATAATACTGGGATACAAATGGCTCAAGATAATTCCTTAAAAACAAAGTGCAACAAACTTGTGTCCTTTGATTTATTACGTCAATCTTTCTGTGAGACATATACATTCCTAAATCTTAATATTTTTAACAACATAACTTTAAAAATCTTTACATTTCTTCATTTCTCTTTGTTATGAAATTTTAATTATGAGACAAAAGGTTTATCTATCCTTATATGACGGGTCTATTACGACGATTAGACACATTAGTTCATTGTTTTTAACTAAAACTATACGTACGTAAATCAAGTTATCTAACCAAAAGTTATCTAAACTGCCTCCGGAGCCTAGTGGTATAGGCATATGCTTTAGTAACGAGGTCGAGGTTCAGATCCAGCGGGGTCTCCACATTTCGTTGTTGTTTCCCTGGTTAGTCAGGAGCAATTTGGTCCGATCAAATTTGAGTCAAAAAAAACAAACAGTTTCTTTACTCTAAAAAATCGTATTGTGTATAAGAGTTACATCGCATAAACATAGTTTTCAGTAAGCTTTAACGTTTTTATGAAACAATATTTAAAGTTAAGATACTTATTCAAGTACTATTAAAATTAAAAAAGTAATTTAAATCATGTAGATGTAAGTACTTCACTAATTAAGAACCAATTTATGCAGTACTTATACCTACTTGCCCATTCATTTGTATGACCCATCGTATTGAATAATTAGCGTACTCGGCATACCGAGTGCCATTGTCTAAATTCACAACAGATTGGTAATTTCCAGCATAAATTACCTATGAAATATACACTAAATATTCCTCAATATTTCTACATTCATCATCATCATCAGCCTGTTTAGTCCACTGCTGGACATAGGCCTCCCCTATCCATTAGGGTTTGGTCGCATATCACCACGCTGGTCCAATGCGGTTGGTGGGTGGACCGACTTTACATGCCTCATTATCCTACATTAAATATATGAAATACGCACCGGGAACCGTAAAGTACCTTAATTTGTAGTTTTGTTCGCTATAGCAAATGACATAGTATCAACTCAATAAGTCAAGCGTTATAAACGTGTAAATAACGTACTGTAACGACCATCAAAGATAGTACTGATAGCCCAAGTTAACTTTTGAATTACCTGTAAGATGCATATTTTTTGTCTTAGGATTGGGTAACAAACCCATTTTACTAACCGACTAAAACAAATATGTGAGACACGGGTTTTCAAAATTTTATAAAATAATTTCCGAGTATTTTTATAAATATCTATCGATACATATTATCAAACAAAGCCTCCGGCCGTGTCTGTGTGTCTGTTTATTCGCGGCAAGCTGAAATCAAGAGGTTTTTATAATCGATAGAATTATTCTTCTGGAAGGTTTAAGTATTTAATTTGTATAGTTTCTGTGTTCATTTGAGCAAAACACAGGTACAAATATTTGTCAGAGATGTTGGAAATCGAATCGATCGAAATCGCTACCTAAACATTTATAGTAATATTCTTATTTCCTAGATTTTTAGCATATTTAATGGCTGGTCTGTTTTTATGGGACTTTTTTTTTAAGTTTTGGAAAATGTTTTTACAAGTTACCACGCGGAGAAAGTCGCGGCCAACAGTTATTATAATAAACAACTCTTCTCACTCATATACCTATAGAAAGTCGGATTATTTTCATTACCTGTCATACAACATATTTCAATGCCTTCAATATATTTATCCACGTTATGTATTCATATGAATATTTTTTTCTGTCATTGAGATGGATCATCGAACGAGAAAAATAATCCACTCGATACCCTCGCTTTCCGCAAAATGTGACGCCATATTTATGATTTTGTTATAAGTGACATTGTTCATTCAACATATGTTGTGCTGAACAGTATAAAGGAGACTCTTAAAATATTCGCGTTTCTTTTCGTATTTCAGAAGAAAATGGTCTACTTTATTACCTAGATTACAATGTCACAGGTGTACGTCATTCGAATGTATCATTACGAGTATTGCGGTAGTAATTTACGAAAATATTTTTTTTTATAGCTTACGCAGGCAGACGAGCAGTCAGGGCACTGATGGAAAGTGGTCCGACACCCATAGACATTAGCAATACCAGTGTATCGCCAACGCTTGCCTACATGAGACATCGGTGTTAAGTCTCGTTTACCAGTAAATGCTGGCTACGTGCCCTTCAAACGGAACACAGCAGTGTTTCACTTCTGTTTCGCGGCAAGATCTAGCACCGCGGTGGTACCGACGTCTCCTGTAAACAGGGGACTACCAATCAGGACCTACCACCGGTTATAAACAATTAATATTGTTATTATATTTTTTTATAAACTTAGAATATTGGGATTAAATTTATTATTAACATGTAAGAATTAATAATAAATCTCATTTTTAAACTACTTCTTTTTTTTAATCTTTGACAGGATCTATTTTCTGAACATACTTTTCGTAAAAAAAGTCTTAATGGTGCACATTTTACTTATTCAAAATAAATAACTGTTGTTTAAAACTCATTTTAATATTTTATAGTATGATATTAAATTAAACTTCTAGGAAGCTTTACTCAGAACCTAGTTCTTTTCTTTCTTCCGTTTTGAGTTTTTGCATAATAAATAGTATCATTAATTTGCTTAGTTCGATGTTAACAATCATTGAAATACGCTAAAAGCATACTCAGCTGAGCTTTTCACCCGGAGCAATGATAAAAGAATAAATAAGAAACATCCGTAAAAAGTTGATTTAACTTGAAGCAATTAAGTCATGTTCACATCTTGCTTATTTTTAGAGATAATCCAACCGTTTGCAAGAATATAACCTCTCTTTTTCGTTCAACAATTATTCACAAAACGCACCTTCGCTGCGTATGATAATTCATCACTAGTTTATCATTCCGTTTCGACCAATCATTACTCATTCGTCGTTTCTGAAGAAAAGCAATTCATTCGTCATCCCGAAAGAACTAATGGACGTGCAGAGCTGAATTTATACTCGCGAATATTCACAAACTAGCGATAGATTTGGCATTTCAAGTTTCAATCATAAAATTCACAAGTCTTGATTGAATAACACTTCATCATCATCAATATTACTGGTCTGGTCGCGTCTGGTGGTGGTTGTATGGTTAATCACACGAGAAACATAAGCCTCCTTATTACCTTCTCCATTAGGGTTTTGGACCGTATTCCACTACCATTGTCCACTAAGCATGGATCATCTTACTTTTCTACAGAGTTGGTGATTGGCCCATATTTGCCAACCAACTAGGAAACATACATGGAAATTTATTAAGTCCAAGGCAATTTGAACCATGACAGCTCGGTTTTCTAAAACTTACGCTCCAACACTGGTCTTTAGTCACTTATTACTGATTCACTGAGTTCCACGTTCTAAGTCTAAGTTGTTGATTATTCAATTGTTCCAAAAGAATGATTTTAAATATATGAGATGATTCGTTCTGATAATTAATATTTCCTATCATCATCAATTAGTGGTCCAGTTAACTTTTTAATATATCATGCGACTATGCTAAATTTGACAAGTACACTAAATGTTATAACGACTGATTCGATATTTTACCAGACGACAACTGTTGCCTCCTCACACATTATCCGCAATTATCAAGAATAATGCTTCTTAACAAGTTTTAATGTAAAAGAACGAATACTTGCAGGAACGGAGTTAATTTCAAAGGAAGCACTTGTCAAGCAACTATTCAATCAATTCTAGTTGATTTAGACGATTAAAAAAGCTAAGGTTCAATCTTGAAACCTATTGGTGTTTGAAAAGGCTAAAATTGTCTTGAAAGTATTGTATTACAAAACACATGATACTAACAATAAGTTGCAAGTATCATTGTTATTTTAATATGTCACATATTTTTTGATGGTCACCAGCACGCTTCCTTATGAAATTGTATGCACGCCTACATTTTTATGACCATGACTATAACAAATAATTTGAGAGTCTGAATGGAACCTAATTTTTCATTTTTGAAACAGATTATGATTTAATTTTTATGGAATATACATTGTTTGTTATATATTTTCTTAATCTCTCTTAAGTGCACATTTACATTAAAGTTATGTATAAGCAACTTAGGTCCAATATATTTCAAACCATATGCCATTTGTTAATTATTCTTATCAGATATTGTTCGTCGACCTAAATAATCAGTACAATACATTGATTTGATAAAGCCAACATCATATGTTTATTAACTCAATGAAATTTGAATAGTTCGAAATATAGCGAAAGTTAATAGTAACTTTCCACCAATGGATTAAATGCTCAGTATTTTATAATGAAAAGTCAAGTTTTGAAATTAACTTTGAATTATTACGATATTTTTATTGCTGCTTAGGACGAGCAGTGGACATGAAAGTAGTCACAGCCCATAACATTGGCAATAGCTATAACAACACGCTGCTATGAGACATATGGATTGTTAAGTCTCATTTGCATAAAAACATGACACGAGGCCCTTACAGAAACCAGGAAAAACAGGCACCAGGTGGTACCACTCAGACGATCACCTATGTAAAAGGGACCTACTACTGGTATAAATATCTATTCAAAAGTTTGCTTTCTGCTACTAAAGGAACAAAAGTTTCAGTCAATTTGAGAAGAATCTTACACATGATGGTTCAATAACTGTGAAATACTTTTGATTTTACACGCGTATATTTTCTCAGATTATCAAAGTAAGATACGTTAACAATTTATAAGTATAAATTAAACTTTTTTTAAATGATCCACCTCACTTTAAATAAACATTAGCAATAACATAAGGTTAAAGCCTACATTTCTGGTTTCAAAGGTGATTAGAAATTCCTTGCAATGGTACCAATGGATGCTGAATGATTAACCATTCTCTTCAGTGTTCAGTCAAGGATTCAGACTCCAGTTGCTTGCAAACCTTGCATTCTGATTTAAAACGTTTTAGAGTTACATTATGCCTGTGGAAGCCAAGTAATAAAATTAATATCTTATAAATTTTCAATGTTATATGCATTTTCTATCAAATTATTCCTTTTATAATTTCTTCATAAGCATAAAAAACTTAACAGACTAGCGTATACAGAAGGAATTTCGAGAGAAAAACCTGCAATCTGACTTTTTGATTCATTATCAGGATATTCGATGTTACTACTGTTTGTAGACAACTGGACTATACAATTAATTGGTTACCAACTACTTAGTTCTTTAACATTCAGCTAATAGTCAGACCGAACCAAACTAAACAAAACTATCCTTTCAAAAACTTTTTTGGTCTACTCCTGATAAAATGTTTCTCAATAATCATGAGAACAAATACACATTTTGCACAAGAAATAATTCTTACACGCAAATAATTCTTCCACTCGTTTACTTGAACTCTCATACGTTTACACCTTTAAATTGGTAATCAAGTTATAACTAAAAAATACTTTTTCTTATATTTTTTTGAATCACCTCTATCAACTTACCTCTTAATAGCTGCTTTGTAGATCCAGTCTTTTGAAGTATCAGTAATTCTAATTTATTTAGATCTACTTTTAGTTAGAAAATCCATTTATACAATATTTAGAATTGTACTGTAAAACATTTTTATTAAAAACTAACTAGGTTTTAACTAGGGTAAGTTTGTGAAACGTCCAGAGGACTTTGAACAAAAGAAACTGATTAATTTGGCAACTGGAGTTCCCAATATAATTATAGCCTCTTGTTCATACTTTGAACAATTGTTGCATTCTTGAAGATACGAAGGAAGTTCATTTGACAAATAGTGTACTTTATGGGTCTCAACCAAGCTATGTTAAATTAGTTTTGAAATAACAGGTCTAGAGGCTATCATTAGGAGAAATATTTTCAGGTGGAATAGCATTCCATAGGGACACTAAAAGAAAGGCGTGCATATAATCGAACAAGTGGTTGCTTGTCATAAGCCTTAGAGCTTAATGAGCATTGAGAGAGGTTCTCTGGAAAGAGTATACCGGTGAAATTTAATTTGATGAGGATTGTAGGAGTAGGAGATTTAGATACACTCTGGAAGTTATTGTAGGGATGAAACTGAGGCAAGGATTGAGGATTCCTCTGTGAGAAATCTTGCTGATTCAACTTGACAAGATTTCCCCAAATCTTATTCAAATTCTGAGTAAGATATATTTTTCGAGACATTACATCTTAATGGACTTCTGTCTGGAGTTCAGGCACTTTCTATCAGTTCTTTATGTTATAAACAGACACCAGAGAATATAGATGGTAACTCAATACTTGCATGAGTTGTCTATAAAGCCTCTCTTTTGATCATTGAGTAGCACATGCCCAATCTACACATTGTTTACGATCTTGGGAGAACATGTTTGATTTTTTGCAACACAGGCAGCGAGCAGTCAGGCCACCTGTGAAAGTGTCACCGACGCCATAGTTAGCATGCTGTTTCGAATGCGCCTACCGGCATATGGATGTAGGTCTCGTTTACCCTGTAATTACCTGTACGGTGCTCTTCAACGGAACACGATGTGTCTTCACACTGCTTTGCGGTAGAAAAGGCCGTGGTGGTACCAGACGTCCTTGTAAGAGGACCTACCACCGTACTAGTAGATCTGGACTGGAAGAGCTGTAAAACACAAACTTCTTCTGAGGTAGCTTTTGAATGATGTTAAAACAACTATTGGGGTCAGGTCAAATGTGTATTGTTTTCCATGGATTTTTTTAAGCGGCGTGTCTAATAACTCAACATCAGGTACTTGATGGGAAACTAATTCTCTAAAGTCATTCACTGGAAAATTCTAACAATACCCATCGTTACATTATAAGAAGATTAATGGCATCATCTACTGCAACAAGTCGGAATGATCAAATAGGTTAGCTCAAGATTTAAAATTACTGAACACGATTACAGCCTATTTAACACCATTCATCTAATTCATTGCGATGTAAGTGACCGAACAATTGGTCTTATAGTACTAGAAAGGTTCATTGTTATCATCATGGAACAAAAGGCAACGTCTAGATCGGAAAAGTATGTCTAGATTAACTAAAAATTTTTAATATTTATTTTTTCGAAATTAATATTATATTTGTGCAAATCATGCTTTCATCTTAATATAGTGTATTTTATAAATTGTGCATAATTAAATGATATTATTTTTCACGTAGTATGTAATAAAACATTACCGAAATCAAACCTAGTCGTTAGTCTCGCTAAAACTCAACAATAAATAGGTGGATGTGGCAAAGTTAGGTTTCTATTTATTAGTAGAAATTCAGGGAATGTTCAACAGATTGGATAAATACCAATTTTGCTTTCCTTTACAATCTTTTTTATATGAAATGTCAAACTTTGAACGTTTGCTGTATTTAGAAAATCAAATAAAGAAATCAATCAACGAGCTAGGCGATACAAAGTTCGCCAGTCCTAGAATAAATATTTTTTGAAGAATTTCAATTGATTAAATGATAATATTATAAAAACTGTTTCAATTTTTTAACTATTTTCGTTAGCTATATATATTTATTCTGATCATGAGCTGGAAAGTCCAGAAAAAATCCTAAATCGTAAATTATATGATACATACGTTATTAACTGAAAATATGAAAATCTGATAATTATATTCGACATGGTAATTTTATTAGGTTTTATAAACTAAGCTTTATTTTTAATATTTTATTTATTATTATAATTATAAATTCGATTTTTTCGATTCAAAAGCCAGAAAATAAGTAACCAATTGTAGAAATGAAGCCTTAGTAAGAAAGCCTGAAGTCATAAGGTTAAATTTTTTTCTACACGAAAACTTACAACTTTCAGGGTCCGTTATAATTTGCTCCACCTTTTTACCAACTAATAAGGTTGTATAATAATATTTAAACTTATTTTAAGTGAGCGGTAAAAGTTCCGAAACATACAAAGGTTGGATATTTTTCCAACTTTTTGTGGGTTTTGTACCGAAATGATACTTAAAACTATGCTGACGATTATTAAGCGTGATATGCTGATTAACTTATTTTGTTATATAATTTCTTGAGAATTTCGCTTTACTTTTTATCAAACATAACTATTACATAAATTTACTCAACATAAACGGAAACATCAAAAAAATTAGCAAGTGAACCTTACTTCTGTTGCTCTGTTATTGCACTGTGATGTAGACAATTCCTAACCGACGCCCCCTAGTGAGCGGTTTCATAAATCCCTTTCCTTTTTGATCTCTTTGTTGTGAAATAGGAAGCACCATTTATATGCTACAACTTCTCTGTTGGATTGTAGAAAACGTTTTTAGTGGATTTGGAATAACTTTTATTTGTTACTTAATTTTGAGTGTACTTTCAATCAGTCTGTACTAACTTTTACATTACGCTTATATTCATAACACATATAACGAATCTAGTATTGTTAATATACATGCTTGTCTATAGAATAATATAAAATAACGATTAAAAACTTTATCAGCTTTCGGGGCATGAAAGTCGGACTGGATTTTTTTGTTATAATAAAATAAAATCATACAAAAATGAGAAATATTTTTGTTAAAATAAAATATTGAAGCTTCAAGATGTTTTATTTCCTTACTGAAAAGTCAGAGGAACATCAAATATGTTAGTTGTTTAACTGTATTCGTTATATCAATAATTAGTTTAGTATTATTTAGTCATTTTAAAGACTGAATAATAAATTATTTCTAGATGCAATGCCGTTAGTAAACGAAATATTTAAATTTCTTAAATTTTATAAAACACGAGTCAGTTATGAATTTGTTGCGTATAATAATAATATTAATGTTCTCCTAGTCCATTCAAACTACGGCGGCTGATCTTTGTTGAAATCAGCCCTTGCGAACGATATAACAGTGCGATGGGACAAGGTGCCTCCCTATCTTTCCTCATTTTCCGATGGGACGAATATCCGACGACCAGTTTTACACGCCCATCCGGCGCATGGATCTTTACTTTGCAGACAATCGGGTTATCAGCCCGCATTAATCCTAACAAGGAAATAATAACGAAATTTGTTGGCAATTTCAAAACCACAGCTACGGAAGATGTTTTGCGTATACAGATCATCAAATATTTAACGCAATATATTTAAACTTCTTTTGAGTTTCCTAAAATCTGTCCGTTTGTGTCACCATTAATTGTGCAAAATCAACAACGACAATCTGCCTTCGCTAACAGTGGCTTTGAAATTAAGGCTATTGTCCTTTAATTGAAAGGTCATGGTTATTATCCATAGTTGTTGGTGTCAGATCATTAAATCAAATACAGGACTTTCAAATCCTTTTATAATAATTTCGTTTGCAAATAAATTTGTGGTTCAACAGTGAAGTATGAGGAATTTATGTCATTATCATTATTACCCTTATTAGAGTTTTGTTAAATTTTAATCAAATTGTAACAATAACTAAATCATAAGGGTTTTCGTCGAATGCTGATATAAATAAAGTATAAATAAAGACTTTCTTTAAAGCTGACATGTATTATAAACACCACCAGAGAGCGATAATTTAAAGCCAGTGACCCCGGAGGAGGTCCGCGATATTTTTAAGGGTCTTAAACCCCGGTCGGCATCAGGCCCAGACCGTATCCCAAATAGAACGTTAAAATACTTGCCAGGCCTTATTGTCTGTGTATTGGTCAACATTTTCACCATTTTACTATCGACTTGTACTTTTCCTGATGACTGAAAAGAAACCATGGCCATTGGTATTCCCAAGCCGAACAAAGCCTCTAACCTACCCACGAGTTATCATCCAATTACCTTGCTCAATTGCTTGGGCAAACTATATGACCGCATAATTCTCTTCTGATTGAAATACCACGCCTTCTCCAATAACCTCATCACAAACGAGCAATTCGTTTTCCGTCCGAGGCACTCGTGCCCCGACCAAGTTTATCGCCTGACGGAATTCATTCTGATCGGCCTTCATCAATCCAAACCCCGTACCACAGAGGCCGTCTTGTTCGATAGCGGACAAGCATTTGACAAAGTCTGGCACAACGGCTTGATTTACAAGCTGTACACTCTCAAAGTGCCGGACAGGCTGGTTCACATCATCGAAGCCTACTTGTCAAATCGCTCTTTTCGATATCGAGTCGAGCACCCTGTCCAGAGCCGTCCGCTCCAAGCGGGTGTCCCTCAGGATCGGTCCTATCACCTTTATTATTCGCGCTCTACACGAGCGACATTCCAAAGCCCGACGATGTCAATCTAGCACTTTTCGCCGATGACACCGCTCTTTATTGTTCGTCGCTTAGACCGAACTATATCTATAAAAAGCTCCAGAACGCGATCAATCGTTTAGGCGAATGTTTTCGTAAATGGAGAATCGACGTCAATCCCGATAAAAGTGTAGGAATTAAATTTTTATCTATCTTATGAATTTATTTAGGAAAATAAATTCATTCGCCGCGCCACCGAGGCGCAGTGGTACCAACATAACGTAGAACTAAACAGCGACTGTAAATTGCCAATATTCCGCGAACACTTTCAAAAGTTAACGCGCAAAGACATGGATAAAGCTATTAATCATGATAACCCTCTGCTCGTAAAAGCAGTATCGTACACGGCCGATCCAAAAGCGTAGACAGCGAAACGTTCTCCTAGACCCGGACGAGGAAGGGCTCGCCAAAACTCACGACCCAACGGGGGTCCCGACATCCAATCTTACACACCACACAAGTAAGGAAAGCACACACTCACCTGTAAATCGCCCTCGCTTACGAGCACAACGAAACACACACACTGCGTATACTAGATACACCCGTGTTCCAAGGCGGTACTTACCGCCCCCAGCTTCCGAGTAACACAGTCGCCAGACCGTTGGCGTCCTGGTTCCTAAACCGATCGTCGACGATCCTTAGGAGACATAAACAAGAGCCTAACTGAGTTTGAAAACATAGCGTCAAGGATAAAATTAGGTCTTCCCTAATACAGCCCTATCCATCAGGGGGTTTAGGACCGTATCCCCATATATGTATATGTTTAAGATATTAAAACTTAAAAAAATAATAAGAGCTTTTATCTGTATTTAACTGAACCCTACTGAAAAATCTGTAAATTCAACACAGCAACAACAGTATATCCATCGCACATTTATTATTCCGTTTCGACAAATCGATCACTCATCGTCGCTTTGCGAAAGGGAATTCGATTCGTCATCCCAAAGGAGGCTAATGGAGCGCGCAGAGCGGCTATTTTATACATGGCCAGATATTAATTAACCGAGCGATGGATTTAGTTTTAGTTTATTTCTAAATTTTTGACTAGATATGCATTACTTACTTTTTTTAATTATTTTTCATATTACCAATAACTACTTAAAAATTAAAGGTATCGCTCATACCCTGATAAATCCTATTTATTTCCTCTTCTCTTATTGTAAGTGCAAATTTTAATACGAGTAGCTCGTAGCCTCTTATGAAGTAAGGCCACGTTTTTTACTTTAGCCGCCTTTAATTTTGATCACGAAACCGAATTCTAATTTGCAATACATGCATAAATTCTTAAAAGAGTTATTTAGTTAATATTGGCAAAAATAATTATGCTGTTTTTTTTAGAAAAAAGCTTGTACGAATAATTTTCAGAGCCAGCAAGAGATAGACGGTTCTAAGATGATGTCGTTGTTCTTAAAAACATCAACAGGTCAAAATAAATAAGTCAAAATTGCTTTATTAAGTATAAACGCTTCCATGCTCTAGTCTCCGACCTGCAATTTCAGACCTTCAATAAAATCTGCATTATTTGCTTTGCTTTGCATTATAAAAATTGTATTTCAAATGAAGTAATTGAAAGAAAAATCTTTCCTTTTTAACAATAATCGTTTTACGCTTTTAACTATTTATTATAACGTAAAGTAGGATTTTATAGATAAAATACGTAAATATAGTTTTAGAAGCAAATATTTTATCCTTCTAAATGTTTCTTTTTCTCATTTATATTTCAATATTTCGCGAATCTTGTTTGTATCTTGTACTCACAAACATATATTATGCGTTGCGTTCAGATGGTACATCTAAACAAAGGGAAATAACTCTCAAAATCACACTCGATACTCGCACCGCCTCCGCTAAAATGTGACGCAATATTTACGGTTATTATCTTTACAGCGTGACACATTCTTTTATTCAAATATATTGTTTCGTACCGTAAAAAAGACTTACGAGTTTTTCCGTTTTCTTTTCATACGAAGAGACAAATGTAGGTGCGCCAATGTAATTATAATGTCACAGTGTATTGTACATTTTTCGTTTCTAAGCCATGTACTTGAAGTGGCAGGAAACAAGAAAAAAAACATTAAAAAAA
This sequence comes from Lamproptera curius, assembly GCA_029286875.1. Taxonomy (NCBI): domain Eukaryota; kingdom Metazoa; phylum Arthropoda; class Insecta; order Lepidoptera; family Papilionidae; genus Lamproptera; species Lamproptera curius. Next base: position 1,405,012 of record JAGSMT010000086.1, read on the forward strand.
GTTTTTTTGTAATATGTCACATATGAATATTAAATGTAATTAAAAGAATAAATAATAACTATGTTCTTTTCATTCTTGTGTATACGCGAATACTACATGTGATTTAATAAAAGACTTTACGGATTTTATCGCGTTTAATTTGGTTTACAATTTTCTCGACGTTTCAGACACTACGGGATCCATAATCTATAAATTAAACATGATGTAATCATAACGTCTTTTATTAAATCATATGTCCTTTCCGTTTTCAGACACATGAATGATTTTATACGAATGAGCAAATAATTTACTGAGTAATACAAATTTTGTGAAGCAAATAACGTGATTTAATTATAATACGTGGTATTCAATAAAATAGATTTTTCAAACAAAGCAGCAATGAAATTGTAATTACTGAGTTTAAGTCTTTATGAAAGTGAAACATGCTCCCTCTGATTTTATTATTAAACAAATAAAACATATTTCTATAAAAGTGGCTATGCGCGCCCTTTAACAAGCAAAACGTCATTCTTCTTCCATCTTTGGAGAAGCCCATCAACATAAAAATTAAAAAATATAAATATAACCGACTTCAAACAGTATATAACTATTTTTTGCAAGATAATCTGATAACAACGCTGTACGTCGCTCTGCACGAACCTGTCCCGCGATTTCTGCTGCATTTCATCAAAATGTTGTCTATCTCGCGTTTATACTTTTACACTGTAAAAAGTAACTATTTTGTCGGTCCTAATTTGAACGGTAGCAGTCCAGGTCCTTCGTCAAGTCAGTCAATTGTTACATCTTGTCCGTAGGTCAGTCGCAGGAGTAACGTCAGCAGGATTACCATATCAGTGGTATGTGGGATCTTTAGGGCTACGCTTTAGTCGTGACTTAGCAATAGGTCCTCGTTTCCTTTTGGTGTAAATATGAATTGGGAGGTCCGCGAGAACGTTATCTGGTGTATAACGTGGGGCTAGTTTTTGTCTATTTGCTAAAGGATTCGTAGGTTAGGGGTATAGTCCTTTTCAGGTTCTCTGTCTTTGTTGCGATTATCGGTCAGTTTTGTTCGGTCATGCAGAGATGTCTCATTAGGTAGTTCACATACTTGTCTCATCCTATGCTTATGGTCGCGTGAATACTGCTGTAATAGGTGAGCGGATAAGTCGATGTCTATCGGATCACGAGGATCGAAATGTCCAGTTATTAAGTCTATTGGTCTACATCGTGTAAAGCTGATGTATGTCATAATAATGCTAAAAAGATTTTGGCATTTCTCATAAAATTCCTGTGGCGTCGCGGAGCTTTGAGTTAAAAGTGCCAAAACGTTATATAACGAGGTCTCATCGCATTGATCTGCAAAATTGTTGACTAACGCGTTTCGTATACCGGTCCAGGTCTCAGGGATTCTATTTGAGTTTATAGTCCTAGCTGCGGGTCCCGTGACCTTTTTTAAGATTCCGTTGAGTAATGCTAAATTGATTAAGGCATAATTGGGATCTGATCTCATATATCGCTACTAATTGGTCGCACAGATTAATAAACCGGTGGTAGGTCCACTGTTTACATACCGGTGGTAGGTCCCCTGTTTACAGGAGACCGTCTGGGTGAACCACCGCGGTGCCTATTTCTGCCCTGAAGCAGTAGTGTGAAAACACTGCTGCGTTCCGGTTTGAAGGGCACCGTAGCCAGCGTTTACTGGGTAAACAAGACTTAACACCCTATGTCTCACGGTAGGCAGCGCGTCGGCGATACCACTGGTATTATCAACGTCTATGGGTGTCGGTGACCACTTTCCATCAGGTGGCCGACTGCTCGTCTGCCTGCGTATGCTATAAAAAAAAAAATAAACCTTGGAGAACGTTTCGGTTGCCATCGAATTCTGGCAACAGTCTAAGGAGCTTTGTAAATTTGGTCTAACAGTGCATCGCTCATTTTGACAGAGTTTGATGCTATTAGATCGTATGAATCTAATATACTATCTTCTAGAGTACGTTTAAATTTCTACTAGCGTCTAAATGAATATTCTACGAGAGTTTCCTAACCTAGGGGTCCGAGAATTTCGTGCATGAAAATCTTTGATAATTAAGGAAAAAAGGATGGGAAGCAACTCTAGTAAGATCTAGGTACTCACCGATGCATCTGCACTTTCTGCTGTATCGATGTCTGGATACTTCTCCGCAGCAGCTCTTGTAGGTTCTGATAGCCAACGTCGGTGATCATTCACTGAATTTACTTGACTATCCTACCGACTGCGCCAATTACGAAGGCTACATCCGAAGGTTGCAAAAAATGCAAAATATAATTTATAAAGTAATTTAATTAAATCAATTTACAATTACAATTACTATTACTAATTAAAACTAAGACGTTCCCCTGAGGTGCATCCAGTATTAGTAGTATCCAGTACATCCAGTGTCCAACTTGCTTGCTTGCCTAAGCATTCCGAACCGTGGGACGGCGATGTCGAAACTATCGCCGAATAAGCGATATCGTGTGATCGGAATGCGCATCGAAGGTGGTCATCGCGTAATTGATTTCCAGCAAATATGAATGTGTAACATTTGATCGGAATGTTGTATCGGGGTGGTCATCGCGTAATCGATTTCCAGCAAATGTGAATGTGTAACAAGCTTTAAGATATTGAAAACTAGGGTGGTGTCGCGTCATCTTCCTCAAATAGTTATTTATTTACGGTCTAACATATTGTAACATAACAATTTATGTACATTCACACCAATAATTATAGATTTCATTAATATCTCAATGTATTTATCATCTTATGGCAACAAATTACGCAGACTTTGACAACACATTGTAAATTGCTCATCAACCTGTTTCAATTATTTAAGACCATTTATAAACAAAGTCATCCAAGATAATAATTGTACTAACGCAATAAATATTGTCCAAAAAATAAAAGCGGACATCAACTTTTCTTTTTAGTCTGTTCATACAAAGGAGCTAATGATGCGCGACAAAATGGATCGTGTGTCCGTCACATCTGCCAGAACAAAAAAGGAAATATGAGTACGGTTGCTTTAGACTTTCATCTTTATCAACACTAAAATGCTATAAAAATAAAACTACTTTCAATTGCTTGCGCGAATACTATACATGATAAAGTATACAGATATACTTTTTACTTTGAATTACCTATTTTACTCTGTCCCGCCAAACCGCCTCCGTGGTCTAGCGGTATTGGCCGTAGCTTTATAAGCCGTAGGACCACCTAGAACCCCAGGGTTTGAATCCTGGGGGGAAACAATTTTGTGTGCATGGCATTTGCGGACTATGAGAACGCTTTTGACTCCATCGAGACCTGGTCTTTCCTCGAGTCCTTACAGCGGTGCCAAATTGATTGGCGATATATCGAGATGCCGAGATGTCTGTATAACGCCGCCACTATTTCAGTCGCAGTCCAAAAGGGCAGACTGAGCCTATCCCCTGCACCGCGGTGTGAGACAAGGAGACGTCATGTCTCCGGAAATTGTTTTCGCCGCGCTGGAGGACATGTTCAGGACGCTCAACTGGGAAGGATACGGCATAAATATGAACGGCGAGTACATCTCACATCTGCGATTTGCGGACGATATCGTCATCATGGCCGTGACCGCAAAGGACCTGCAGAAAATTTGCAAAGCCTGGCTGAGTCCTCTGCACGCATCGGTCTCCGGATGAACTTGGGTAAAACGAAGGTCATGTTCAACGAGCATATTGATCCGGGACCGATCAAGTGATGACACCCCCTCGAAGTAGTTTCGTAGTACGTTTACCTAGGGCAAACGCTCCAACTAGGTGAAACAACTTTGAGGGAGGCCAACAGAAAGATCAGCTGGGCTGGGCAGTTTTTATAAGCTTCGCCGAGTTTTCTCGTCACCCATCCCACAGTGCCTCAAATCAAAAGTCTTCGATCAGTGCGTTCTACCCGTTATGACCTACGGTGCCGAGACTTGGACACTTACGGTTCGACTGGTCCACAAGCTTGAAGTCGCTCAGCGAGCTGTGCTCGGAGTATCTCTGAAGGACCGCATCAGAAATGATGTGATCCGTCAGATAACCAGAGTCACAGATATGGCCTACCGGATTAGTAAGCTGGAGTGGCAGTTGGCCGGTTATATAAGCCGCAAAACTGACGACCGCTGGAGTAGAAGTTCTGAGTGAGACCGAGGCTCGGCAAACGTAGTGTAGGATGCACTGCGGCAAGATTGAGTGACGACATTCGCAAAGTGACCGGTGTGGGCTGGAGAAGAATAGGCGAAGATCGGAAGCGGTGACGTGCTTATGTCCAGCAGTGGACTGACACAGGCTGATGATGATTTTACTTGTCGCCATAGCACTCTTAACCATCAGGTTAGTGTCTTCGTCCTGTCAGCTAATAATTAAACAAGAAAATGATTGCAATATTAAAAATAACAAATTTTAATAAATCAATTATTTATAACAAGATTTTTTAATCGCAGAAAAAAATATGTTTTCACTATTTTAAAGGGGATAAAATGAAAAACTATAGATAATTGATAAATCGTTTATTTTAATTGATAAACTATAGAACTAGTTATATTAAGAGAAATTTACAGTTATCTTTTTAATTTAAGCAGATGATGCTTTTAGACCTTTTCTAATATAAGGCAATATTGTAAGGGTCTCATGTAAGAAGAAAGAATCATATATTCTCCTGTTCATTTAATTGAACGTGTCTTTTAGAAGAAATAATATATTAATGCAGACATGAAATTTTAACATTAAAAATTGTATAATAGAGTTTTTAAAAGTACCGCTACACTTTAACAATTCTTTAAAAATATTTCTTAATATTAATGTAATAATAATATTAATGAACAAAAGGCCTCAAATTGCCTCCGTAGCCTAGTGGTATGGGCGTGAGATTACAAACCGGAGGTCGTGGGTTCGAAACCTGCGGGGACACAACAAATTTTCATTGTTGTTTCCTAGTTGGTTAGGGAAATTTGGGCCGATCACCCAATTGTCTGAAAAGTAAAATGATCCATGCGTCGGATGGGCATGTAAAAAGTCGGTCCACCCACCAACCCGAATTGGACTAGCGTGGTGAGACACGGTCCAAAACCCCCTAATGGATAGAGGTGTATTAGGGGAGGCCTATGTCCAGCAGTGGACAGGCTGATGAGATGAGATGAGATGAACAAAAGGAAAATCCGAAGGTAATATTTTCTCTAATTTATGCCGCCATTTTCTATCCCCACCGACGTATAACCTCTAACAGTTCCGTCTTTGTCCTCTTTGGCTTTGATATTAAGTTTTACATATTCTTATTTAACTCATGCCTAAATATTGTGTTTCTGTATGGAGTTTGTACTACATGAGATTTTATAGCACCAGACATTTTTATAACATATTTAAAAATCACCTAGTAATATCGTCAAGAAAAAAAGCCTTGAAACATAAAATAAAATGCATCCGTATGCATTCACTAAAAGTTCATATCTTTTAGCAGTTCATTACAATTTTTCCGCACCAACTATTTGCCTATTGCTACAAAATTAAGGTTACATATAAAATTATAATATTTTAACTTGCTATTCTTAAAGATCATGAACGTTCTGGCTGTTTTTTTAGGAACTTGATAGAAAGTGGTCACTGACACCCATGGACCCCGGCAATACCAGGGTATAACCAATGCGCTGCTCACGTGCGACATAGGATGTTACGTCTCGTTTACCAGTGAATGCGCTGGCTACGGTGCCCTTCTAACCGGGACGTAGTAGTATTCTACACACTACTGCTTTGCGGCAGAAATAGGCTTCGCGGTGGCAACTCCCTAGACGGTCCCCTGTCAAAAGGAGAAGTTCCACCTCCAAAATCATCATCATCAGCCTGTGTTCATTCACTGCTGGACATGGGCCGCCCCTAAAGCACGCCTTCTCCATTAGGGGTTTCCACCGTATCCTACCACGCTGGTTCAATGTGGGTTGGTGGGTGAACCGAGTTTGTACGTGCCCATCCGAAGCATGGATCATCTTACTTTTCAGACAATTGGGTGATCAGCCCAAATTGCCCTAACCAACTAGGGAAAAACAATGAAAATTAGTTGAGTCGCTGCAGGACTCGAACCCACACACGCCCTTACCAATAAGCTACGGAGGCAGTTCCTAATTATTTTAAAAGTAACGTGATTCATGCCTGACTTCTTATCCAATAAATCGATTAAAAAAAAACCCTTTCTAAAGTCTGATGATTTGATTGTTCAGGTGAAACTAGATGTCGGGAATATTTTAAACCAAATCAAACGCGAAAAAATCCATAAAGCTTTCTATTAATCAAATCTTATTCGATTTGATAAGCATAATAGACTCTTCTTCTGCATTAAATCACAAAAACCAATGAGTTACATCATTATGTCAAGGCGTAAATACTTTAATAAAATAAATAAAACAATAAATTAAATTGTAACAAGATTATGAAATAATTTACACTGTTTTATTTCCTTTTTAGTACCCAAAGTTTGTCCGTTCATTAATCATTCATTAACATAACAATAGCAACAAGAACAATCTATCGCCTTCGCTAACAGTGGCTTTACTAATGGGGGCAATTGTTTTGTAATGGATGCAGGTCAAGGATAACAGCTTTTGGGGTGATATTGAACAGTCTTGGTTTATTAAATCTTGGGAATTAAGACAAGCGAAGCTCAAAGCGATATATCTCATATCGCTTTTAGTTGATGATAGTAAATGGCCTTGACCTTTTAACAAAGTCATTTATAACTTGGTATTTAAATTTTTAATAAGGTTCTGGAATAGAGGCCGCGTTCCGGAAGACGAAGCGTTGGTTGACCACCGACCAGGTAGGATGCTGATCTCCGTGCAAGGGCCGGTTCAAGTTGGCTGCGAGTAGCAAGGGATCAGCCATCTTGGCGTTCATTGAAAAAGGTCTATGTCCAGCAGTAGGCGAATAAAGGCTGCTATAGATGACGACGATGATATTACCAATTTTTTGCTAACAATAAAATTCTTATATATTTTGTATAAAAATTTTCACTTTTTAGGGCCAATTATGTTTGTCGTTAAGCATTGATAACATAGATTTTAAATCCGAATATGCTAAAATATATTGTTTGATTTAGCAAGTAATAATTGGAGACATAAAAGTACCAAATATCAAAACAGTAAAATACATACAATATTCAACATCGTAATTTTTTTTATCGTATTTGGTACTGACAATCATACCCGGTTCAAGAATTCGCAACGTAAATTTATACCAGCGTTCAATGATTGGAAAAATATGATCCGAATTACTATGAACACCTTACTAAATAGAAAAGGAGACAGTGCTTTCGAATATTGTATACGACAAACACAGTAAGCCCCTCTATCATTTAAGATCAAATGCCATGTAAAATTTCTGTTAAAATTACGACTTTTTTTTGTACACGTGCCTTAATAATATGAAACTATTGTAATTTTAAGATAATTTCTTAAATAATACTGACATAGGCGCTTCTTGGATATTGGTTAAGCAGCTGAATAACTCAGACATATAGTAAATTTCTAATGGCAATATAAAAAATAAATTAAAGAAAAGAAAACGTCAACTATTCTTTTTCATACGTTCCTACAAAAGAACTAATGATGCGCGACAAACATGGATCGTGTGTCCGTCACATCTGCAAAGGCTAGGAACGCGTGAAATATAAAGATGGCACCTTTCGAACGGAATAGTACATTTTGGTTCTCTATAATATTATTAACTATAATTTCTATAAATTTTGCTGTGAATATGATGTTTGAAATGTTTTAAATCTATCTTCGTTGGCGGATTGTTTCCATCACGTGTAGGTTTTTTTCATACAAATTTGTTTGCGCGTCAATGTCACTGTTTGTAATATTCGTTATTATCATCATTAGCCTGTGTTAGTCCACTGCTGAACATAGGCCTCCATTTGGGGACGCCTACGTCCAGTAATGGTACGCTGGTCCCGGGACCCCAACTACATACTCATACTTAGGCATCGGCGGTCCCAGTAACATAGACCTGCTTTTAGTCAAAGACGTCTCGTTCGATGTTATATCGATAGAGGCGCTCTACGAGTTAGAATCTGACCATAAACCAGTCGTATTTAAACTGGGCTAAGACGCCGGTGCGGTCCCTACGACCAAAACTGTAACGAATTGGTATTTTTAAATGCAAACTCAAGGAGATGGACCCCCAAAGTTCCTTAAAACTACTGGAGGTTATATATAGTGGAGACAAAGCAAACATTGCCACAGATGGCTCTGAAAGGACGGTCAAAGTTTCGAGCGACCGCATGCCATCTCGCGCACACGTCGACACGGCCCACTTATCGGAGGTGGACCGTTTAGTTGCACTTAGGGCTGCCTTACAGCCAAAAGGTGATAGTTTAAAACCAGTGACCCCGGAGGTGATTCAAGATATCGTTGAGGGTCTTAAACCCTGGTCTGCACCTAGCCCATACATATGACCGTATTTCAAATAGAACTGCCAGGCCCCATTATTTGTAGTGGTCAGCATTTTTAACATTCTTTTATCAACTCGCACTTTTTCTGACGCCTGGAAAGAAGTCATTTTCATCGGTATTCCAAAGCCGAATAGGCCCTCTAACGTACCCACGAGTAATCGTCCAATTAGTTTTCTCAATCACTTGGGTAAACTAAATGAACGCATAATTATTTTCCGATTGAAAGATTACGCTCGCTCATATAACCTGGTCCCTGACGGATTGAGACCAAAGCACTCGTGTCCCGATCAAGTCTACCGCCTAACGGAATTCATTCTGTACGGCTTGATATACAAGCTGTACACACTAAAAGTACCAGTCAGGCTGGTTCACATCATCCAAGCCTACTTTCGAATGGTTCTTTTCGACACCGAGTAGATGGGACTCTGTCCACGAGCCGACCACTACCAGCGGGCGTTCCTCAAGGGTCTGTAGTATCCCCCTTTTATTCATACTCTACACGAGCGACATACCTAAGCCTGACGATGTCAATCTAGCACTTTTTGCTGATGACACCCGCCCTATTGTTCGCTGCTAAGACCAAATTTCATTTGTAACAGACTTCAGAACACGATCGATCGTTTAGGTGTTTGGTTTCGTAAATGGAGAATCGACGTAAACCCCGATAAAAGTTAAATGCAAAAAGCAGTACACTTTCGTCGGTCTAGATTACGTCGTGATTACACAATACCTCCAGTCTTAACCCCAGGCATCAGAATAAAGACACTAGGGTAGATAAAACTTTACGGCCCACCGATCCCTTGGAAATGGAAAGGACTAAATATCTAGGCTTGATATTCGACTGCAACGTCGTTCAAAAGTCAAATTCAGGACGTTAGGAAAAAGGCTCTGTCCGTATTAGATTCTAGCGCCTGACGAATTCTTAAAGCAAAATTTCACCAAAATTATATTATCTTATTATACAAGGTGTGCATACGACCCATCATGGCTTAAGCTTTACAATCATTCGGTCATGCATCCTCTACACTCCTGAACACACTTAAGGTTGCGAAAAATAAATTAATTCACCGTGCAATCGGGGCGCAGTGGTACCAAGGCAACGAAGACATACACAGCGACTGTAAATTACCGGCAGCCCGCAAACATTTTTAAATGTGAATGACGATGAATTGAATATCTTGAATTATAAATTAACATAAAATGACAAACTAATAGAATTAATGAATTGACGAAAGATGAAAAGGTGACTGACATGTGGGATCGGATGCCGAAAGAAATTATCCCCATAGTCGTTTCTGCAAACGGGTTAATCCCAGTGAGCCTCGTACAACACCTGTGACCTGACTGACGGACCGCTATTAGCTTAAATGCAAAAAGCGGTGCTTCTGTACAACGCTCGTATCGTCCGCCGGTTTCTCTCCCTTTCAACCTAACCCTCGGCTGTTTGGTCTCCCCTGCCGAGGTCTTCCGCCTGGCTGAGATATATCTATATTTATTATTAGTCAAAAAGTCAAGAAATGCTGTAGTCTCAGTCGACTGAGACTACAGCGCCCGATCTATATTAGAAATCACCCAACAACGCTGGAGATATCATATTGCACAAGTGTACGCGCAAACACAGTAGCACTCCCTATTCTCTCATACTCTCAAAGCCCGATTGGACAGATAACCGGTACGACCTGAGAGAGATAAAACACAGGATCGTCTTTTAATCAACTCACTTTACGATCAGATGATCAGCTCGCATTGCCCTAACCAAAGTTGTTTTGTCCCCGCAGGAACAGGGTCAGGACGGGTGTCGAACCCACAACCACCGGTTTCTAAAGCACAAGCCCATACAACTAGGCTACGAAGGCAGTTGCCCCTACTATAAATCCACTGTAGTGCTGTTTTCTCTCACTATTTACGTGCATGGAAGTTAACAGCAGTTATAAAAACGAACAATTTCTTGAAAAGTATAGCAGTATCATTTCATAGGAAATGAACAAATAGAAAATAAAGTAGTACAGGAACTCTATATTCAATTCAATAAATCGATATCTTTTCACAGTTTAGTTGAAGGTTAAAGTTAAATGCTGTATATAGTAAAAAAGTTATAAATTTAATAAAACCATTTAATTCAAAATTAGTAGTTGGTTATTTAAAAAAAGGTAAATAAAACATTAGTAAAGGCGATATAATATTTATTATAACACCTCACACGGTGAGCATAGTTCTTCACTTAACCTAGAATATACACTATCAAGAGGTAGTTCACTCTTCTTCAACTTGGGACTGTCTCTTTTTCTTTTTCTTCTTCTCACTCTTGGGCTCCTGAGGCTCTTCTGTCGCTTCCATCTCTTCAGCTTGAGAGGCGTCTAAGGATTTCTTCTTCTTCTTTTTCTTCTTCTCTGAGGCCCCTGTGCCATTATCGAGCTGGTCTTGTCCATCTTCCTCTGGCTCCGATTTGAGGCTTCTTTTTCGGTGTAACCTGGATGAAAGATAATATTGTTTGGAACTATGAAGAGAGAATTTACAAAATTTTTATTTATTACAATGCTTGTAACACATTTAGCATACAAGGTATTTATATAACAACAGATGCATATATGTAACAATGCAGACAAGTAAATTTGTACTTTACAAAGATTTGAAAAAAACTGCACTAATCTTGATGTTGGGATTGATATCTCAAAATAATATAACAACCACCATAAACATTTTATTCCCAACATTAAAAAAAATCAGCATGTATTTAAACTTAACGAAAACAGTGACACAGTCATAGACTAATATTGTATGCACTAAAAATATAACCCATTATTAAAGGCTTACACTAGCTTAGTATAGAATTAATTTGTAAATATTGCATATCCATCACTTACATCGTCTGAGCCATCCTCTAATTTAATCTTCTTGGCAGAAACTTGACCGTTCTCTTCTTCTGGTGAGTGTTCCCTCTTGACTGATTTCTTAGCAAGAGTATTGTCTGCACCAACGGGATATTGGAATACTTCACTGTAACAAAAACAATATTGATATTAATAGATAAATATATTAATGTCTAATAATAAAACAATTAAGACATGTGCTGTACAAGAATTAATCAATAATAATGTCCAAAAATCTTATCAATTCTAAATAAAGTCATTTACGATTTTTATACTGTACCAAATAATAAGTCTTGTAAATGTCATAAATTAAAGATGACCAAGAGTAACTTTGCAATACTTTTGTTAATTTATATATGTATCAATCATCAATCATCTATTATTTTTATTGACCAATCTTTGTAGCGTCAGTAAACTATTAATATAATACCTACGACGTCACTTCGTTCCTATTGATAACTTATTCTAATTCAGAGCCTAATCTATAGGAAGTAAAAAAAGACAAAAACATGGTAAGTAAAAATAAACCACTCACGATTTACTATGGTACTTCTCGAACTTCGCCTTAGCCTTGCCCGTACCGCTGATCCTCCTCAGATTCCCCTCCTCCAGCAGCCTTAACCTATTTTCCAGTTTCACTTTGTGTTCTGCACCCAGCTCGAAAGATACATCATCACCGAACGCATCCACTCTAGTCATCAAAGCTGCTTTTGCGGCCAACATACGAGACATCTTACCCTTGTTTTTAGTACTGCACTGTCCCACCAACTGTGCGTGGTATATTAAACCGTATTTAGGTGTGTCTTTCTTGGTCTTTAATGCTCTGAACAAGGCCTTCTCCGCACCAAATATTTGAACTGTAGAAGCGGGATGCTTTGCCAAATTCATCAGGAACCGGCGTGGGCTATTAAGCGTGCACCAATATGCTCTCCGATGAGCACAGTCAAATTCGGAGCCATAGCCATCATTCTCGCTTTCAAATAGTCAGTCAAATGTGTCCTATAGTCTGTAATAGATATGATCTCATCACATAAATTCTGTATATTTATTATATCATCATCAGATATCTCAGTTCCCATGGAAATCTCTGCTGCCTCTTTCACCTTTTCCTCTAAATCTTCTGGCAGTATGTCAGACAGGTCAGTCTTGGAAGCATTATCCCTGGTGCCTATCAACTTGACAATCTTTACGAACAGCGTATTGTCGGTGATGATTTTACCCAACTCGGGGAAATGCCACCCGTACCATTCACGACATCTCATCACGTAATTGTTCAACTCCTTGTCGAGGTCGTCAAGCAAACACTGAGCTTGAACGATCATTGTGTCTATCTTGTCCGGAGAGAATTTCAACTTGTACCGTGACAGAGAGTGGGCAAGACCGAGGGCCATAGCAGTCATCTCTTTCTTCGGAAGGCCTGTAAGTAAGCTGTCCATTTGGGATCGGATGCATCTCATAAGTTCTTGAACATTGCTGTTTGAGACACATTGTAAATCGAATTTCTCTTTGATGGCACTACCGAGCTTTGCATCACCAACTAGCAACTGATCTTGTACCTCTTTGCACACATATTTCTTTAGTGCTTTTTTTAAGGTCTTTGAAACTTTGCCTTCTATCGCTGCTGTGGTAGTTGGCTAGAGCCTCAGTGGTATCTTCGAACTTGATAAAGTTCTTTAATTTCACTCTGTAAATTGAAAGGTTTTGTTAAATTCAATTATAGTTCAAGTAGGCTTGTAAGTATTTGTGATAACAGAACATCCAAAACAAATGTAATGCATATCTTTAATTTATGTAAACAAAATTCTTTGAATGACTAATTAAAGATTAAGAAAACTAGGTTAATAGTTTTAATACGCTCCAAAAACAAAATAGTGACTGATGTGTGAAATTGTAAACAAATGACATTGAATAGCATTTGAGCTGCGGTTAAAAGAAAAATGTTTTCCAATTCAATTGTATTCTTAAGTTGGATCTAGAATAAGCATTTTGTTATTACTCTTCGTGTCCTACTGGACAGTTGTGTAAGTATTTAAAAATAAAGTTATCAAAACTGCCTGTTGCTGCAAACTGTCAAACTGCTTTCATTGTTGTTTCCTAGTTGGTTAGGGCAATTTAGACCAATCATCACCCAATTGTCTGAACAGCAAGATGACTCATGAGTTGGATGGGCATGTAAACCCCATATATTAGGAGAATGGGAGTATTATGGGAGGCTATGTCCAACAATAGACTATCAGAGGCTGATGTATCATAATTAGCAGCCTTTGGCACAAAGTTTATACACAACTAACTTTGTCGGCATGAAATAGAAGAAATGTCCCCAAGATGTATTCAAATATATGGTATACAGTAACATAAATAAGGTGATTGCATTGTTTGTGTCTATCATTAGATAAAACTTTCATGGCCTTCGACTATGATGATTTTACACATTGACATTCATTATTTAAAGGACCAAAGCCTTTACAAAAGGCCTATAAAAATACTTGAAAAATCACAATAAAGCATCTAAATTTAACCCCAAATTTTAAACAGAAATAATAACTCTTTTCAACTCAACCTAATGCTACACAATTATATCTTAACTCCAATTCAAAAATACCAAACAGACTAATTGACTTCCTTAGTTCTATTAATGGACATAAAATAATTATGATTTTGATGAGAAATTGCACTTAATATTAAATAAAAAATACAAGTAAATCTGTATTTAAACTTACACAGAGGAAGCTCCCTCAGCGGTATTGAATTCTTGATACAAATCTTCTATCTGAGATAACTTTGATTCATCCAGCAACTGAAACCAAAGAAACAGCTTAACAATAAGTTTTGTGTTGAATAAAACATTCAAGCAACCTGCATTTATAAATTGTATTGAATATAACGATTGTTTATACCATAATAATCACAGAAGTTTATAGAAGTTTGTAATATTAAATTTATAAATCATTAAAATTATAACAGCAATTAGTAATTCTGTATAAACATTCAATAAATAACGCCGTTAACTTTGGCACGATAACAAAAAAAAGAAAAGGATCATATACCTACGGTTATTTATTACGTTATTTTTTTTTTTAATAAATTTTAAGAACTGGTTTGTGGTTAACAAACATTCCATATTTAGGGTTATTATAATCAGCAGCCAACTAGGAAAATATAGATAGAAAACATCTTAGCAATAACATAAAAAATAGATTACTATGCTTATTTCAGAAAACTCTACATTGTTTACTATTTTGATATATCTATGCTGATCGACAAGTATTAGTTAAGATACATAAAGCTGTGTAAAACGAGATTGAACCAAACAAAAAGAAAATAAACTGATAAGGGACATTTTAATTAGGTTATTTGTTGATTAACAAATAGACGCTTAAAGGATTCTATAGGTTAGAATCAACACGTGTTTTATTTACCTTGAAAATAGCGTAACCCGCCGACGTCTCAAATAGGACCAGCATTTTAAACGAACTTACTCACTCACTTCAGCTTTAATTTTATTGTATTATTTATGTAAAAACACTTAAAATAAAACAATTTCCCTTATCACCGCACGACGCTAACCATTGCGGTGGCCTAAAATGACAGTTAATGATGTTGTTGTTTTAATTTATCCCTAATGGGAAAGGCAAAGGACTTTAGTCCATACACCAGAGTCTTGTTCTTGGTAATATTTCAATTTTTATAGATTTAAAGCGTAAGCCATGTCTTCATAGTTATTGATGTTAAGGCCAAGCCATGTCTTGTCTTATTATTCTTGATCATAAGGCCTCAGCCACTTCTTTGATGTTGATTGGTCAAAAATGGTCGAAGTCAAATCCATAAGCAATAATAGTAGTATCCAAACAAAATTTGTATTTCCAAGTGTGATTGTTACATATCCGATGTTAAGGTAAGTCCGGGAGTACAGTCATAACAGTATCCGCTAAATTATTTTAAATATGTTCATTATATACAACAACACCACAACACCTTAATTTAATTTAGCACTGCACAAGATCCATTTCTAAATAATTTGCACTTATATCATTAATATTTACTTAGCTATTTTAAATTACATGAAACCATTTTGTTTCACCTCTGGTTTTGTTAGAATTAAATTTTTTTCTTTTTACAACAATTGATTGACGTCTCCAGCCATGGTTCCTGACAGTTAATTAAATGAAAATGACATAAAAGATATTATTGCCAGTCGTCAAATTGATATATATATATACTAAAACGGCTAAGATAAATGAAAGAAACCATGTTGTGATTCCGCTTTATTGTAATTTTTTTCTATTTAGAAAATACGGTAATTATTGGATACTTTTCCCTAGATGTTACATATCATTTATTTTTTCGGTACCTACATTACGTGAATTGTTAAGTACCAATTATTTCTGGCTCCACCCCTAGGTTGACTGACACAGAATGCTTTTAGCATTAAATAGATACAATTAATTTTTTGAGCGAATAAAGTAAATGAATATTGACGGTTTCTATAATATTAATTAATAACAGTACTAGCTATTACATTTTTCTTTCTTTAATCTATATATTTTTTAATTTCACAAGTAACTGTTTAAAAAAAACTAAAAAGCCCCGTTAATTGAATGTGACGTAATAGTAACGAAATAAAAGCTTTCCTTGTCTTTATTTCAACATACTGTATAAAATATAATAGCACTTTCCCTATCAAGAAGTGGTGTTTTTTATTCTAATTATTGTAATAACTATTACCTACCTCATTATTAGAAAAGTTTAGATCTATATATATTATTTAGTTACAGATTGTAGCTACGTTCCACTTGACGTTCATAGCGATCACATTTACGAACGAAATTTTTCCCGTTCTTCCTCCTTGTGAGCGATGTAGTTGGAAACTCAACTGCAATAGATTATATGTCATTGTAAGCGTATAGGTGGTAAAGGTAAATAATACAAATAGCGAGTAAAAATAAAGAAAAATATAAAAGAGGTTAGGTTTTAAATAATAAAGCCTTGAAATAATGTGTCTTGAATATAAATTTAAATAATAAATATTAGAATGAATTTACATTGAATATAATTTATATATTTTGTTTTATTTAATATGAGTATGTAAGCTTGCTCAATAAATAAATGTTCATATGTAATAAAAAAGTGTTTCACTTTAGTCACTATTGATGCTTTTAGTTTTAAAAAGGACAACAATTTTCGCATAGACCACTTCTACCCTCCTTATTACATGGGTCGTCGTTAGAAGACGCTATGTGGAACGACTGAAATAATATTTTAACCGTTTTCAGTTCCAGTGTAACACTAACTCCATGTGTGGCCTAGATAGAATTATAGATTTAAAAAGAAAAATATTATAAGTAAAAACTGAATATTAACAAAGTTTTTTTTAAGTTATACATAATTGCATTAGGAATAAGAGATGAGGATTTTTTTTAGGATATGCGCACACCGTCACGAAGGACCGACAACTTAAAGTCTGTATTTACGTCATTAATTTTGTGATATTTATACAATTTTGCATAATTTAACTCGATAATGTGTTATAATAAAACTTTTAATATGTGTGAATACCTTTTTTTATGGTTAGTGTTGTGTATATCTTATATAAACGTAGAATAAGGTCAAAGTGAAAATAAAATTGTGTTGTAACGCGAAAAAAGTGGTAACTTCAGATGCGTGTACATACACAGACTTTGTTTTATGTTAAGTAAAAACACTCTTTACAAAGTTTTTTTAAATAAAATCAAAACAGAATGTTTAAAGTGAAATTTTAAGTAAACTTTTTATATAGTATAGTAACTTAACCAATCGGAAATAATAAAAAAGTCTTCTCGCAACATAAGTAGGATTATGAAAAAAAAATATTTATGCAAATGTGAAAAGATATTTAAATCTAAAAGAAGCACGTCTCACATGTGGCTCAAAGCTTTCAGAGTACCGCCTGATGGATTCTATTCTATATATTATCTGTATTCAATTCAAGCACTGGTACAATACAGCTGGCGTGAGTGCATGCCTTTACTTAAGTTATAGGAATTTCGATTGTGAAGCGATTGGCGCGATACTAAATAAGTAAATTACAAAATATAAAGTACCTTAGAACCATATATTATCAGGCTGCTAAGGACTAAATTTTCGACGTTACACAAATAGCAACCAGAAACCAACAATCAAATAGTAGTTATGTTAGACTAATTAATAATGTATTGAAGGTAGTTTGATCCACTCATTACATCATGTGATTAATAATTGAGTTATGTAAGCCTTGTACAGTGAATGTAATGCAAATAATTGACCTCCGATAGATCTGACTCAATTAATCAGAACAAATTGCAGAAATCCTGTTATGACGATAATAACAACTCATGTGTAGGCACAATACTAGATTATTTGAAGCTTCCGAATGAATATTTTAGGGTAATAGCGGTTTTCTAGTTAGTTAGAATAAAGAAACGATTACTAACTTCTAAAGAGATCGATGATTTATTCTTATCCAAGCTTAAACTTAACGATTTTAATATATTTTTAATAGACGATTCTACCGACATTAATATAAAAAATATGAACTAGCTATAGTTTACTTAAAAAATGTGGAACGAAAGCAAAGTTTTAATTTACTGTTCCTAAACAATAGAGCATCGCGGTTCATTTTTCATTAACAAGAAATGTCTTGTTAATGCAAACTGAAGCGCAATTCAGCATTGTCTTAGTATTTAACGAGAAATTTCTTCTATTTGAGATGCAGCCGCTGTAAAAGTACAGCTCTGTTAGTCACTGAATTGAAAACTTGGTTGAAAATAAATACTTTTTGTTTTGTTAGAAATTAATTGTACATAGCAGTATAAAATACTTCTGGCCCAAGGGGTCATACGAAATTGCAATCATCTTAATCATATTTAAAAAACACTGCGTTTTAACTTTTATCTGGTAACATTTTTTAAAGACGTAACTGGTGATGAACTGTCTTAGTTTTTTTGGTTTATAATTTAGTGGATAATTATTATAGGTTGCTCTAATATTTACAAATAGTACAATAACATATTAAGGCATAAAAAAAAAATTATGTAAATTAACATTACTGCTTATTTTTACAACTTTATTAAAACTAAGATATACTTATTATATTGAACTTTAAATTGCAACTTAGTTACCTACACCGTTTAATTAAAATTTAGACGTAGAATCCGACTGGTAATGATGATGATGATGATGAAGATCGATATACTTTTTTTTGGCTCTTTCTTTATTAACGATCGGCTCCATTTTCAACAAATAATATCCATATCAGCTGTTGTGCAGAGCGTCAAACCCTTACCCTAAATGGTGTAAATCATACATACATGACGCGAATTTGTAATTTTAATACAAACATTATAGATATATTTCTTCTTGTTATTAATCACCTTAATTTCTGTCTACACAATAGTTTTAAACCAATTTTTATCACCTCAATACATACAGGCAGCTTTCTAATCAGGCTTCTTTTTCTACCAGCAATATACGTGTCGAATATCACAAATAAAGATTTGCTATTTTTTTTACCAGGCGTTTCGATTTATGAAAATTATTTAATGAAATAGTTAATAATAATGTTAATCTACAAATTAAACTTGGAACTTTTTCCTTCCTCTTACATAAGTAGGATTAATAAAATTATTTTAGAGTAACGTATATGCAAAGGTCTAAAATAAAAATCTCGCTTTTCTCAAAGCTTTGAGAGCTCCGCGTGATGGATTCTATTCTGTATATTATCTGTATTTCATTCAATCATTGGTTCAATACAGCTGGCGTGAGTGCATGCCTTTACGTGAGTTATTGGAATTTCGAATCCAAAGCGATTGGCTTAATTAAAAATTTTTAGACTCATTAAGGAAATGTCTTGTTAATACAAACTAAAACGCAATATAGCACGGTTTTAGTTTTCAAATAGAAATTCTTCCCATTTGAGGTGCAGAAGCTACAAAAGTATTTTGCGTTGGTTACATAGTTTGATCATTGGTATAAAATGAGAAACTCTCGCTACAATTAATTACAATAACTTTGAGGCAATGGATATGTAATCATATTTACATTACATTAAATTAAGATCAGACGAATTAAATTCAGAAGTCGGTCGAGCATTAAAGTTAAAGTTAAAAAAAATGCATGATACTAAAGTCTTTACTTTCAACTTTTGATATAACCTAGGATATCCTTTAAGACCACGTCAAAGACAAAAGGTTATAATAAATGCTGGAAATCTGCTGACGTCACACACGTTTATAATAATAATGTCCATTTAGTCGATTCCTAATACAGCGGCCGATTTAAATTAGGAATCGGGCAACTGCGCAGGATATATTGTAGTGTACAAGTAACTTAGAGGGGACGGCATGTCAGATAGGCACCATAGACCTGCTATTAGTTAGTGACGTCTCGCTCGATGTCGTATCGATAGAGGCACACTGTGAGTTAGACTCTGAACACTTGCCGGTCTTATTCAAACTGGGCCTAGTCGTCGGTGCGGTCACTACGACCAAAACCGTAACAAATTGGACGCAAACTCAAGGCTATGAACCCCCAAAGTTGCTTCAACCTACCGGAGGTTATTGATAGTATAAACAAAGCGTATATTGCCATCGACAGTATCAAAACGCATATCTCATCAGCCATCGACGACTCCGAAAGGACAGTCAAGGTTTCGGGAGACCGCAACTTTGGCTTGCCGTTCAGTATTAGATGCCTGATAAGAGAGAAAAATGCACTCAAGCGGGCGTTTTATCGCTATCCGTCCGAGTCAAACCGATTTCGCTTTAGGCAACTTCAGCTAGGGGTCAGAGATAGGATAGAGTTACATCGCAAAAGCTCATGATTAGGCCTGACGGAAGACTTAGTGCCATCGCACACTGCCTATTGGCAGTTGGCTCGACGTATGAAGTCGGAACCCCGTTAAGCCATGCCACCATTATCAAAGCCAACCGGGGGCTTATTAGCTTATTAGCTTCGAAAAGGCCGAATGCTTAGCCGATATGCTAGAAGAGTAATGTGAACCATCTTGCGCACACGCCGACGCGGCCGACCACGGTCCACAGCCCTAAGTTCGACATGATGAAGATGAAAAGTATCGTCATCGGTATTCCCAAGCCGAACAAACCCTCTAACCTACTCACGAGTTATCGTCCAATTAGCTTGCTCAATTACTTAGGTAAACTATATGAAAGTATAATTCTCTTCCGGTTGATAGACCACTCCTTCTCCAATAACCTCATCCCAGACGAGCAATTCGGTTTTTACACTCGTTTAGCACTCGTGTTCCGACCAAATTTATCGCCTGACGGAATTCATTCTGAACGGCCTTCATCAATCCAAACCCCGTATCACAGGGGCCGTCTTCTTCGACGTCGCAAAGGCATTTGACAAAGTCTGGCACAACGGCTTGATTTACAAGCTGAACACTCTCAAAGTGCCGGACAGACTGGTTCACATCATCCAAGCCTACTTGTCGAATCGCTCTTTTCGATATCGAGTCAAGGGCACCCTGTCCACGAGCCGACCGCTCCAAGCGGGCGTCCCTCAAGGATCCGCCCTATCACCCCTATTATTTACGCTCTACACGAGCGACATTAAAAAAAGCCCGACGATGTCAATCTGGCACTTTAGGCCGATGACACCGCCCTCTATTGTTCGTCGCTAAGACCAAACTATATCTTTAAAAAGCTCCAGAACGCGATCAATCGTTTAGGCGAATGGTTTTGTAAATGGAGAATCGACGTCAATCCCGATAAAAGTGTAGCAATAGCACTTTCATCGGTCTAGATTACGTCGTGATTACACGATACCCCCGGTCCTCAACCCAGGCGTCAGAATAAGGCCACGCGCTGGCCGACACCAGACACTAGGGCAACTAAAACTCTACGGCCAACCGATCCCATGGGAAAGGAAGGCCAAATACCTAGGCGTGACCTTCGACTGCAACATGTCGTTCAAAAGTCATATTCAGGACGCTAGGAGAAAGGCTTTGTTCGTTTCGACCAGACTCTATCACCTAACGAATTCTCACAGTAAAATGTCGCTCAAATTTAAACTTCTATTGAATAAGGTATGCATACGACCAATCATGGCTTATGCATGCCAAGTTTTCGCTCACACATCCTCCACACTCCTAAAGCAACTACAAGTAGTACAAAACAAATTCATCCGCCCCGCCACCGGGCGCAGTGGTACCAACGAAACGTAGACTTACACAGCGACTGCAAATTGGCGACACTCCGCGAGCACTTTAAAAAGTTAACTCGCAAACACATAGATAATGTAGTCAACCACAGTAACCCTCTGCTCGTAAAGGCAGCAACGTATGCGGCCGACCCAAACGCGTCTAGTCAAAAGCGTAGACCGCGAAACGTTCTCCTCGACCCGGACGAGGAAGGGGTCGCCGAGACTCCGGACCCAACGGGGGTCCCGACATCAGACCCTACACACCACACTAGTAGGGATAGCACACATTCCTGTAGTTCGTCCTCGCTTACCAGCACAGCGAAACACTCACACCGCGTACACTAGATACACCCGCGTTCCAGGGCGGTTCTCACCGCCCCCAGCCACCGATTAATACAGTCGCCAGACCGTCGGCGTCCCGGTTCGTAAACCGATCGTCGACGATTCTTAGTAGACATAAACAAATGCCTAACCCACGTACCTTCTGTACGTGTGGCCCTCATTTTTGGCAAAAAATGTTGGCCACCTGAGTAAGACTGATTCGCATCACAAGTGCAATTAGTCAATTGCCAATCCGCCTGCTCAGCGTGACAATTATCAGCAACTCTTTTTAGTGGACGCAGTGGCGGACTAACAGGGGGGCGGAAGGGGCGGCTCGCCCCGGGCCTCACGTCTTGGGGGGCCCCCAAATGTTTTTCGCATTTTTCATAATACTTTAAAAATATGCTTAATATTTCATGATTTCATGGGTACATGACTTCATCAAGATTAAACCACTACAGCCATCGAAAGTTTTTACATGGTACTAATAAACTTTTATGCAGAACGCGTCCAATACTCAGGGGGGATTCCGTCTTTGTAGCAGGTACTTCCCCTGAATGAAGAAAGTGTGAACAAAATCACATTTGCCCGCCTACAGTTGCATTGCACTTATGTCGAAAAAGTTTAAAATATATAATTTTTTTTTACGTTGGTAATTAATAGTGTATTTATGTAATAGTGCAAATTCTTAAGTAAGAAACACGATCTTAACCGCTTAAAATAAGAGCTTAAGATCTTTTAATTTCATTAAAAAGTGTTTTTAATTTTTGTTGTTATATAAAATTTAAAAGTTAATTATTTTAGAGTTGAGCTGGTGCATTTCTGAGTATTTGGAAAAGTAAGTAAGTCTTTTAATCAATACAAAAATATTGTTTTTATGCATATGTGAAAAGATATTTAAATCTAAAAGAAGCACGTCTCACATGTGGCTCAAAGCTTTCAGAGTACCGCCTGATGGATTCTATTCTATATATTATCTGTATTCCATTCATTCACTGGTACAATACAGCTGGCGTGAGTGTACTTTACTTAAGTTATAGGAATTTGATTGGAGCGATTGGCCCGATACTAAATGAGTAAATTACAAAACATAAAGTAGCTTCGAACCATATATTATTAGGCTGCTAAAGACTAAATTTGCGACGTTGTACACTAATAGCAACCTGAAACCAACAATCAAATAGTAGTTATGTTAGACTAATTAATTATGTGTTAAAGGTAGTTTGATCCACTCATTACATCATGTGATTAATAATTGAGTTATGTAAGCCTTGTACAGTGAAAGTAATGCAAATAATTGACCTCCGATAGATCTGACTCAAATAATCAGAAGAAATTGCACAAATCCTGTTATGACGATAATAACAACTCATGTGTAGTCACAATACTAGATTATTTGAAGCTTCCGAATGAATATTTTAGGGTAATAGTGGTTTTCGATTATTTATTCTTATCCAAGCTTAACCTTAACGATTTTAATATATTTTAAATAGACGATTCTACCGACATTAATATAAAAAATATGAACTAGCTATAGTTTACTTAAAAAATGTGGAACGAAAGCAAAGTTTTAATTTACTGTTCCTAAACAATAGAGCATCGCGGTTCATTTTTCATTAACAAGAAATGTCTTGTTAATGCAAACTGAAGCGCAATTCAGCATTGTCTTAGTATTTAACGAGAAATTTCTTCTATTTGAAATGCAGCCGCTGTAAAAGTACAGCTCTGTTAGTCACTGAATTAAAAACTTGGTTGAAAATAAATACTTTTTGTTTTGTTAGAAATTAATTGTACATAGCAGTATAAAATACTTCTGGCCCAAGGGGTCATACGAATTTGCAATCATCTTAATCATATTTAAAAAACACTGCGTTTTAACCTTTAACTGGTAACATTTTTTTAAAGACGTAACTGGTGATGAACTGTCTTAGTTTTTTTGGTTTATAATTTAGTGGATAATTATTATAGGTTGCTCTAATATTTACAAATAGTACAATAACATATTAAGGCATAAAAAAATGATGTAAATTAACATTACTGCTTATTTTTACAACTTTATTAAAACTAAGGTATACTTATTATATTGAACTTTAAATTGCAACTTAGTTACCTACACCGTTTAATTAAAATTTAGACGTAGAATCCGACTGGTAATGATGATGATGATGATTAAGATCGATATACTTTTATACTTTTTTGGCTCTTTCTTTATTAACGATCGGCTCCATTTTCAACAAATAATATCCATAACAGCTGTTGTGCAGAGTGTCAAACCCCTTACCATAAATGGTGTAAATCATACATACATGACGCGAATTTGGAATTTTTAAAACAAACATTATAGATGTATTTTTTTCTTGTTATTAATCACCTTAATTTCTGTGTACACAATAGTTTTAAACCAATTTTTATCATCTCAATACATACAGGCAGCTTTCTAATCAGGCTTCTTTTTCTACCAGCAATATACGTGTCGAATATCACAAATAAAGATTTGCTATTTTTTTTACCAGGCGTTTCGATTTATGAAAATTATTTAATGAAATAGTTAATAATAATGTTAATCTACAAATTAAACTTGGAACTTTTTCCTTCCTCTTCTTACAACATAAGTAGGATTAATAAAATTATTTTAGAGTAATGTATATGCAAAGGTCGAAAATAAAAATCTCGCTTTTCTCAAAGCTTTGAGAGTTTCGCGTGATGGATTCTATTCTGTATATTATCTGTATTTCATTCAATCATTGGTTCAATACAGCTGGCGTGAGTGCATGCTTTTACGTGAGTTATTGGAATTTCGAATCCAAAGCGATTGGCTAAATAAAAATTTCTTAGACTCATTCAGTTAAAAAAAAAAGTAGCCCTTGATCCCATTGGTTTCTGACCCTGACTGTTACACTTAAGGGTAACCATGGGAAAAATATTGTGTGATAACCATAGTCTTTATCGCGTGTCTGGGTATTGAAGCTAAATAATAAATATTCAAGTGTACTACATATGTATATTAATTTACAAGTTAAAAAAGGGTCAATGTATATATCAGTCGTCTATTTTCATTTAACATGTAACTTTTTTAACATCATCTGGTTTCAAAATAAGCTTTGTTTGTTGTGTTATTCGTTTGAAAATATTATTATTATTTTTACGTATTAATTAGTCAACACTTCATGTCTCGATTGACTAAAGCAGTAAGCCTCTTCTGATTCATATTATCCTTGTCGATGATTCGGAAAATTGACCTCCGACGCAATCAATCTAAGCAATTTGCACAAATACCGTTAGATCAATAATCGTTATGATCACTGCATTTATTTTAACTAATTTGTAGGCACAATATCAAGGTCGTGGATTTGAATTCAGTGGGGGAACTAATCTATTTATTTTTTATTCTTAACACACAAAAGCTTCAACGGGCCGACTTTATCTAATCCGGTGGCATTGTCTACCAGCCAACCTTTGAATGGTGAAGAGATAATAATCTAGGTGCAGAAAAGCAACAAAATAGGTAAATAAAAAAAATGTAATGGTCGACTGTTAATCAATGCCTAAAATAAACAAATAAAGAAATGTCATTTGTCGTCGTCCTCGTCGTCGTTTCAGCCTGTTAGAGCCCACTGTTGAGCATAGGCCTCCCCCATAAGTCGCCAAGAGGTACGATCCTGTGCCACCTGCATCCACCAACCTCCTGCACATTTGCACAGGTCGTCACTCCATCTGGTGGGGGGTCGACCGACACTGCGATGGCCAGTACGAGGCTGCCACTCAAAAACCTTTCTTCCCCAACGGTTATCGGTTCTCATTCAGCTTGCAAATTTTGCGGGCTATGTCGGTTACCATGGTTCTTCTGCGGACGGCTGCGTTACGCACTTTACCACGCAGAGAAATACCGAGCATAGCCGGCTGCATAGCTCGCTGAGCGACTTGGTGCTTCCTCATACGGCCGGCAGTGAAGGACCATGTCTCAGTGCCATAGGCCATCACTGGCAACACATATTGGTCAAAGACCTTAGTCTTCAGGCATTGAGGAATATTGGACGAGAGGATATGTCGTAGCTTCCCGAACCCTGCCCATCCGAGCTGGATTCGTCGATGGACCTCGGCATCGAAGTTGGACTTACCTAATCGGACTACTTGTCCCAAATATATTCGTCAACAACTTCGAGCACAGCACTCCCAACAACCACCGGCATAGGCATGACATGACCGTTAGAAATAACTTTCGTCTTGTCCATGTTCATCCTAAGGCCCACGTGTTGAGAGACACTGTTGAGGACATTGAGCATAGCATTAAGGTCCTCTAGCAACTCCGCCATGATGACTATATCGTCGGCAAATCTAAGGTGGGTAATACACTCGCCGTTGACTGCCCGAAACTCTTCACCGTTGCAGCGGTGAAGAGTTTCGGGGATATAACATCACCCTGTCTTACACCTCTCTGCGATTGAGTAGGCTTCGTACTACTGGATTGTACTCGGACGGACATTGTGACTTTGCTGTACAAACACCTCAGAACCTCGATATACCGACTGTCAATTTGGCAACGCTGAAGGGCCTGCAACACAGCCCACACCCACACACGGTTCTGGCGTCATCTACCATCCTGTAAGACCAAATTAAAGCCTCTAAAGGACTACAAGTATTGGTTCTCCACTCGCTTTCATTAGCTTTGCTGTAATTCCGTCCTCACCAGGTGCTTTGCCGTTCTTAATTTTTTCGAGAGCCATTCGTATCTCGCTCAGGCTGACTTCCGGGATATTTTCGGAGATGTGCCGGGTATGCTTTGCTCTTGGGTCGTCACTCGCTTCAGTACGCGGTTCCAACGACGATGTGTACAGCTGTCCATAGAATCTCTCGATCTCACTCAAAACTTCTGGTCTACCGGAGATGAGGGCCCCACTATCGGTCTTCAACTTAGTTAGCTGGCTTTGCCCAACAGACAGATCTCAGACGACATGTATTAAAGATGCGCAAGTCACGCCGCATACACTTGGAGATCTGTCTATTCAGCTGTCTGTAGCCTAACATGTCAGAAGAAGACTGTAGCCGCATCTTCCGTCTTGTTTCCATAAGGTTCAGAGTGTGTTGAGAGAGTTTTTGGGTTCTAGGATTGCGGTGCGCCTTGTAGAACCTAGTACCCACAGTACGGACAATTTCCACGAGCTGAGCGTTAATTTCGTCCACAGTGCTGCAAGTGTCTAGGCATTGGAAGCGATTATTAATCTCGAGCTGAAAACTTTCAGCATTTAGGATATGGGCACGAGACGGACGTAGCGTGGACTTTATCAGACGATACCTTTCCAGCCTGATGTTTAGATTTAATGCGCCTCTTAAAAGTCGGTGATCAGTGCCGGTTTTAACCCTTGTGATCATAGAAACATCATTAAATATTTGGCGTTTGGTCGTCATGATAAAGTCAATCTTGTTTTTGAAGGAACCATCGGGACTGATCCAGGTCCACTTCCTGTGGGGCTGCTTTTTAATAAAGAAATAATTCATCATAAAGAGTCTTTCTTTCTCCATGAAGTCAGCTAGCTGTTGCCCCCTTGGGTTCCGTTTTTCTACTCCAAAACTGCCTGCCATGGTTGCCACGCCTGGCAAGCGGGTTGGCAACCGCAGTCATTTCCAGATCCTTTGCACCTTCAACGCAGCTGCTCGTTAATGGTCTCGGCACTTTGGAATCTGAAAGCGGAGATGGTTATCCCGGCATCTGTCGGCTGCCACTCTAGTCAGTGGCAGCCGACAGATGCTGGTGGTGTGCAGTAGTAGCTTTTTCCCGTAGTCGCCTCTTACGACACCCAAGGGAAGAGATGGGGAGGCTGAATTCTTATGCCGCGGCCCCCCAGCTTTTGTATGTGTGTTTAATGTAACCAAAAAAGGGTATTAAAACAGGTTTTCACAAAACATAAAATACCTTTTGTTATAGTTATGATCCTTTTGCTCTTACCTCTTTGGCAGGAGGATCTGTTTTTGTGCATATCGATGGTATCGTCTACGCATAACATGCATATCCAGTACAAGGATTCAAGTATATCCGTAGAAGGACATTCAACAAGTCGGCCCCGGGCAATAACATTCTCGCCAGACAAATTATATTCACCTTTCACAGATTTTCTCGTTTGTTGTGTACATTCTGTTCTGATTTTTCGGTCTCTTTCCAGCGTTAATGGTCACGGGCAGACTATGACTAACAGAATGTAAAAAACAAATATGTAATAAGTGGACAATAGTATAAATAGTACGAAAAATAATCTTAGTTAGTAGTTTAACTCATAATAACTTGGGTAAAGTAAATAGACTAAAAGAAGTCACTGAAAATCTACATAAATAATAACGATGACTAACTTTACAACGACTTAAGTATTATTCGAGTTTAACTCTTTTTATTTTTCACTTCTAATAAGCCTGCATTAACATAATTATTATGATAATAAAACAATAATCAGTCGCTGCTAGTTCAATCTCAAGCGAATTTTTCATCACAATCAAAGTGTATTTTTTTTCTTTATATAACATCAAATAATATAAAGAAACAAAAAACAAATCAAAAAATATTTAAGCAGAGATTTTTAAACATAAAACAAAGGTTAAAATCTTAATAACATTGACAACAAGAACAAACAACTTTGAAAAAAGGTTTGATTTTAATTTATTACAAAAACAATAAACCATGGGTACAGTTGTAAACTAAAAAACGAAAGGAAACTAGGTAATTTTCTGTTTCTAAACAATAGAGCATCGTGGTTCATTTTTGGTGAAAGGAAATGTCTTGTTAATACAAACTAAAACGCAATATAGCACGGTTTTAGTTATAATTATTTCTATTGCTTGCGCGAATATTATACATTATTAAATAAAATTACTTTACGGATTTTAACACTTTCCAGCGGCCGTGGTCTACCCCGTGACCACGGCCGCTGGAAAGTGTTCGAAACGTCGGGAATTAAAAATGTAAAATAAACGCGATAAAATCCGTAAAGTAATTTTATTTAATAACGGTTTTAGTTTTCAAATAGAAATTCTTCCCATTTGAGGTGCAGAAGCTACAAAAGAATTTTGCGTTGGTTACATAGTTTGATCATTGGTATAAAATGAGAAACTCTCGCTACAATTAACTACAATAACTTTGAGGCAATGGATATGTAATCATATTTACATTACATTAAATTAAGATCAGACGAATCAAATTCAGAAGTCGGTCGAGCATTAAAGTTAAAGTTAAAAAAAATGCATGATAGTAAAGTCTTTACTTTCAACTTTTGATATAACCTAGGATATCCTTTAAGACCACGTCAAAGACAATAGGTTATAATAAATGCTGGAAATCTGCTGACGTCACACACGTTTATAATAATAATGTCCATTTAGTCGATTCCTAATACAGCGGCCGATTTAAATTAGGAATCGGGCAACTGCGCAGGATACATTGTAGTGTACAAGTAACTTAGAGGGGACGGCATGTCAGATAGGCACTATAAACCTGCTATTAGTTAGAGACGTCTCGCTCGATGTCGTATCGATAGAGGCACTCTGTGAGTTAGACTCTGACCACTTGCCGGTCTTATTCAAACTGGGCCTAGTCGTCGGTGCGGTCACTACGACCAAAACCGTAACAAATTGGACCCAAACTCAAGGCTATGGACCCCCAAAGTTGCTTCAACCTACCGGAGGTTATTGATAGTATAGACAAAGCGTATATTGCCATCGACAGTATCAAAACGCATATCTCATCAGCCATCGACGACTCCGAAAGGACAGTCAAGGTTTCGGGAGACCGCAACTTTGGCTTGCCGTTCAGTATTAGATGCCTGATAAGAGAGAGAAAAATGCACTCAAGCGGGCGTTTTATCGCTATCCGTCCGAGTCAAACCGATTTCGCTTTAGGCAACTTCATCTAGAGGTCAGAGATAGGATAGAGTTACATCGCAAAAGCTCATAATTAGGCCTGACGGAAGACTTAGTGCCATCGCACACTGCCTATTGGCAGTTGGCTCGACGTATGAAGTCGGAACCCCGTTAAGCCATGCCACCATTATCAAAGCCAACCGGGGGCTTATTAGCTTTCGATGACTTCGAAAAGGCCGAATGCTTAGCCGATACGCTAGAAGAGTAATGTGAACCATCTCGCGCACACACCGACGCGGCCCACCACGGTCCACGAGGTGGACCGTCTAGTCGAACTTAGGCCTTACCACCAGAGGGCGATAATTTAAAGTCAGTGACCCCGGAGGAGGTCCGCGATATTATTAAGGGTCTTAAACCCCGGTCGGCACCTGGCCCAGACCGTATCTCAAATAGAACTCTAAAATACTTGCGAGGCCCTATTGTCTGTGTATTGGTCAACATTTTCAATATTTTACTATCAACTTTTCCTGATGCCTGGAAAGAAGCCATCGCCATCGGTATTCCCAAGCCGAACAAACCCTCTAACCTACCCACGAGTTATCGTCCAATTAGCTTGCTCAATTACTTAGGTAAACTATATGAACGTATAATTCTCTTCCGGTTGATAGACCACGCCTTCTCCAATAACCTCATCCCAGACGAGCAATTCGGTTTTTACACTCGTTTAGCACTCGTGTTCCGACCAAATTTATAACCTGACGGAAATCATTCTGAACGGCCTTAATCAATCCAAACCCCGTATCACAGGGGCCGTCTTCTTCGATGTCGCAAAGGCATTTGACAAAGTCTGGCACAACGGCTTGATTTACAAGCTGTACACTCTAAAAGTGCCGGACAGGCTGATTCACATCATCCAAACTTGTCGAATCGCTCTTTTCGATATCGAGTCAAGGACACCCTGTCCACGAGCCGACCGCTCCAAGCGGGCGTCTCTCAAGGATCCGCCCTATCACCTCTATTATTTACGCTCTACACGAGCGACATTAAAAAGCCCGACGATGTCAATCTGGCACTTTTCGCCGATGACACCGCCCTCTATTGTTCGTCGCTAAGACCAAACTATATCTTTAAAAAGCTCCAGAACGCGATCAATCGTTTAGGCGAATGGTTTCGTAAATGGAGAATCGACGTCAATCCCGATAAAAGTGTAGCAATACACTTTCATCGGTCTAGATTACGTCGTGATTACGATACCCCGGTCCTCAGCCGAGGCGTCAGAATAAGGCCACGCGTTGGCCGACACCAGTACCTAGGGCGACTAAAACTCTACGGCCAGCCGATCCCACGGGAAAGGAAGGCCAAATACGTAGGCGTGACGTTCGACTGCAACATGTCGTTCAAAAGTCATATTCAGGGCGCTAGGAGAAAAGGCTTTGTTCGTTTCGACCAGACTCTATCACCTAACAATTCTCACGTAAATATCGCTCAAATTTAAACTTCTATTGAACAAGGTATGGATACGACTAATCATGGCTTATGCATGCCAAGTTTTCGCTCAGCATCCTCCACACTACAATATCTGTGCCAGAGCACATCAGAATTTCCATTATCGAGAAGGGTAGTGAAGTATTTCAAAATAAAGACGGACCTTTTGAATCTGTGGAAAGACCACGTGAAAGCACTAAGGGAACACATCGTTGTTTAACTTTGCAGTGGTTTTACTCACATTTAAACGAGACTAAATATTTAAGGAAATGGATGCTATACTCACCATTAACAAAGAAATTATATTGCTACTGCTGCCGGTTATTTGCATGTGCGGTTGATAAACACACAAATAAATTTGTCTCTGGTTTTCGTCAACGTCTGGTTTCGTCTCGTGGTGGAAATTAAATCCGAGGATATCACAGCATGAATCATCTCATGAACATCTATCAAACTTAGAAAAATGGAAAACGTTGACAGTGAGCTTAAAACTTAATAAAACTATTGATAAAGATAACTTGAAGATTATTAACGATGAAACTAAGAAATGGAAAAACATTTTACATCGCCTTTTAGATGTCACGTTATTCTTAGCCCAACAAAATCTTGCTTTCAGAGGCCACCGTGAAGATAGTTCTTCGGAAAACAGGGGAATTTTTTTAGAATTAGTACAATTGTTAGGGAAATATGATCCGGTGCTGAAAGAGCATTGCTTAAACCTAGAAGAGGCCGCTGGTGGGTCAAAGGGAGTACCATCGTATTTATCAAAAGGCATACATAATTAATTTATTTTATGTTTGGGTGAACATGTAAGGCAAAAAATTATTGCAGAAGAAAACATAGAGACAATTATAAGTTTGGAACATTTTCAAGATCCAACAAAGGCAAATCTAAAGATCAGGAGCAAGCTTGCTCCTGCCGGCTGTTTGTAATTTTACCTCTTTAACCTATATACAATTTTGGCTTTCTGTACTGGAGGAAGTAAATTTAGTTCAGCAATATTTGCAGTCTCCCAAAATGACTCTGGATATAGGAATTGTTAAACTAAAAGCCTTGAATGAGTATTTAGTGAAAGAACGAAACACCATTGTAGACAATGCTGTTACTTTTGGCACAAAAAAATGCATTGATATGGACATCGACATAGAGAAACGAGGAAGAAGGAAGGTAAAAAGAACGATGCCGGGTGAATTAGCTCCTGGTGTTGGATTAACAATTCAAAAAGAAATAAGACGGTCAATGTTTGAATGCATAGATCGATTTATACAAGAATTGTCGACACGTTACGAGGCCATGAAGCAAATCAATAATATTTTCCAAATTATTGAATCAAAGTTTATGCTAGAAGCTTCAGATGACGCTCTGGCTATAGCAGTTGATAATTTAATAAATCTTTATAGTGAATTTGATAAGGAGCAAGTTTTGGAAGAAATTAAAAGGTACCGCAGACATGTAAAAGCGACCGATACGACTATGGGTGTTGCTGCCAAATGGACAGCCCAAGAAATCCTACAATTTATAATAAAATGGGATTTCAGTGAATCATTACCCTGTACATCGCTTATCCTTCAATACTTTTTGACCATTTGCATCTCGGTTGCATCATGCGACAGAAGTTTTTCGAAACTTCATCTTCGATCTACAATGGGTCAAGAGCGACTGGTTAATATAGCCCTCCTTTCAATTGAAAGAAAAATTTCAATAGAAATTGATTTTACAGAAGTTATTGATGAGTTCAGTAAATTGAAGGCACGAAAACACATATAAAAATTAACTTCATATCTACTTAAAATAAAAACTACCTTTGATTTATTTTTTCTAATTGTTATTCTATATTCGTATTTTATTTTCCTCCACCATATTCATTCCATATTGTAGGTACGACCGTCTTCGTTGCCTAGTGGTATGGGCGTGTGCTTAAAAAACCGTAGGTTGTGGGTTCGAATCCTGCGGGGACTCAACGGGGGCAATTTGGGCTGATCACCCAATTGTCTGAAAAGTAACATGATCCATGCGTCCGATGGGCGTGTAAAAAGTCGGTCCACCCACCAACCTGCCACATTTGACCAGCGTGATGGGTTGCGGTCCAAAAACCCCCTAATGAATGGGCGTGTAATAGGGGAGGCCTATGTCCAGCAGTGTCTATCACAGGCTGATGGTGATGATGATGATTGTAGGTACATACCTATGTTTATTAAGCTTAAATAATTTAAGCCGAATTTAAATTTAACTCGTCAGATTTTAACGAAATAATTATAAATACTTGTACATACAATTTTGAACCGAATAAAATACTTGTAGAAATACATTTGCTAAAAGCTTGGGGGCCTCATTCAGCTTTGCCGCCCCGGGCCTCTGACGGGCTTAGTCCGCCGCTGAGTGGACGCCAACAAGACTGTAGACTGCTGAAGGCTGTTTATGATCCAATTTTATTGGGTAAATAACGGGACAAAACTCTTTATCTGGCTGTGTAGCGTAATGTGACAAAATGGCGATGAAAATTACGACCGCAAACAACGCACAGCCGGCGAAGATCGATGCATGTTTGTGCGGAAATAAATATATCACGAGTTAATGCTGTTTGTTCCGGTCCAGTCGGAAAATTCATTTTGGGAAACGGTTAACGATTTTCGTGCGCTTTTTATTATGCGATGATAATTTTGTTGCTTGTAATTGTTTGAATTTTATTTTAAAAGATGACAAAACAATGAATCCCGCTGAGTTTCTTTCGCCGGTTCTGCTCAGAGACGTCCTTTTGCGAGCGTTGGTAGCGTTTTGACCATCAATAAATGAGTTTATCACTCCCATTTTAAATAGAAATTAAATAATGAAACAAAAAGAAATTATAAAACATTCGATTTTGAATTTGAATATGATTTATGTAATTGATATCATAATTTGTGGATTTTTTGTCATTACAGCGCGCTGTTTAAAATATATAAACCTTAAGGGTGAGGTAAAGAAATGTTACCTTCTTGCTCCATACATCTTCCTAGCCATTTCTTAATTTATATAGGGTTGTTTTCTTGTTATGTTAAATATCTATATTATAAGTTTCTTCAATTAAATATTATATTATTATTGGCAACATTTGATAAGTCAGGGTTCTATAGCTACTTCATTAAAGTAAATAGTGCACTGTCAAAACGCCTGACATTATAATTATAGCAAAAACTATTACATATTTTAGTAGGCATATTTAGTGCTTTAAGAAGAAAAATCTGGAATTTTTAAATGGTATCTATCATGGAAACTGCTGGTTTTATTTCGTTTATTTCGAGATTAATAATTTAACTGCCACCGTAGCCCAGTGGTATGGGCGTGTGCCTTAGAAATCGGAGGTCATGGGTTCTGAATCCTGCGGGATTCGACAAATTTCATTGTTTACTAGTTGGTTAGGGCAATTTGGGCCGATCACCCAATCGTCTGAAAAGTAAGATGATCCATGCGTCGGATGCACATGTAAAAAATCGGTCCACGCACCAACCCGCGTTGGAGCAGCGTGGTGGGATACGGTCCAAAACGAATAGTTGTGTGTTAGGGGAGGACTATGTCCTGCAGGACTATCACAGGCTGATGATGATGATGAATAATTTAAACTATAAAAGAAACACGTTTTATTTAAAGTTACTTAACTTGTTTATAATAAAAATATACCAAAGAATTATTTGAATATGAAAATGAACACGAAATAAAATCACATATCCCTTTTCATATGTAAATAGTCACTTAAATATTACGTTTTTTGCATTATTAAGACATTTGTTTGTAACTTTGTCAGTTTAAAGAGAGATGTTTTAGACTATTATTTTTATTTATTGACTCACCAGACAGACGAGCAGTCGGGCCACCTGATGGAAAGTGGCCACCAACGCCCATTGACGTTGGCAATACCAACACGTGGTAACACCACGCTGCCTACCGTGAGACATACGATGTTTGATCACGTTTACCTAGTAGAAACGCTGGCTACGGTGCCTTTAAAATGGAACACAGTAGTGTTTTCACGGTACTGCTTAACGGTAGAAATACCCACCAACCTAGACGGTCTCCTGTAAAAAAAAGGGACCTATCACCTGTAACCACTCCTGTGAACTTGAAAGTGCATAAAAAGTTCTAACAAAAAATTGTTAAATTTACCAAATTATTTATTGTTTTAATGTCGCGCTAAATGAAGGAGTAATTTACCAAATTATTGGACCGCGTAACATGCTTGATAATAATAGATTTAATTATATTACGAAAAGTTTGTTCTCATCGAAAATAAATTAGAAATTTCTGAATTTCTTCCTTCTATTTTCCTTACTTTTCCTTTTTATTTAAAAATGGCTATTAAAAAGATGTACAGAAAAATATAGGTAGAGTACAGCTTGTGTCATGCAGTATACGCTTTTATATTCAAAGAATCATAAATGTATTATTCGGTTTCGAACATCTTATTAACTTTATGCACTTAAATTTATATTTCACTTCATTAATTCACTTAAAGTGTTGTTAAATATTAACGGCTAACGAAAATCGCTAACCGTTTCGCAAAACGTATTATCGACTCCACCGGAACAAACAGCATTAACTCATGATATATTTATTTCCGCACAAACATACATCGATCTCACCCGCTGTGGGTTGTTTGTGGCTGTAATTTTCCTCAACATTATGTCATTTAATATAGTGAAAGCACGTCAAGAGCTTCGACCTGCTAACCCATAATAAAAGTATATAAATAATTATAACTACATTAGCTGTCACATCACTGATTGAAGTATCAGTTGAACATAACCCATTTTGTCCGTACTTTTGGCTTGGATCTTGTCTTTAGACCCATTGTGTCAGAGTTTATTTTATAATGTTAATTAATGTTTACGATTAGACGCAAAGAAGAATGTTATTGTAACCATGTTTCTTTTTACGGGTATTGTGAGGTTGATATGCAGTGCAGGACAAAATCTATTTTATTACACGCTATTATATCTGGTAGAACACCTTAAACGTATGAGCTTATTCTTTCAAAAGATTCAAAAGAAATGGTAATTAATTCAAGTGAAACTTTGAGTTTGTAGGTTAAAAGTTTTCGGTATATGATTGTAGACATTACATAGCATTTATAATTTTCTGTTTTATAATACAGCTTATGATTAAGTTGAAATTTATTTGTTCCAGTTATCGTTACATATAAAATAAATTGAAGCGTTTGTTTGTGACAACAAAGTAATCGTTTAACTGACTACATTCTGGACGCTCGGAAGATTATGCCTTTTTGTTTTAACATTTTTCAATTGACAAAAAGTATTTATTTTCTACCACGTTTTCAATACGGCAACAAACAGAAATGCTTTTACAGTTACTGCATTTCAAATAGAACCAGTTCATCGTTAAATAGCGAGACAATGCTAAATTGCACTTTAGCTTGTATTGCCAAGACATTTATTGTCCGTGAAAAATGAACGATGCTCCATTGTTTAGGAACAGCGAAATTTATACTTTTCTTTCTTTGTAGTTTGTCAGTAACATCTTTCTATAAACAGGCGGTCTAAAACTTATTTCTCTTTAAATTTCAGTTGTTAACAATTTTGTTAAAGTTTGAAGAAAACTTTTTGGTCAAACATGACTACGGTACATTTTGTGTAGTTGTTTGCAATCAGTAAATACATTGCTTTATGTATTTTTTTTTATTTTCTAATGATATTTGTTGTAATTTTCAAGAAAGATATCTAAATTAAACAAAAAAAGCTCTTGCAATCTGTTCGAGTCAAAAGTTGCGAGAGATTTTTTTCGAAAGACAGATCTTCAATCTTTTTAATCAATATGAACTCACTGATGTTTTTCAAAAGCGATCTAGACATTCGTAATTGATTTACATAAACATCCTACACTCATTAACCAATTATGTCATCAATGAGTCTTCAATCCAAAAAGACCTTAATCATCTAGAAACATCGACAATATCTACCAAAGTCTACTAGGTCAAAGTGAATAAATGATTATAATCATTAATCTCTTTCTCGTTCGGAGGTCAATTAACAGATGAATTAATATGAAAATGTTTACTTAGCTTATCGGCTATGAATAAATTCGATTCAAAAATATCAAGACAAAAAAATATTATCTGTATCGATGATGATAATTGCAGTTAACTAAAATATTAAACAATTAAAACTTAAGTGAGAAATTGTACTAATAAGGTATTCTATAAATGGCTAAACTCACGCGAAATCGGTATTGGTCATTAGAAGGATTGGGATAACTTCGCCGTCTACGAGTAATTTCACGTGAGTTTAGCCGTCCATAGAATAGGTTAACTAAAATATACTCCCTGCATACATCATATATCATCAGCCTGTTTTAGTCCACTGCTGGACATAGGCCTCCCTAATACACCCCTATCCATTAGGGGTTTGGACCGTATCCCACCACGCTGGTCCAATGCGGGTTGGTGGGTGGACCGACTTTTACATGCCCATCTGACGCATGAATCATCTTACTTTTCAGACAATTGGGTGATCGGCCCAAATTGCCCTAACCAACTAGGAAACAACAATGAAAATTTGTTGAATCCCGCAGGATTCGAACCCACGAACTCCGGTTTCTAAAGCACACGGCCTTACCACTAGGCTACGGAGGCAGTTCACTCCTAATCTAGATTAATCACTTAAGATCGCAAAATTTGAATCAAACACAATACTCAGCTCCACTTCGTTTTCAAATCTTCTTATTTCATATCGAGCAAATCGCTTCGCAATCGAATTTTCAATAACTCGGGTAAAGGCATGCACTCACGCCAGCTGTATTGAATCAGTGATTGAATGGAATACAGATAATGTATAGAATAGAATCCATCATGCGAAGCTCTGAAAGCTTTGAGGAATGTGTGAGATGAGCTTTTCTCCATTCATATATTCAACGTATCGCATCGCATATAAGTAACGTTTTTCATATCCTGTCAATATTTTAAGGATGAAAAGATGTATTTCAGATTATGATCGAACTTTACGTTAAGACATCTTACATATCAAATGAAAAGAATATAGATTAGTCTTCCAAAATTCTTAAAAACTTACTAACTTAAAAAGCCGTGGGCTATAAATTATCTTCTTAAATTTAAATTAATACGCCTACTGATATTTTATAGCAAAATATGTTAAAGATGAATAGGTGTTTAGCCTGACGTATATTTGTACCCTGTAAGTAGAGATTGTAGAAATACGTCTATTAGCCAAAAAGTTAAGCCGTCAATGTCTTCTAGAGTAACTGTTTTTACACATCATTTATTAAAAGACTTTACAGATTATATCGTTTTTTATTTATCTACACTTATTGTACAAAATGAGTACAGTGGCGGACTTAATGCCAAAGGCATTCTCTGCCAGTCAACCATTGGGTGGTTTAGAGAATGTTAAGTAGGTGCAATAATTAAAGATAAAAAAAAAAGAAAAACAAGGTTTTAATCATAAGAATTGGGTCTTTAAAAAGTACTAAATGACAAAATATTAAAAAAAAAGGAAGTAATACACGTACATTAATATGTTCACAATACAAATATTCTTAATACATATTGCTGTACTAGATACACATAAATATAATAGATATATCTGAATAATTACATAAACTTACATACATAAGTACATACATACATACACTTATGTTATATATAAGTATAAATATCAGATTGAAATAAAATAAAAGCATCTGTTTCATTGTTGTAATTGACTTAAGAGTTTTTATTTTAAAAGCATAAATTTACTGCTAGACCTTGATGTAGTATAACCTCAGTATGCGTAAAACGGAATAAGTAATAAAATACAGAAATGACGGCATATAAAACGTCGAAAAACGCCTACTGCTTAAGCGTCCTATCGGTCTTCTGGAGTATAAAAAAAGGAACAGGGAGTGCGCCTGTCTTTGCGCGACACTTATCTTATCTCCTCGTAGTTGGCTGATCTCTAATATAGATCGGCCGCCGTAGTCGTAATAGAATAGGGGAACATGATTAACTTATTTAACTAAGGGGGTCTTCAATATATTTGCATTTACTATATTGAATTTACAATAGTCGGCGTTCAGTTTATTTGCATTTCCCATAACATTAACCCCATCCGGGAAACTGTCGTTCGCAGTTGGAACTATTACAATAAACAAGTAATAACAAGTTAATGTTCAAAGTTGGGCCTAACTGTGGCATTTCAGGCATATGTTTAGTATATGCTATTGATATTCTACAAAACTATAAACAATTCAAAAATATAAACGGCTTTTGCAAATTTTAGTTTTATCTATTCTAATGTTTTGAAGAGGAAATATTAGATTATTTGTTTGTAATCAATTGGCTCGAAACTATTAAACCTGTAAGAATGTTCTTTTCTCGTAGGTAAGGACATTTCATACTTTTACCTCTACAAAATAACACGGGTATAACTGGGACGGAATACTGTTAAAATTAACATCATCATCATCAGCCTGTATTAGTCCATTGCAGGACACAGGCCTCCCCTACTCCACACCTTCTCCATTAGGGCTTTTGGACCGTATCCCACCACGCTGGTCCAATGCGGGTTGGTGGGTGGGTTTTACATGCCCATCCGACCCGTGGGTCATCTTACTTTTCAGACATTTGGGTGATCGGCCTATATTGCCCTAACCAACTAGAAAACGTTAGACTCTGACCACTTGCCGGTCTTATTCAAACTGGGCCAAGTCGCACGTGCAGTCCCTACGACCAAAACCGTAACAAATTGGACGCAGACTCAGGGCTATAGACCCCAAAGTTGCTTCAACCTACCGGAGCTTATTGATAGTGTAGACAAAGCGTATATTGCCATCGACAGTATCAAACGCATATCTCATCAGCCATCGACGACTCCGAAAGGACAGTCAAGGTTTCACGAGACCGCACCTTTGGCTTGCCGTTCAGATGCCTGATAAGAGAGAAAAATTTACTCAAGCGGGCATTTTATTGCTATCTGTCCGAATCAAACCAATTTCGCCTTAGGCAACTAAAGCTAGAGGTCAGAGATAGGATAGAGTTACATCGCAAAGGCTCATGATTAGGTCTGACGGAAGACTTAGTGCCATGGCACACTGCCTATTGGCAGTTGGCTCGACGTATGAAGTCCGAACCTCGTTACGCTATGCCGCCATTATCAAAGCCAACCGGGGCTTATTAGCTTCGATGACTTCGAAAAGGCCGAATGCTTAGCCGATACGCTAGAAGAGCAATGTACACCATCTCGCGCACACGCCGACGCGGCCAACCTATCGGAGGTGGACCGTCTAGTTAGGGCTGCCTACCACCAGAGGGCGATAATTTAAAGCCAGTGACCCGGAGGAGGTGCGATATTATTAAGGGTCTTAAACCCAGGTCGGCACCAGGCCCAGACCGTATCTCAAATAGAACATTAAAATACTTTCCAGGCCCTATTGTATTGTTGGTCAACATTTTCAACATTTTACTATTGTCTTGTACTTTTCCTGATGCCTGCAAAGAAGCCATCGTCATCGGTATTCCCAAGCCGAACAAACCCTCTAACCTACCCACGAGTTATCGTCCAATTAGCTTGCTCAATTGCTTGGGTAAACTATATGAACGCATAATTCTCTTCCGGTTGAAAGACCACGCCTTCTCCAATAACCTCATCCCAGACGAGCAATTCGGTTTTTGCACTCGTTTAGCACTCGTGTTCCGACCAAATTTATCGCCTGACGGAATTCATTCTGAACGGCCTTCATCAATCCAAACCCCGTATCACAGGGGCCGTCTTCTTCGATGTCGCAAAGGCATTTGACAAAG
This sequence comes from Lamproptera curius, assembly GCA_029286875.1. NCBI lineage: Eukaryota > Metazoa > Arthropoda > Insecta > Lepidoptera > Papilionidae > Lamproptera > Lamproptera curius. The sequence continues at coordinate 1,445,933 of JAGSMT010000086.1, forward strand.
TCTGGCACAACGGCTTGATTTACAAGCTGTACACTCTCAAAGTGCCGGACAGGCTGGTTCACATCATCCAAGCCTACTTGTTGAATCGCAATATACGCTCTACTCAAGCGACATTTCAAAGCCCGACGATGTCAATCTGGCACTTTAGGCCGATAACACCGCCCTCTATTGTTCGTCGTTAAGACCAAACTATATCTTTAAAAAGCTTCAGAACGCGATCAATCGTTTAGGCGCATGGTTTCGTAAATGGAGAATCGACGTCAATCCCGATAAACTGAGCAATACACTTTCATCGGTCTAGATTACGTCGTGATTACACGATACCCCGGTTTTCAACCCAGGCGTCAGGATAAGGCCACGCGCTGGCCGAAACCAGACACTAGGGCAACTAAAACTCTACGGCCAACCGATCCCATGGGAAAGGAAGGCCAAATACTTAGGCGTGACCTTCGACTGCAACATGTAAAATAATAATAATAATAATAACTCATTTAATCAATCCAGCACATTAATTAACAAACAAATACACACAATAACTAACTAATTAACAAACAAACAATGTAAAAAGTACGGAACAAGGGCTATCTAGGGTTAAACCTACTTATTGTAACATAGTATAAAAAAGAGAACATGAAAACGATATTTTACAATAAAAACACTGTTTAATAATAATATAAAAAAATCAAAGAACACAACAATACAAAGAACTTTAACTACGTAAACCCTTCTTGTTCTCGTTGACGTATACAACGATGCTGGATCGATAAGGTTCCAACTCAGCATTATGTTGGCTAAGGCCAACGCTGGTATTCTGCTGGCACCTACTTATACCTAATTAACCTAAAACTTCCCTATATTTTATATATATTATTCTCTCCACGGTTAACTTTATAGCGGCTACGGCTTTAAGAATTGCAAGATCAAGTAATTAAATAATTTTCTTAAACTTAAACTTAACTATTAACGTGATATAGAAATACGAAATAAAGAAGAGCTAGAAATAAGAACAGATAAATTTAAATCAAACAGCACGATGTTATCTATCTTTTTGTTTATTCAAAAAGAACTCCTTTAACTTTTTTTTAAAAGTGTTTTTAACGTTCAGTGCCTTGATGGGTGGTGGAATATTATTCCAACATTTTGCTGCTGCATATCGGAAGCTGCCCTTAAACGCTGCAGAGCTATGTTTCTGTATGACAATCTGTTGAAGTCGTTGATTCGCTTCACGGCGCCTACCTTCCCCAAGCCATTCTATTTTTTCTTTTAAGTATCGTGGTGTATGAAAGTTAATTACGTCAAAGAGAAGGCTTGCCAAATGAACTTTTCTGCGATACTTCATATTTAATAAATTAAATTTGTTAAGGTAAGGAGTTACGTGACACCGTGGCGGAATATTTAAACAAAAACGAGCGCATGCGTTTTGTACACGTTGGATAAGTTTTTCAGTGCGTGCGTATAACCTACAATCATAAATAACATCTGAAAAATTTAATTTAGATAAAACTAATGATTCTACTAATTTTAGACGAATGTCTTGACTAAGATACGGTCTTAATTTATATAAAATTTTTAATTTGTAAAAACAGCTCCGCACCGTGACACCAATATGTTTCTCGTATTGTAGCTCCGAGTCGAGCTCTAGGCCCAGGTTTCTTGCCTCAAAGACTCGCTCAACTGGTTGGGAGCCCAGAGTCACACCACAATCTTCAGGGATCTTATTTACATTAAGCCGAGAGCCAATCACAATACATTTAGATTTGCTAGGGTTATCGGCTAAGCAGTTGTTAAATGACCAATCCATGATACGCTCGAGGTCCGAGTTTAGATTGCTTTTTGCTAAGCTATGTTCGCTTGCTTTAAAAGAGATATATATTTGTAGATCATCGGCGTACATGTGGTAATTACAGTGTTTTATACTATGTATGATGTCAGTGGTGTATATGATAAATAGTAATGGGGAAATAATAGAACCCTGGGGGGTTCCTCTATTGAGGTAAGTTTGCGTTGAACGAACTTTTTGACCATTACTACTTTTTATTTCAACGAATTGACTGCGGTGAGTTAAATAACTCTCGAACCATTTGATGGCCTTTTCATCAAAACCATAATAAGCCATTTTTGCTAACAACAATGGAATATTAATACAATCGAACGCCCGTGAGAAATCTAATAGAACTAAAATAGAACACATTCCCGCGTCCTGTGCCGCCAAAATGTTATCTGTCACATCTAAAAGGGCTGTGGTTGTGCCGTGACCTTTGCGAAAGCCTGATTGAAACGGAGACAGAATTTTATTTTTTTCAAGGAATTCGGTAAGTTGTCTCAATATCACCTTTTCTATTACTTTTGACATACAGGGCAATATACTTACTGGCCGAAGATCTTTTACTGAGGTGGGATTATTAATTTTTGGTAAAGGCATTACAATTGCCGTTTTCCATATATCTGGGTATTTCGACATTGAAATAGAGGCATTTGTAATAAAAGTAAGGGTCTTAAGAGTATACGGGAGGGTTAGGCGAAGCATTTCTAAACTAATTCCGTCGATACCTATGGAATTTGATTGCAGTTTATTAATTATTTTCATAATTTCGGCTTCGTTAGTATTTTCTAAGGTAAACGTGTGGTCGCGATTATGGCGATTGTTAGTAAAATAACTAAGGTTAGAAGCGGATGTATAAGAATTTCCCGGCACATTCAAAAAATGACAGTTTATTATGTTTGGATCTGTAAATGACGGTGGGAGGTAATTGTCGGTATGCGGTGGAAGCACAACCTTTTTTAAATTCTTCCAAAGATTTCTCGAGTTATTTAAGTTTTTTATTATATATTGATTAAAGTAAGCTCTCTTTTCAAAATAAATTGATTGTGTAACGAGATTTTTAATGTTTTATAGTACGTTTTATGCGACTCTAATTTTGTTTTAAATATTTTGAATGGGCTTCATTACGAAATTTCATCATAGTCTTTATTGTGTCTGTTCAAAAGTCATATTCAGGACGCTAGGAGAAAGGCTTTGTTCGTTTCGACCAGACTCTATCACCTAACGAATTCTCACAGTAAAATGTCGCTCAAATATAAACTTCTATTGTACAAGGTATGCATACGACCAATCATGGCTTATGCATGCCAAGTTTTCGCTCACGCATCCTCCACACTCCTAAAGCAACTACAAGTAGTACAAAACAAATTCATCCGCCGCGCCACCGGGGCGCAGTGGTACCAACGAAACGTAGATTTACACAGCGACTGCAAATTGCCGACACTCCGCGAGCACTTTAAAAAGTTAACTCGCAAACACATAGATAAAGTAGTCAACCACAGTAACCCTCTGCTGGTAAAAGCAGCAACGTATACGGCCGATCCAAACGCGTCTAGTCAAAGCGTAGACCGCGAAACGTTCTCCTCGACCCGGACGAGGAAGGGTCGCCGAGACTCCGGACCCAACGGGGTCCCGACATCAAACCATACACACTACACGATTAGGAATAGCACACATTCCTGTAGTTCGCCCTCGCTTACGGGCACAGCGAAACACACACACGCGTACACTAGATACACCCGCGTTCCAGGGCGGTTCTCACCGCCCCAGCCACCGATTAATACAGTCGCCAGCCCGTCAGCGTCCCGGTTCGTAATACGATCGTCGACGATCTGGAATGGATAACTGACACGACCGAAGAGAGATAAGGCACAGAATAGACTTTTTACGATTGGGTGAACAGACCACATTGCACTAACCGATTAGGAAACAACAATGAAAAGTTGTTAGCTACATGCAGAATTTGAACCCATGACCTCCAGTTTCTAAAGCGCAAGCCATTAGGCTTCAGGGCATTTATTTATTGTTAAATATTATATATATATATATTATTATATAATAGGGGAGAGGGATGTGACGACCCTACCGCCAACTTGACGGCGGATCTGCCTTATAGTGGAGTAAGACTGATTCGCATCACAAGTGCAATTAGTCAATTGCCAATCCGCTTGCTCAGCGTGACAATTATCAGCAACTCTTTTAGTGGACGCCAACAAGACTGGGCGTCTTGGCGTTTATTAAAAGAACCAGCAGTAGACTGCTGAAGGCTGTTTATGATCCAATTTTTATTGGGTAAATAACGGGACAAAACTCTTTATCTGGCGGTGTAGCGTAATGTGACAAATGGCGATGAAAATTACGACCGCAAACAACGCACAGCCGGCAAAGATCGATGCATGTTTGTGCGAAATAAATATATCACGAGTTAATGCTGTTTGTTCCGGTCCAGTCGGAAAATTCATTTTGGGAAACGAGTAACGATTTTCGTGAGCAGCATTTTGATAGCTGGGAACGTTTAAATATATTTTATGCGATGATAATTTTGTTGCTTTTAATTGTTTGAATTTTATTTTAAAAGATGACAAAACAATGAATCCCTGAGTTTCTTTCGCCGGTTCAGCTCAGAGACGTCCTTTTGCGAGCGTTGGTACCGTTTTGACCATCAATAAATGAGTTTATCACTCCCATTTTGAATAAAATTAAATAATGAAACAAAAAGAAATTATAAAACATTCGATTTTGAATTTGAATATGATTTATGTAATTGATATCATAATTTGTGGATTTTTTGTCATTACAGCGCGCAGTTTAAAATATATAAACCTTAAGGGTGAAGTAAAGAAATGTTTTGCTCCATACATCTTCCTAGCCATTTCTTAATTTATATAGGGTTGTTTTCTTGTTATGTTTAATATCTATATTATAAGTTTCTTCAATTAAATATTATATTATTATTGGCAACATTTGATAAGTCAGGGTTCTATAGCTACTTCATTAAAGTAAATAGTGCACTGTTAAAACGCCTGACATTATAATAATAGCAAAAACTATTACATATTTTAGTAGGCATATTTAGTGTTTTATGAAGAAAAAAACTGGAATTTCTAAATGGTATCTATCATGGAAACTGCTGGTTTTATTTCGTTTATTTCGAGATTAATAATTTAACTGCCTCCGTAGCCCAGTGGTATGGGCGTGTGCCTTAGGGTTCGAATCCTGCGGGGATTCGACAAATTTTCATTGTTGTTTACTAGTTGGTTAGGGCAATTTGGGCCGATCAACCAATCGTCTGAAAGGTATCCATGCGTCGGATGCACATGTAAAAAATCGGTCCACGCACCAACCCGCGTTGGAGCAGCGTGGTGGGATACGGTCCAAAACCCCCTAATGAATAGTTGTGTGTTAGGGGAGGTCTATGTCCAGCAGTGGACTATCACAGGCTGATGATGCTGATGAATAATTTAAACTATGAAAGAAACACGTTTTATTTAAAGTTATTTAACTTGTTTATAATAAAAATATACCAAAGAATTATTTGAATATGAAAATGAACACGAAATAAAATTACATATCCCTTTTTCATATGTAAATAGTCACTTAAATATTACGTTTTTTGCCTTATTAAGACATTTGTTTGTAACTTTGTCAGTTTAAAGAGAGATTTTTTTAGACTATTATTTTTATTTATTGACTCACCAGACAGACGAGCAGTCGGGCCACCTGATGGAAAGTGGCCACCAACGCCCATTGACGTTGGCAATACCAACACGTGGTAACACCACGCTGCCTACCGTGAGACATACGATGTTTGATCACGTTTACCTAGTAGAAACGCTGGCTACGGTGCCTTTAAAATGGAACACAGTAGTGTTTTCACGGTACTGCTTTACGGTAGAAATACCCACCAACCTAGACGGTCTCCTGTAAAAAAAAGGGACCTATCACCTGTAACCACACCTCACAAAAATTGTCAAATTTACCAAATTATTTATTGTTTTAATGTCGCGCTAAATGAAGGAGTAATTTACCAAATTATTGGACCGCGTAACATGCTTGATAATAATAGATTTAATTATATTACGAAAAGTTTGTTCTTCTTATTAAAATAAATTATATATTAGAGAAATCATTACATTCGTGACTAAATTAATATAAACACTGATACTAGATTCACTTATTCTTATTACTTATTATTACTTATTTCTATCTGTCAGTTAACGTCATTTAGTGGTTAAATTAGACGCTCTTTATACGTTAGACCAGTATTAGGTCTGAAGCGTTGTTCTCGAGGCAAAACCATTTTATAATATGCTATCGGCGTGTTTAAATTTTCAAGATAGTATGAAAGCATAACATTAGTATTAATTGTAGAAATTTAAAGTAAATGATATGAAAGTTCTGAATTTCTTCCTTCTATTTTCCTTACTTTTCCTTTTTATTTAAAAATGGCTATTAAAAAGATGTACAGAAAAATATAGGTAGAGTACAGCTTGTGCCATGCAGTATACGCTTTTATATTCAAAGAATCATAAATGTATTATTCGGTTTCGAACATCTTATTAACTTTATGCACTTAAATTTATATTTCACTTCATTAATTCACTTAAAGTGTTGTTAAATATTAACGGCTAACGAAAATCGCTAACCGTTTCGCAAAACGTATTATCGACTCGACCGGAACAAACAGCATTAACTCATGATATATTTATTTCCGCACAAACATACATCGATCTCACCCGCTGTGGGTTGTTTGTGGCTGTAATTTTCCTCAACATTATGTCATGTAAAATAGTGAAAGCACGTCAAGAGCTTCGACCTGCTAACCCATAATAAAATATATAAATAATTATAACTACAATAATTATAACGCTATTATATCTGGTAAAACACCTTAAACGTATGAGCTTATTCTTTCAAAAGATTGAAAAGAAATGGTAATTAATTCAAGTGAAACTTTGAGTTTGTAGGTTAAAAGTTTTCGGTATCTGATTGTAGACATTACATAGGATTTATAACTTTCTGTTTTATAATACAGCTCATGATTAAGTTGAAATTTACTTGTTTCAGTTTTTGTTACAAATAAAATAAATTGAAGTGTGAAGATTTTTTATGCCTTTTGTTTTAACATTTTACAAATGACAAAAAGTATTTATTTTTTACCACGTTTTTAATACGGCAACAAACAGAAATGCTTTTACAGTTACTGCATTTCAAATAGAACCAGTTCATCGTTAAATAGTGAGACAATGCTAAATTGCACTTTAGCTTGTATTGCCAAGACATTTATTGTTCGTGAAAAATGAACGATGTTCTATTGTTTAGGAACAGCGAAATTTATACTTTTCTTTCTTTGTAGTTTGTCAGTTATATCTTTCTATAAACAGGCGGTCTAAAACATATATCTTTTTAAATTTCAGTTGTTAACAATTGAAGTTTTAAGAAAACTTTTTGGTCAAACATGACTACGGTACATTTTGTGTAGTTGTTTGCAATCAGTAAATACATTGCTTTATGTATTTTTTTTTATTTTCTAATGATATTTGTTGTAATTTTCAAGAAAGATATCTAAATTAAACAAAAAAAGCTCTTGCAATCTGTTCGAGTCAAAAGTTGCGAGAGATTTTTTTCGAAAGACAGATCTACAATCTTTTTTAATCAATATGAACTCACTGATGTTTTTCTAAAGCGATCTAGACATTCTAGACATTCGTAATTGACTTTTCACATAAACATCCTACACTCATTAATCAATTATGTCATCAATCCAAAAAGACCTTAATCATCTAGAAACATCGATAATATCTACCGATAGGTCAAAGTGAATAAATGATTATAATCGTTATTCTCTTTCTCGTTCGGAGGTCAATTAACAGATCAATTAATATGAAATCGTTTACTCAGCTTATCGGCTATGAGTAAATTCGATTCATAAATATCAAAACAAAAAAATATTATCTGTATCGATGATGATAATTGCAGTTAACTAAAATATTAAACAATTAAAACTTAAGTGAGAAATTGTACTAATAAGGTATTCTATAAATGGCTAAACTCACGCGAAATCGGTATTGGTCATTAGAAGGATTGGGATAACTTCGCCGTCTACGAGTAATTTCACGTGAGTTTAGCCGTCCATAGAATAGGTTAACTAAAAATATATTCCCTAATCGAAATTATACACTTAAGATCGCAAAGTTTGAATCAAACACAATACTCAGCTCCACTTCGTTTTCAAATCTTCTTATTTCATACAGAGCAAATCGCTTCGCAATCGAATTTTCAATAACTCGGGTAAAGGCATGCACTCACGCCAGCTGTATTGAATCAGTGATTGAATGGAATACAGATAATGTATAGAATAGAATCCATCATGCGAAGCTCTGAAAGCTTTGAGGAATGTGTGAGATGAGCTTTTCTCCATTCATATATTCAACGTATCGCATCGCATATAAGTAACGTTTTTCATATCCTGTCAATATTTTAAGGATGAAAAGATGTATTTCAGATTATGATCGAACTTTACGTTAAGACATCTTACATATCAAATGAAAAGAATATAGATTAGTCTTCCAAAATTCTTAAAAACTTACTAACTTAAAAAGCCGTGGGCTATAAATTATCTTCTTAAATTTAAATTAATACGCCTACTGATATTTTATAGCAAAATATGTTAAAGATGAATAGCTGTTTAGCCTGACGTATATTTGTACCCTGTAAGTAGAGATTGTAGAAATACGTCTATTAGCCAAAAAGTTAAGCCGTCAATGTTGCAATCGATTTTTCGTCACATATTATTTTCATAAATAACAAGTCTCAATAAAAATCTTAAAAACTTCGGCCTTTCAGTTTTTAATAGCCGCAATAAATAATTTAAAAAAACAACCTAATACTCATCATGTCATCATGGCTGAGACCGCAAAGGATCTTCAGAAAATGGTGAATAGCCTGGCTAAGTCTTCTGCATGAATCGGTCTCTTGATGAACTTGGGTAAAACCAAGGTCATGTTTAACGAGCACGTTGATCCGGAACCGATCACAATTGATGGCACCTCCCTCGCAGTAGTTTCGGTGTACGTTTACCTAGGGCATACGCTTGAGCTAGGTAGAAGCAACTTTGAGGGGGAGGCCAACAGAAGGATTCGGTTGGGCTGGGCAGCTTTTCATAAGCTTCGTCAAGATTTCTCGTCACCAATCCTAGAGTGCCTCAAATCGAAATTCTTCGACCAGTGCGTTATGACCTACGGTGCCGAGACTTGGACACTTACGGTTAAACTGGTCCACAAATTTAAAGTCGATCAGCGAGCTATGGAGAGGGCTATGTCTCTGAGCATCTCTGAAGGACCGCATCAGAAAAGATGTGATCCGTCAGAGAATTAGAGTCATCGATATAGCCCACAGGATTAGTAAGCTGAAGTAGCAGTGGACCGGTCATATAAGCTGCAGAAGTGACGACCGCTGGAGTCAGAAAGTTCTAGACTGGAGACCAAGGCTCGGCAAACGTTGTGTTGGACGCACTGAGGCAAAATGGAGTGACGACATTCACAAAGAGGCCGGTATGGGCTGAATGAGAATAGCCGAAGATCGGAAGCGATGGCGTGCATTAGGCAGGCCAATGTCCAGCAGTGGCCTGACACAGGCTGATGATAAAAAAAATCCTAATACTCCATCTGTATTTGCCAATTTTAAAGCACAACACATTGCGTACCGCGATTAAAAACTCAAAGCACTAAAAGGTTTTGATTACTGCATATTACAAACTACAATTAATTGAATTAGACCAGGTACAGTTATTACCATTGTAACCTTTTGCAACGAAGCGTCAACATTCGGATGGTGTTGTTAAAGGTAAGCGCTTAATATTGTGTTCAGTACAATGAACAACATCTCTGTGACAATCTATACAAATAAATAAAGGAAATATCTGTTCGTAGAATTAAAAATAATCGTTTTTAGAACATTATCATATACGGTACATATAACAAAATATTACTTTTAAAGAAATGCTGTCTGTCTGTTTATTCTGGCTAATCTCGGAAATGGCTGGTCAGATTTTGACGGTCTTTATTGAAATATAGCTTATATAACTGGAAATTACTTAAGGTTACTTTTTTTTATAAAAAAAAACTTCTAATCGATCATTTTAAATTTTACCACTATGTTTACAAGAAATGTTTTGTTTAATACAAACTAAAGCACGATTCAGCATTCTCTTAGTATTTAACGAGAAACTTGTTCTTTAAGTTGTAAAAAATATCTATTTCTTAGCTTCTGAATTAGAAAATGGAAAGAAGATAAATATCAATTCAGAAGAAATAATTGACAAAGAGAAAAAAGTTTTTGCGTTCGCTAAAAATTGTGTTTAAGAAAACGCGAACGTTTTGAAAATGTTAGATGCACAGGATTTTAATAAAAAACTCCGCAAATGAGAACTTAAGCATTATCTCTTTATGGTTTTGATTCTGTTATTTGAAATAAATTTGTTAATATATGATATAATGTAAAAAAGCAATGACCAAATTTAAAACAATACAATTCATTAAAACTTTAAATCCTAATTGTTTCGACTTTGGTCTTGTATTAGAAGTTATTACTGTTATATTTAACCAAAGCTTTTTTATACCTATATGCTAGGTTATATTAATAATATAACATAGCATATAGGGGTGTTCTTACGATGGCTATCACATAAATGAATAACCGGGTTTATTCACATCAAACCGATAATATTCCCGATAATACAATTAATTTGCCTTCTTCAAGAAAAGCAAAACATTTCTTAATGGTATTAATTTCGTTATTATTTAGTATATTACGCGATTCAATGAGCCGCTAAATAGCTCAATGACATAATGAACAGCCAAAATGGCCAGCAAATATGCTACGGAAATAATTAAAAAATAGAAAGAAATACACGTACATAAATATGTTAACAATACAAATTTACTTAATACATATTGCTATACTAGATACACATAAATATAATAGACATATATGAATAATTACAAAAACTTACATACACAAATACATACACTTATTTTATATATAAGTATAAATATCAGATTGAAATAAAATAAAAGGATCTGTTTCATTCTTGTAACTGACTTAAGAGTTTTTATTCTAAAAGCATAAATTTTCTGCTAGACCTTGATATAGTATAACCTTAGTATGCGTAAAACGGAATAAGAAGTAAAATACAGAAATGACGGCATATAAAACGTCGAAAAACGCCTAACTGGTCATCCGTCCTATCAGTCTTCTAGAGTATAAAAAAAGGAACAGGGAGTGCGCCTGTCTTTGCGCGTACACTTATCTTATCTCCTCGTAGTTGGCTGATCTCTAATATAGATCGGCCGCCGTAGTCGTAATAGAATTGGAGAACATTATTTACTTATTTAACTCAGTGGGTCTTCAATATATTTGCATTTACTATATTGAGTTTACAATAGTCGGCGTTCAGTTTATTTGCATTTCCCATAACATTAACCCCATCCGGGAAACTGTCGTTCGCAGTTGGAACTATTACAATAAACAAGTAATAACAAGTTAATGTTCAAAGTTGGCCCTAACTGTGGCGTTTCATGCATATTGCTTAGTATTTGCTATTGATATTCTACAAAACTGTGTTCATTTTAGAAAATATAAACGGCTTTTGCAAATTTTAGTTATATCTATACTAATGTTTTGAAGGGGAAATATTGGATTGTTTGTTTGTATTCAATTGGCTCCAAAACTACTAAACCTGCAAGAATGTTCCTCACTAATAGAAAGCTGTATTATCCAAAGTCAATTTCAAAGTCAAATATCTTTATTCAATATGGAAGCATTACACTTTCTTATTGATTGTCAAATAATCTACCACCGGTTCGGAAATGGAAGCCTCTGACCTGAGAAGAACCGGCGTAAGAAACTCAGCGAGACTTTTTCTTTTTCCTTTTTCTTCAATAAATTTTACAAAACTTTTACATAAAATTTACACCTTACATTTTACTACTTTGAAATAGCCTGGAGCGAACAGTTCATTGCCAGGGTGTGTTATCTATCAAGTAGTCATTACAACAATAATATCCTTTAACACACAAACGTTTCTTTACAAATTTCTAAAGCTTTATTTATAGATAATAGCTGAACGTTTTCTGGGTTTTTGTTGTAGAAGAGTATACATTGTCCCATTAAAGATTGCATTGTTCTTCGCTTTATTATGCTTATTCCTAGTATTTATATCATGTGTGTCACAATGTTTAAGAAAATATTTTTATGTTTATAAACATACATAATATTTTCAAATATGTATTGAGAAAAACAGTCATTACATTGATTTCTGTAAACATTTTTCAGCGATTCTTTGGGGCCCAGGTTATAGACTGCTCGAATCGCTCTTTTTGAATTGTAAATTTGGTATTAATATCAGCGCGTTTCCCACAGTAGAATGCCATAAGACATTATACTGTGAAAATAACTAAAATACACCAAACGGGCTGTCTCAACATCGGTTAGTTGTCTAATTTTTTGACTGCATAAGCCGCTGAGCTAAGTTTACTCGCCAGTCTAATAATATGGCGGCACAATTGCAGTTTAGAATCTATTGTGTTGCCGAGAAATACAGTGAAATCTACGTGGTCTAGCGCTTCTCCATCTACGACCACATCACACCCAGCTTGAGGAACATTAGGAGTTATAAACCTTATACATTTAGTTTTATTTTTGTTTAACAATAAATTATTTGCACTAAACCAGTATTTTACTTTTGAGAGGGTATTATTTACATCGTCATTTTGCAAGTTACGTCGTTTTATTCTCAATATTAAAGAAGTATCACAGCAAATAATACAATCTCGTTATTGTTCTCAACCTGGTGTGGTAGGTCATTAATATAGACCAGGAACAGAAAAGGCCCCAAAATAGATCCCTGTGGGACTCCCATACCTACCTGCGCCCCGGGAGATCTCTTGCCGTTCACGTCAACTCTCTGAGCTCGATGGCTCAAGTACGAAGTCAGAAGGTCGAGTGCGGCATTTTTGATACCATAGTGGCTTTATTTCCTGACCAAAGTATTATGCTGTACACAGTCAAATGCTTTGGTTAAGTCAAAGAAGACACCTAAGGCATCGTGTGACCTTCCCATGCCTCAAATATAGTCTTAATAAGATGGACACCGGCATCGTTGTAGAACGAACCCGTGTAAAAACCATACTGTTTGTTATTAAGCATATTATGAGAAATAAAATGTATTTGATATTGGTTAAATTATTTTCTCGAAAATTTTACTAAGCGCAGGCAGTATACTAATAGGTCTAAAGTTATTGGGGTCTGTAGTACTGCCTGATTTTAATACCGGAATAATTTTACTGTGCTTCATAAGGTCAGGAAACATAGGATAATAGTCCTTGAGTAACATAGGATAATAGTCCTTTCTAGTAGGTAAGGACATTTCATACTTTTTACCTCTACAAAACGCAAAATAACACGGGTATAACTGGGACGGAATACTGGTAAAAAATAAACATCATCATCATCATCAGCCTGTGTTAGTCCATTGCAGGACACAGGCCTCCCCTACTCCACACCTTCTCCATTAGGGGCTTTCGGACCGTATCCCACCACGCTGGTCCAATGCGGGTTGGTGGGTGGGTTTTTTACATGCCCATCCGACGCATGGATCATCTGACTTTTTAGACATTTGGGTGATCGGCCTATATTGCCCTAACCAACTAGGAAACAACAATGAAAATTTGTTGAGTCCCGCAGGATTCGAACCCACGACCACCGGTTTCTAAAGCACACGCCCATACCAGTAGGCTACGGAGGCAGCAGAGAAAACATCTACAATTCCTCATATGTCAAAGTGATTAATTGATTATAGTTATTATTCTTCTTACTTATTCAGAAGTCTATTAACGAAATCAATTAGTATTAGATGGTTTACTTAACTTATTTGCTAACCTTAGATTCGATTCATAAAGGTCGAAACAAAAAGTTAATTTGTATTACATAACTTATTAACTGTAATCTAACAAATTATTACTTAAGATCACAAGATTTGAATAAAACACAATACTCGGCTTTAATTCGTTTTCAAATCTACTTATTTCATATCGAGAAAATCGCTTCACAATCAAATTTGCAATAACTCAAGTAAAGGCATGCACTCACACCAGCTGTATTGAACCAGTGAGGAACGGAATACAGATTATGTATAGAATAGAATCCATCAGCCGGAGCTCTGAAAGCTTTGAGGAACGTGTGAGATGTGCCTTTCTCCATTCATGTATTTAACGTATCCATCTCTATAAGTAACGTTTTTCATATTCTGTCAATAATTTAAGGATTAAAAGACGTATTTCAGATTATGATAGAACTTATCGTACAGACTTCTAAAATTTTTAAAGCCGTGGGCAATAGATTCGCCCTTAATTTAAATTAATACGCCTACTGATATTAAATAGCAAAATGTATTAAATATGTAACTGTTTAGCCTGATGTATATTTGTACCCTTTAAGGTCCCTAGTGGAGATTGTAGAGATCCGTCTATCAGCCATAAAGTTAAGCGGTCGTTGTCGCAATCGACTTTTGGTTTTATTTTATTTTCATTTATAATAAAATTGTTTCTGTAATGCAGATAATATTTTCTGTCATTTCAGTTTTTAATTGCCACAATAAATAATTAAAGTAACAACCAACTACTCAATCTGCATTTGCCAATTTTAAAGCACAACTCATTGCGTGTCGCGAATAAAAACTCAACACATTTATTACATTTAAAGATTTTTATTACTGCATACTACAAACTACGACTAACTGAATTTCACCAGGTACAGATGTTTACATTTTAACCTTCTGCAACAAGGTGTCGTCGTTTTATGGTGTTGTTAAAGGTAAACGCCTAATATTGTGTTTCAGTACAATGAACGACATCTCTGTGACAATCTATACAAATAAATTAAGTAAATATCTGGTTGTAAAATTAAAAATAATTGTTTTTAGAACATTATCATATACGATACATATAACAAAATATTACTTTTAAAAAATGTGTCTGTCTGTTTGTTCTTGTGACATTTTGACTGAAACTTCATTTATAAATAGCTGATATTACTGAAATTTACTTAAGGTTGCTTTTTCATGAAAAAACTTCTAATCGATCTTATTTCAATTTTACTACGCGGACGAAATCGCGGACTGTAGGTGGTTCATAAAAAAATCCCAATAGATGTATGTCGCCACTTCGTTATTATAAATGAACGATTTTAGCTGTACTACAGATAAGAAAACTTATTTTTTCCTGTTCCTAAACATTACAGTTTCGCATTATATTTTACATTAACAAGAAATGTCTTGTTTACACAAACTGAAGCGCGATTCATAATTCTCTAATAATGAATCGCGCTTCTTTATTTAACGAGAAATTAGAAAAAATATAAACTAGAATATAAACTAGAAAAAATATATATTTATAAAGAAAAAATAATTAATTGAGCGAAAACGTCCTTGCGTTCAAAAACTCAGAGAACTTAAGCATTTTATCTTTATTGTTTTGTTTCTTATGTTGAGAATAAATTTGTTAATATATGATGAAATGTAAATAACGATGATCAAATTTAAAATTTAATACATTAAAACTTTAAATCCTAATTACGTCTACTTCACTTGTTTTAGAAGTTATTACCGTTATATTTAAACAAAGCTTTTTATTAATAATATAACCTAACATATAGGGATGTTAGTCTTACGCTGGCTATTCCATAAATGAATAACCGATTCATTCACATCAAACCGATAATACAATTAATTTGCCATCTTTAAGAAAAGCAAAACATTTCCTAATGGCATTAATTTCGTTATTATCTACTATATTACGCGATCCAATGAGCCACGAAATAACTCAAAGACATAATGAACAGCCAAACAGGCCAGCAAGAATGCTACAGAAATCATTATTTTCATAATGTGACTGTTATTGGTGCTTATTCATATCGCGAATATTACACATTATTTATTAAACGACTTTACAGATTTTATCGTGTTTATTTGAAAAGCATAAATTTAAAAGTCGATCCTGCGCCTTATCTCTCTCCAGTCGTGTCGGTTATCCGTCCCATCGGGCTTTGTGAGTATAAGAGAATAGGGAGCGCTACTATTGCGCGTACATTTGTGCACTATAATATCTCCTGCGTAGTTGTTTTATATAGATCAGCCCCCGTTGTCGTAATCGAATTGGAGAACATTATTAACTTATTTAACCAAGGGGGTCTTCAATATATTTGCATTTACTAAGTTTAGTGTATAATAGCCCAATTTTGCAATTAACCCGATAATATCAGTCGGATACAGTCGGCGTTCAGAGTATTTGCATTTCCCATAACATTAACCCTATCCGGGAAACTGTCGTTTGCAGTTGGAACTATTACAATAAACAAGTAATAACAAGTTAATGTTTGAGGTGGGCCTAACTGTGGCATTCCATGTCGATTACATAATATTTGCGATTGATATTATGCAAAATTGTGTTCATTTTAGAATTAATAATTAGCTTTTACTAATTTTTGTCATATCCATACTAATGATTTTGGCTCTGATCTTGTCTTTGGACCCGTAAGATATTTACGATATCAGAGATTCATCATCATAAACCTGTGATAGACCACTGCTGGACAGTTCTCCTCTCAGCGCTCCCCTAACACACCCCTATCCATTAAGGAGTTTTGGGCCATATCCCACTACGCTGGTCCAATGCAGTTTGGTGGGTGGATGGGCGGTAGCTCATTCTTTCAAAAGATTTAAAAAAAATGGTAAATAATTCAATTGAAACTTTGAGTTTGCAGGTACGTAGGATTTAAAGTTTTCTGTTTTATAACACATCCTATAATTAAGTTGAATTTTATTTGTTTCAGTTGTTAATACAAATAAAACGAAATGGAGTATCTGTTTGTAACATTAAAATAATCTTACAAGATTTTTTATACATTTTTTTATTAACATTTTACAATGGAGAAAAGGCCACTAATAAAGAAATAGGCCACACACTAATTTTCTACCACATTTTCAATACACCAACTAACACAGAAATACTTTAACGGTTACTGCATTTCAAATAGAACCAGTTCCTCGTTGAATAGTGAGACAATGCTCAATTGCGCTTTAGCTTGTATTGCCAAGACATTTATTGTTCGTGAAAAATGAGCGATGCTGTATTGTTTAGGAACAGCGAAATTTTTACTTTTCTTTCGTTGTAGTTTGTTAGTAAAATGTTGTTGTTTCTATAAGCAGGCGGCTCAAAACATATTTATCTTTATATTTCAGTTGTTAAAAATTGCAGTTTGAAGAGAACTTTTTGGTCCAAGATAAAAATGTGAAACATGACTACTATTTTGCTGTATGTTTTTTTTATATTTGTTTCTAATGAAACTTTTGTAGTTTTCAGAAATATTTGCAATCTGTTCGAGTCATAAGTTATCAGAGTTTTTTTTCGGAAGAAAGATCTTCAATAATTTTCAATCAATATGAACTCGCTGATGTTCTTTAAGAGTGATCTGGACATTGGTTGAGTGGACTTTTACATTGTCATCCAACACTCATTAATCACTAAGGTCATCAATGAGTCTTCAATCCAAAGAGACCTTAATCATCTATAAAACATCGACAATTTCTTACCATAGGTCAAAGTGAATAATTGATTATAATCATAATTCTCTTTCTTGTTCGGAGGTCAATTAACAGATCAATTAATATGAGATGGTTTACTTAACTTATCGGCTCTGCGTAGATTCGATTTATATCAAGACAAAAAGAAAATATTTGTAAAGAATTTTGATTACTGCAGTCATCTAAAAATATATTTAACTCTAATCTAAATTATTACCACATGATCTCAAGATTTTAATAAAATGCACTGAATACTAAGCTCCACTTCGTTTTGTAATGTACTTATTTCATATCGAGCAAATCGCTTCGCAATCGAATTTTCAATAACTTAAGTAAAGGCATGCACTCACGCCAGCTGAATTGAACCAGTGATTGAATGGAACACAGATAATGTATAGAATAGAAGCCATCATGCGAAGCTCTGAAAGCTTTGAGGAACGTGTGAGACGTGCTTTTTCCATTCATATGTTCAACGCATGCATCTCAAGAAGTAACGTTTTTCATATCCTGACAATAATGTTAAGGATGAAAAGATATTTTCTTAACTGGAATATAAGATAAAATATCTTACATATCGAAAGAAAACACCAATATATTAACTTCTCTCGATAAAACTTTTTTAAATTTTACCACTATGTCTACAAGAAATGTTGAAGCACGATTCAGCATTCTCTTAGTATTTAACGAGAAACTTGTTCTATAAGTTGTTAAAAAATATCTATTTCTTAGCTTCTGAATTAGAAAGTAGAAAAAAAAAATTTATTCAGAAGAAATAACTGACAAAGAGAAAAAAATTCTTGCGTTCGCAAAAACTCGAGTTTAAGATCACGCAAACGTTTACAATAGCCCAATTTAGCAATTAACCCGATAATATCAGTCGAATACAGTCGGCGTTCAGTTTATTTGCATTTCCCATAACATTAACCTTATCCGGGAAACTGTCATTCGCAGTTGGAACTATTATAACAAACAAATAATAGAAGTTGATGTTTAAAGTTGGGCCTAACTACTAGTATTTACTATTGATATTCTTCAAATTTGTGTTCATTTTAGAATATATAAATGGCTTTTGCAAACTTTTGTTAAATCCATACTAATGTTTTGAACAGGAAGTATTGGATTGTTGCTTTGTTTGTTTTCAATAGACTCCGAAACTACTTAACCTATTAAAAATGTTCTTTACTACTATTAAACTGTATTATCCTCGGGTAACATAGGATGATACTCCTTTCCAGTAGAGAAGGACATTTCATACTTTTTACCTCTACAAAACCCATTCCAAAAATAACACGGGTATAACTGGGACGGACTACTGGTGAAATATAAACATCATCATTATCAGCCTCTGTTAGTCCACTGCTGGATACAGGCCTCCCCTACTCCACACCTTCTCCATTAGGGGCTTTTGGACCGTATCCCTCCACGCTGGTACAATGCGGGTTGGTGGGTGATATATGATTATAGGCATACTTTTACAAATTACATATGTTACTGTTTAACCGAGCGTGCGTAAATTTTCTACGTAGTTAAAATAAATTTCAAAATACTAATAAATATAGCATAGGATTTATTCTAGTTTTTTTCTTTTTGTAAATGTTATGAATTTTGATTAAAAAAATTCAAGAATAAAATCTTTTAGTAATTTAATTGTATTAGAGGCAGTATCTTGTTAGAATTTGAACTTCGATTAGATATTTTGTTATTAGGATAGCATTTTTTTAGTTCTAATTTTAAAGAGCTTTTCGTTCAATTAATAAACTGTATCCAGCAATTTTCATTATATTAATGATTGATTCATAGTATAGTGTAAAGATGAGTAAAGACAAATTCCAAAGTTTAAAATCATTTCGATCGTGAAATATTGCAATGAAATAGGAATTCAATAATAATAAGCAAGTATCACAAAATGTTCTTAACATTTCTTTTCAATGGTCCTATATACGTACAGGCGTGCACTTAGCTCTAAATGAATGGAAAAGAGGAAATACAAAAAATGGAATCCATCAGGCAGAGCTTGAAAGCTTTATAGGATGTGTCAGGCGTGCTTCTGTTTGATTGATATTTTCACTTTAACATATGAATCATAATACATATTAGTCTCCTACGTTAAACAAGTCAAAATATCGATGATGTAAGTAAGGATATAGGAGAACATAATAACTTGGGTCAAGTTTTCAAATTAGTTTCACTAAAATATAAGGCTAGACGAGTTTTAAATATATTGAAAGTTATATCAAGTATGTTATTGTAAAAAACTATAACTTTAAAACTTTTGTTTCAGTCCGTATTTTAATAACCATTTGCAACAAATATTTAGGATGCTACATTATTATAAAAGTTACTATAATTTATAATATTGTCAATGCAATATTTAAAGTTTTGTTTCGGTATATATTGTTTTACATAGTTTTGTAGAATAAATGTAAATGGATTAACAGAAAATTTTATAAAAAGGAAGGAGAATAATATTTAACGTAGTCGATATTCGATAGTACAAATTGCCTTACTATTACCTCTATTTCTTATTTACCGCAAGGTAATGCCAACGCATACCAGTTCTGGCGGGGGCATAGACGTGTTATCTCAGAATCGCTCCGATTAAAACCACCACGTTGCTGCTTCTTGGTACCTTAGAGATGCGGTCACAGGAACTTTTTGGCGATCTTCTGCGACCCTACCAGCGCTAGCCTCCAAAGCAGCACCATCTTGGCCCTACGGCCATCTACCTAGCTCTGGGCGCGTCGGAACTAACGCACCTTTCGTCTCTGCCCTTATACACAGGTAACAGTCTCTGTCGAGTCTGTTACTCAGGGGCCATAAGACCCAGGAGCCCAGCCCATGCAGGGACAAGACATCCAGGCCCTAGCGGCGGCCTCAGTGTTGGAGCTTTGAGCAGCCTATTCCACGGCCTGCTTTACGCCTTAGGCCGGAGTAACTGTTCGGGGGGTTACTATGTTATACTGCATGAATTTACTGATAATAGTATAAAAATCTTTTATGATGCAGTCCAGTAGTAGTAGTAGAAGTAATCATCTACATTAGAGGTTATTCCACAGTTTAAATACGCTTTTACCACACATGCGTGTCCAACCTCAGGCGGTATTGGCCTTTGCTTCATAAACCGGAGATCGTGGGTTGGCATCCCGCAGGTTTTATCGTTTTTTTCTACTCCTTCTCTCTAACTCCTTTGGTTTGTCGTTTTTTTCTGGTTGATTGGGACCATGATGAGCATGTAAAAAGTCGGTCCACCCGCTAATCCGTATTGCACCAGCGCGGTGGCTTACGGTCCAAAAACCCTATAATAGAGAAGGTGTGAATTAGGGGAGACCTAAACAAGTACTGGAGAGGAAATGTTATCGTGCTGGGTTAACTGGGTTAACATGAACTAGTTATCGCTTGATAATTAAAACAGTTTCATCTTCAAACGAGTGTTGTCCGCATAGAGTTAATGTTATGGGGAATGAAAATAAATGAACGTCAATTGTATCCGCTTAAAATTATTCAGTTAATTGCTAAATTGGCGTACTATTTTTGAAATGTTGAAATAATTTGTGTGCCGTGTGTTTACTAAATTAAATAACCATGTGAATGAAAATGTAAATTCTAAAGATGTACGTAAAAAATTCAGATCAATATTAATAAATGATTACGAGACAATTATGCCGATAACAATTAGGTTAATGTACAGGCAATTGTTAATCTGTAAGATTTTATTATTACTAATAATCGACATAAATTTCCAAATAAAAAATTGCTCTTGCGCAAATGTACATAAATTTAAATTCAGTGCTAATTAAGTAATTTCTGATCAAATTTAATTTTAAATAAAAACCTTTATAAATATCGAGTGTTAAAATAGTAAATCGCTGCGTTAGCGATACCAATGTATTTAAATTCATTAAGTTTTAAAATATGAAAGAAAGTTCTAGAAAATAACTGCCTCCGTAGCCTAGTGGTATGGGCGTATGCTTTAGAAACTGGAGGTCGTGGGTTCGAATCCTGCGGGGACTCAACAAATTTTCATTGTTGTTTCCTAGTTGGTTAGGCCAATTTGGTTCGATCACCCAACTGTCTGAAAAGTAAGAGGACGAGATTTAACATCATATGTCTCACGGTAGGCAGCGCGTTGGTGATACCTGTATTGCCAATGTCTATGGGCGTCGGTGACCACTTTCCATCAGGAGGCCCTGACTGCTCGTCTGCCTGCGTGTGTAATAAAAAAAAAAACGTACTTAGTTTATTACTATTTATTTGTCATATTCAAAATTTGTCACGCGATGATGATATCTTCATGACATAAAGAGTTTGATTCCTTTTGCTATTCCATCTGTGGGAAAAATAATTGATCCGGTTTTAAAGGCACTAATGCTTCTGTTAAGAAGATGAGTTGATGACATTCTTCATCTCATGGCGGGCTTACCGTCTTGAGATGAAGATGAATGACGATGAGCATTACCTAGATCGCTATAAGAGTCTGCTATTGTATTTTCAAGTAAATGTACGTCAATTTATTTATTTATAGTCAAAGTCAAAATCAAAGTCAAAGTCAAATATTTTTATTGAATATGAAAGCGTTAATCTTTCTTAGTGATTGTTAAATAATCTACGTGAGAAGAACCGGTGTAAGAAACTCAGCGGGACTTTTTTTTCCTTTTTCATCAATAAATTTTACAAAACTTTACATAAACCTTACACTTTACCACTTTGAAATTCAGTTCATTACCAGGGTGTGTTATCTATCAAGTAGTCTATAACATTCATATAACATTTCATACTTCGTCATATATAGTCCGTTCCGTGGCCTAGTGGTATTGGCCCTTGCTTTATAAACCAGAGATCGTGGGTTCGAATCCCATGGGGTATTTACTTTGTGTTATCTTGTTTTCTGGTTGGTTAGGACAATTTGGGCTGAACACCCAATTGTCAAAAAAGTAAGATGATCCAACAGAAAACAGTCTAGCACTTGAGTACTTAAAGCGTAGCAAACATTACAATAAATAAACTTACTTTAACGTCAAGAATATTTGTATGAAAACGTTTCTACCTATGTGAGGGGAAAATACTTAATATTACCTATGATCTTATCAAATAATAGGAAATAATTTTATTTAAAAACAACAAAAGATACGCTTAATTTGACTGCACGCTTTTGAGTTTTATTCTCATTATAAGTTATAAGATCGGTACAAGTTTGTTTTCAGTATAATTTCAGTAAATAACATTTTCAGAAAAATTATCTGTTGTACAATAATTAAGGAAAAGTTTTAGTATCCATATGTTACATATCAGTAACACCTACAATATACGTTATTTTAAGCAGTCTACAACTACAATTTCAAATATTAACTTGTTATTACTTGTTTATTGAAATAGTTCCAACTCCAAGCGACATTTCCCCGGATAGGGTTAATGTTAAGGGAAATGCAAATATAATCTTATCCGGTTTATGTTATTGGGTTAAGTTGTAAATTAGGGTAATGTATACGAAGAAAGCGTATGTACTCTACGTTTACAGACTAAACAAATATGTCAAATCGAATATAAAAGTAGCTGGTATGTTAAAGGTGTTGCATACTAACATTAAATTAAATTACGAAAAAAATGTTACATAAAGGAGGTAAGTTTCTTGCCAACAGGAGAATGCACAGCTGTCTTTACTGCTCTGAGTTTAAATTGGTATTTTGTTTTTAATTAATTTCCAGGGTTTTATGTTCTCAAGGCTATTAATAATAAGACAATTAATTTCATCGGAAGTACGTAACAATAAAGATTACGCAGATTACGTATGAACACACGTAAACATAATAACAATGTTCTGCGAGCCGGTTTCGATTACGCCGGCTAATCTACAGCCAACTACGTAGGAGGTATTGAAACCATTGTCAGTAAATATTTTACAGAGGTATTTACTATTACGTTGAAAGACCATTCACCGTTTTATTTTATTGTTTTATTTCATTGCGCTTAACATCTTAAACATGATAAAAAAAAATACTTTACGGATTTTATCACGTTTAATTTTGTTTACAATTTTCCATTTTGATCCATGGTCACGGGCAAACTGAGGTGTTGTTCGTCTGTCATAGTTTTTTACCCTGCCGTCATTTATGTATATTATTTATCAGTCCGTTTTAAGCATTGTCGTATCTTGGGTTTAATTTTGTGAATAATCCCAAGAAGGTGGTAACACTCATCTTCTCTATTTAAACAAAGATTTTTTAATTTCAATAGCCTCGCGTATCATCCTTGGTAGGAATCGGTCTTTTTTGGGAAGGATTTGTGGTTTGTCAAATCTTGTATAATGGTTGGATTGATCCAGTACATGGTCGCATAGTGCAGACTTCTTCAACCGGCGGTGCTTCACGTTTTGTGTTCTTTTATCCTAGTTCCAATGGATTCCTTTTTGGCCTATATAAGAGAGACCACTCTCATAATCAAGCTGGTACACTCCTGGATCGTGCAAAGGGGTATTCCACTTAACAGGCGGTAGAAACTGACTTATCTTCTTAGTTGGCTTGAAAAATGTTTTCATAGAAGCCTTCTTTAAGGGCACCTCGCTCGACAGTGGCTGGCTTCACTCGGTCCCTGTGACGCAGGCGTGGGATTTGGAGCTTGGTGTCCCACCGAACTTACTTGACATTCTGAAGCTCAGCAGCAAGAAGTCCTTGTCACCTCTCTGAAACAGACATTTACCAACAGTAGGTAACTGTGAAGGATGATGACCTTAAACATATCATAATTTTCTATGAGCCAAGTCATTGTATATCATCATCATCATCATCATTATCATCAGCCTGTGTTAGTCAACTGCTGAACATACACCCCTATCCATTAGGAGGTATATAATAGCTCTTATAATGTTGCTCCCAGTGTTTTAGTTAACTATTGAATTAATCAAATGTCTTAAAGTACAACATAAACTTTGTAACAACATCTTGAAATAGTCAAATTTTTGTAATTATTCTGTATAATTTGTATTGTTTTAATTTAACTTATTAGGTCAAGAAAAATCTCTGAATAAAAAAAAAACTTTTTTTTTTTGGAAAGACAGATCTTTAATAATTTTCGATCAATATGAGCTCACTGATATTTTAAAAGAGCGATCAATGATTATATGGACATAAGGAGTCGACTTTTTACATAATCGTCCACTAACGTGACCAATGGTTCCTTAATAGGGATCTTCACTATCTAAAAAACAGCGTCTATTACTACCCATAGGTCAAAGTAAATAATTGATTATAACTATTATTCTCTTCTTTATCCAGAGATCAATTAAAAAAATCAATTAGTATTATTTAAGATGGTTTACTTATTTTATAGACTAAACGTAGATTCAATTTCAAAATCCAAGAAAAAAGTTAAGTATCAAACGTTGATGATATTGCCATTGGCAAAAGTATTTGACTTTAAATCTTCCCAAAGATCAAAATTTTTAATTAAACTATTGCTTTAAGAAAATTTACGATCTTCTTCTGTTTTCAAATTCTTATTTCATATCGAGCAAATCCCCCGCAACAATTTCCAATAACTCCCAAAAGGGCACTCCCCAGCTTTAACCAGTGTTAATGGAAGGATAATTAGAATGAATCCTGGGGCCTGAAAGCTTTGAGGAACCGGTGGAGACGTTTTTTCCGTTATATATTTAATCTCAATAAGTAACGTTTTTCATATCCTGCCAATAGTTTGAGGATAAAATACGCCTTAACTCAAACAGAAATAATTCGGATCAATACAAATCAAATTACACTCAAAATGATAAAATCTCATTGAAAAAAATTAAATTATTTTCGGTTCTCCTGTTATTTGAAATTTATCAATATAAAAAAGTTAAAAATTAAATGAAAAAAATAAGAAAATAAATAAATATTAATTCCACATCAAACCAATGATATTCCGATAATAATTTACCTTTCAAAAGAAAACATTTTAATATTAATTTCGTTATTATTTACGAAATGATTAATGAGCCCAAACCAAAAGACAAATGAACAGCCAAATTGCAAAATATTTTTAATTACTTTAAATGATTGTACGTTGGGGTTTTTATATTCTTCGTATTTTAATTTTTTCTTGTATAATAATTGGAGTTTCTTAAAAATTTCTTTGCTTTTAAAAAAAAATCCCTTTTCATTTGAATTTTTTGAAAAAAACTTGAAAGGGCCTTTGGGCAATCAATAAAAAGCGGATTAGTTTCAAATTCAAATATCTTTATTCAACATAGAAGTGATACACTCACTGATTTATTGTCAAAACGTTACCACCCGCTCGGAGAAGGACGCCTTTGACTTGTGAAGAACCGGCGGAAGACACTCAGCGGAGATCAATGTTTAGAGTTCATCTCTAAAGTTTGAAACTCGTAGACCATGCTGTGCCGCAACTTTTATCTAAACTAATAAAGTCGGTCGCAATAAAATATTACTTAACGTTTACTTGCCAGTTGACGCAGTTTAATGGGATATAATACAGTATTCAGTAATTAGCGAACTCTAATGATCAAGGCTTTAGAATAGAAGTTGGTGACATTCTACATTTTTGCGATTATCTAATTGCGATAAAAAACTTATTAATATTAAGTTAAAAATACTTTAATCAAGTACTGCAACATACAAGTATTAACACTAGAGTTTGTTTTATATTTCTCTTCAATGGTGTATCATCATCATATTATATCCCTAATGCACCTTCATTAGAGGTTTTGGACGTATCATTACACTACCTGGTCTAATGCAGTTAATAGTAAATGACTTATATATGGAAGTTTATATATTGATATTTACTGTAACTCACATAAAAAGCACTTAGTTTACTACTGAACGGAAGGAATACAAAAATAATATCCATCAGGCTAGAGCTTAGGCTTTATAGACTGATCAGACGCTGTCTAATGCTTAGATTGAGCATTTCACTTTAACTATTGAATCTATACCTCCGAAAGACATTTGGGACGACAAAGCAGAACACCATAATGCCCTCGACTTTATTCAGATAAAACATACTGCTTTCTATTATTCATTTCTATGTATGTATTACGCTGTTAAAAGTCAATTCACACACAAAGCCTGCATTGGAACAGCGTGGTGATACGGTCAAAAATCCTCTAATGGAAAGGGTGTATTCGAGGCCTATGTCCAGCAGTGGACTATCACAGGCTGATGATGATGATGATGATGTATGTATTTACCCTAGGAACGTTTACTAATCGAAATTACAATAACAATTAAACAATGTCAAACGCAAACACGCGAATTAGAAACTATATTAATCTAATAGTTTGGTCGTTCATACTTTCAAGTTATACTATTCCTAACAGTTTTTATGCATGTATAAGTTTTGCAATAATTAACAGCAAACAAAAACTAAAGTATTTATTTATAATTATGAAATTTACCACACATGTGACAATAACGGCAATAGTAACCCAACTCGCTGAAATAAGTCCTTGACAGGAAACATCAAAGTGGAACACAACTTCAAACACGAACTTGTTAATTAAAACAGTTTCTACTTCAAACGAGTGTTGCCCGGATAGGGTAAATGTTATGGGAAATGCAAACAATGGACGATTAATTGTATCCGCTTAAAATTATTGCGCTAATTGCTAAATTGGCGTGTGGTGTTCGATGTTGGAGTAATTTGCGCATTTATGCTTCATCACATCATCAGGCTTTGATAGTCCACTGCTGGATATAGGTCGCCCCTAATACACCCCTATCCATTAGGGTTTTTGGACCGTATCCCACCAAGTTGGTCCAATGCACGTTAGTGGTTGGACCGACTTTTTACATGCCCGTACGATGCATGGATCACCTTTCTTTTCAGACAATAGGGTGAGCGGCCCGTGAGGTGTAATGTGACGAGGCCTATGTCTAGCAGTGGACTAACACAGACTGGTGATGATGAATATTAGTTATAACAAATGTGTTTATAAATTGAGTAAATAACATTTCTCTGAAGTGTAGTAGCATTTAATGAAATAATTAAAAGATGGGTCCAGTACACATATGTACCATATCAGTAACAGTTACGATATAAGTTATTTCAGCAGTTGACAACAAATATTATAGCGAAGCACAACTTCAAACATTAACTTGTTATTACTTGTTTATTGAAACAGTTCCAACTCAAGCGACACTCCCCCGGATAGGGTTAATGTTATGGGAAATGCAAATACACAGAATTGTTTCCGGCTTATGTTATTGGGTTAAGTGGTAAATTAGCGTAATTGATACGAAGGGAGCGTATTCTACGTTAAACTGACTAAACAAACAACACAATAATATAAAGGAAGGATAACATATTATAAGTATTGCTAATATAGTTAAATTAAATGAGGAAAAAAAAGCTAATGTAGGAGGTAGGTCCTTGGAGAATCCGATGATACAACATTACTGCTTTGAGTTTTAAAAAGTATTTTGATTAATTACAGGTTACCTTAATAAAATGAAATGGGTAAATTATCCTGGCGTATATATTCTTAAATATTACATACATAAGTTACGAACGTGGAAAAACGTTACAGCAATAATATAAAATGATCACGAAAATATGACCGTTTTAATATATTGATGCATTATTTATGTTGTACTTTAAGTCATTCGATTACGTAAATAGTAAACTAAACTATTCGGATCAACTGTATATAATACATTGTTACAAATTTGCATAAGGAGCGGACTATGGGTATGGTACAAGTGGGTATTCTAATAATATAAGCTATATACATACAATGTTTATAGCTTATATTATTATCATAGAAGCGATTTACGATCACGCGATGTACATAAAATAATTACGTGGTTAAGGTGTTAAGCACAGTAAATTAAAACAATAGAATAAAATGCACTGATATACATGTTAGTGACATTAATAAATTTGTGATTTTTAAAGTATAACTTTTATGAAAATCAACAATGTTCATAATAATAAAAAAAATAAGAACATTCCTCCTTTTTGAGCCTTTTCCTAGTTTATTATAGGGCATTGTATTCTTCTAGTCTTAACTATATAATAGTTTTTACGCAGAACGACTGGCAGCTGAACCCTGAGGAGGAAAATTAACATTTGTGTGTAAGTACACCTTACATCTACTATAAAAATGGTGTTGATAACGTAGACCGCCTTCTTATAATCTCCATCCAATGCATAGACCATCTTACTTCTTAGATCATTAAAAGATTAGCCCATATTGTCAATATTTTCTAAAACAACGTTAACACAAAAATATTTACTCGAAAGATTCAAACACCTCGCGACCTCCTGTAAAGACGAGTATCCTCCAAATCCAATACCACGAGGAGGCACTTCTTGTTGTCTTTTATTCATTGAACTAAAACACCTACGGAATTCGGTTTTTATACTATTTTTTATTGCAAACGCAGGCAGACGTGCAGTCGGCCCACCTGATGGAAAGTGGTCACCGACGCCCATGGACATTGGCATTACTGTTATCACCAACGCACTGCCTACCGTGAGACATAGGATATTAAGTCTCGTTTACCCAGTAATTACGCTGGCTACGGTGCCCTTCAAACCAAAACGCAGTAGTGTTTTCACACTACTGCTTTGCGGTAGAAATAGGCACCGTGGTGGTACCCACCCAGACGGCCCCATGTAAAAAGGGGACCTATCACCGGTAAACCAGATGGCACGTAGCCAAGCCAAACTACGTTGATCAAAGGTGGCGCTCGCAAATTATAATAAGCCGCGATCCGTTAGCGTGAACGCCTCGTTCGTATCAATTTATACTGAAAGTTTTCTCTCTGGAGAGGATTAAACTACTTCGCTGTTAATGTAGTTATATTGTACTAATTAATACAAAAGCTTTGTTTATTGTAGCATTCAACACCTTAGGTGTGGCAAGAACACCTTGGGTGTAGCAACTCCCAGCATAAGACGTCAATTGTAACCTCTTCCAAATATTTGTATAAAATATATTTAAAATATTAGGCTTTAAGTACAACTAAAGGTTTATTTGTGTAAAAGTGGGTTATTTTCTTTGACTACGAACGACTTTGTATTCAAAATAAAAACAAATTTGTTCACGGTTTCGGGTTCATTGTTCACGGGTTTTGTTTGCAAAATGTCATCTTGCTTAATTTCTGATTACTTTAATAAATAACATTACATGTTTTGTGGTTCTAAAAAGTATAAGATCCATGAAAGACAGAAAATTATTGGTAATTAAGGAAATATCGCCCTGACCTGCTTTTATAGTATGAAAAAGCATACAACACGAAAATAAATTTTACATTTATGGAATACAGGATGTCCCTTAAAGTGAATTTCCTGTATACGCTCTCGATTTAATGCATACGCAAAGAAATATATAGAACAGGAAGAAAGCATTCACGAATATATAAACAACGTTATTAAGTGAATGAATGAATGATGAAGCCTGTAGTGTACCATTGCTGGGTAAAGGCCTTTTTTACCGTGGGGAAATGCCTATGCATACCCGTCCTCGCGTCCTACGGAATACTACCAAGTTATCGTAATTTATCATTTTCGGCCTGTGTCAGTCCACTGCTGTTGTTTCTCCGTGGGATTCTAGCTCACGACCTCTGGTTTATGAAGCAAGGGCCAAGACCAAGGGATCGGTGTGGCGTACATTACGGGAAGCCTACCGCTTTCCATCTTCAGTAATTCTTATCCAGCCCACATCAACCACCGCATATTCAGTAATATAATAATAATATTAACCGATCTACATTCCAAGTATTAAACGAGAGATTTCTTTATTCAAATAAAACAATGCAATTTTTGTTGAATATAATGTTATTGGGTTATCTCTGAGTAGCAATGTTTATGTTGAAAACTTAAGACTATTTGATGGGGTAATGTACAAACTAAAACGAGACGAACGTCTGCAAAACAATGTTAGGAATTTGCATAGAACACTGCAGCTGAAAACTTCAATATAACTTACAATGTATATTTCAGCTTTCACATTGTTGTCCCTTCGTCATCTTACGTAAGTTCTTATATCAGTAAAATGGATTAATAAAAATACTGTGTTTAAAAGTTTGAATAACTGAAATATACATATATCTAATTTTTTTATTGCTGAAAGTTTTGATTTAATCTTTATTAAGTAATATTAGGATTTAGTTACATATAATTTAGATAGTATTAAAAATTATGCTTAAATTAAGAAAGATTATATTTTAATTTAAGCATAATTTTTACTGTAACTATAATTATGAAAACATGTTTACCTCAATCGTAAAAATATTAATGAATTTATGATACATATACTACTTTACATAAAGTATTAATTGTGTTGTTATTTTATTGTACATATTGATTTTTGTAGTCTGGTAATATCTGCGTAAATGCTTATAAATTCTTACGGCTTTATATGTATATAACCAAAAGTCATGAGTTAGACAAAGGGTACAAATATTTATAAGCTTGATTTAATTGACTTGATGCTTTCATAGCCGTGATTTACTGTAAATGTTTTCTCTCTGTTCTATATTTTTTAATATACGGTCACTGTAAAGAATCCTGTTTATTAGTTTGCTATTATTGGTTTATATTATATGGTTAGTTTATATTATTTTAGTACATATTCTTAGATACAAATGGTTCATAGTAGAATTTGCAATTATTATTAATCCAAAAAGTAATAACTTATTAGTAGCAATTTATTATTAATTAAATTAATGAGTAAACCATGTAATTAATATATGATACAAATATTTATATCGCTAGCCCACGTGCTAACTTATCACACGCATGATCTACTAGTGCTTCTAAAAGCTTGAGGCACTTAGCACTTTCATCGCGTAACAAACAATCAGCTCTACGAAGTATTTGGCAACTAGCCAATACATTCTCTACGGCAGCTACTTTTTAGTATCAACCCGTGATAAAATTTTCAATTTTATTCTTCCCATCCAAACACCAACAAGGCTAACAACAAATTAATTGTTGTGGTTTAGGTGTAACACAAATAATTAAGATTATTGAAATATTTCTATAATATTAGTTTATTATATTATATTACAAGTAGTTTCCATATTAATTGGCATTGACTACAGTTATAATTATATGAATGCACTTTAGATCATTTACTAAAGCATATTGCCAAAAAAAGTAAGATAATAGATGCAGCATTTAGGAAAAAACGACGACGACTTACGACTCCTGTATGCTATTAAATATACCAAGAAATATGGCTTAGGATCGTGCCTCTTGTCTACTTATGGGAAGGCCTGTGCTCTGTAGTAGGCCTCAAGAGGCTGATGTGATGATGATGATGATGATAAAGAAAAAAGGCATCTTAGTGGATCTTTTCATGTCTTATAATTTAATAAAGCGAAATAATTGTTGTAAAATTTTACCAACCGACTTGTTTGATACAAGCTTAGTGTATACCAATATTATAAATGTGAATGTAACTTCGTTTGTCTGTCCGTCTTTTTCGTTTTGTTTTCGTTGTTCCGATTTTGATTAAATTAGTACATTCTTAGAATATATTCCAAGAAAGGACAAAGATTATTAATTATTGCGATAAAAGTGGTAGAAAGGGTTGAATTGGGAGATGGAATTTTATATGGAAATCGTGTCTGTTGAACATAAAACGATAAAAGTTTGTCATAATTCCGACCAGCAGATTTACTGTAATAGGTTTAGCTCTTGGCGGCCTTAGGTTAATAAAAACTTTTCCACGTCCAGCTTTAATTGCTTTTACTGGATGAAGAAGTTATGTATTGCGTAATCTCGCTTTTTATAAGCGGTAAAAGATTTTTTATTTCTTATAGTAATGTTAAGCTTATCTCTGCCAAAATTGTAATCTCGCGGGGAACTCTTTCTGAGTTATGCACTGACATTTACTTACGAATTGGATAAACGAGACGTATTTATTCGAAATATTTGCATTTTTCGGATATTTTATGTTTAAAATTGTTGTGTTGTGTTATATTTTTTTAGTGTCATTCAAAATTTATTCCCACGCTGTACAGTCTTACATTCAATATGGTTTTATATAAAACGTTGCCTCCGTAGTCTAGTGGTATGGGCGTGTGCTTTAGAAACCGGAGGTCGTGAGTTCGAATCCTGCGGGGACTCAACAAATTTTCATCGCTGTTTTCTAGTTGGTTAGGGCATTGGGGTCGATCACCCAATTGTCTGAAAAGTAAGATCCTTGCGTCGAATGGGTATGTAAAAAGTCGGTCCACCTACCAACCCGCATTGGACTAGCGTGGTGGGATACGGTCCAAAACCCTAAAGGATAGAGGTGTATTAGATGATGATAAAACGATGAAAATAAATAAAGCAATCATATATATAAATGCTTTATTATAATTTATATCATTATGTATATAAGCAATAAGAGCATTACTTGCCTGCATTATTAACCAGTAAATAATTCACCCTAAATCTATAAACAAGACGTATAACTTAATTATATTAGGCTTATTTAAGGTTTTAGAACGCGATTTACATGTTTTAAACGCTGTTTTAATAAAAAATACAATCAATAACGTGTAATTATGTTTTAAAAGTTTATTATAAGAAAGATAAAATCTAATTATGTATATGTTTTGGAAGTGAAGTAAGCTATATTGAAAACTTATCGAAGTTTAAAAAAACATCCTTAATGAAAAACTTGTGTGATTTTTTTAAAGAAGCAAACTGAAAAAAGGTTAAATACTCATCCTTCTGTGCTAGCAAAGAGGATATCTATATTTTAAGAAGTATTTTTCTTTATACGTCATCGTTTAGTGAAAATTCGTAATAAGAAAAATTTGTTATAAAATAAAGTGTTTATTTAAAGTAAGTACGACCTTCATATGCAGAGAACCAATACAATTTATTAAACGAAGAAAGATAATAACCCGAACTGCTCGCCCCATTAGCACATATCTCCCAACATAATTAAAAAAAAAACTACACTATACCTATATGTTATAGCCTATAGGTTATTCTATTATATAAGCCATATTATAGTAGAGATTCATTAAAATCTATAAAGTAGTTTTTGAGGAAAAGGGTAACAAGCGTCCAATCATTAGTAGGATCAAAATTTTGTGTATTCCAAAACAGAAATGTTACTTTTATTCGTATCAATTACGAAATACTGTTGTCTGCAATGTTTCATGTGGGATTGCTAGCAACATTAATCTTCTCAGTTGACTCCCTCGTGACATTAACATTTCCGACTGAGTGGAAGCCTCAAACGGTTTCAGCTCGGCTAATAACGATACTGGTAGGTACGTCAGTAGTTCGATCTTGGTCATCATTGATTTTATTTTTAGCTAATAGGCTATTTAATAACCTTATCAGGTTATTATTGCATTTAGTACTGTATACAGGTAACATTTTGTTTTGACAAAGTTTATAAAAATAATGAAAGAAAATAAAATTGGGCATAAAAGGTTGTTATAATCGAAATAAAAAAAAATATATTAAACATTAATAATTAATACTTTTGTTCAGACCGGCAAAATGCACAAAGAACAGAACTAGGGAGATATTAAAACAATACCTAATTATGGGATGAACGTCGTATTCGTTATAAACAAAGAACTCCACAACAAGTGGAATTTTCCTTTGCGAGAAGGGAAACTAATGAAAGTAATCGAGCTGAAGGCCGTTTCATCGTTTCTCTTATCTCCTGTAATCTCCACAAAGGACCGTTTAATGATTTTAAACATTTCGCTAAACATTTTTTCGAGTATCGTGCAAAGAGCGTATGCTAAAAGGTAACCATTGTCTCGCTATAAAGGCATTTATAGGATTAAAAAGCGCTAAATAATACTAACTTGCTCCGAAACCTAATTTTTTCTAAGATTGTTTAAACGTACCTTTTACTTCTGAGTGTTTTCAATTGCACTTGGTTTTATGTTAAGACAAAGTATTTTTTTATTGTTTTAAAAATTACCTATATTATAATAATTTAAAAATAACATAGGAATAAATTTAAAAAATACTACCGAAATTAATACACCAGGAACCTTGCAAAGATGTTAGATAAAAAAGTATAACCCTAATGAGTGCCTCCTTTTCGTTGGTCAGAAATATTAAATATTAACCTATAGATAGTAACATATATTCCTTGAAGTAATTTGATAGAAATATTTGCATTAAATTTATTTTTAACTTATCTAATCATTACCATTTCTTAGGAGAACCAGCATACTGCAGCTAAGCTGATTAAAACTATGCAAATCTTTTTTTTTTATCATTGCCTACTCAGGCAGATGAGCAGTCAGGCCGCCTGGTGGGTAGTAGTCTACGGCGCCCATAGACATCGGCAATATTAGTGGTATGACCAACGCGCTGACATAAGTTGTTGATTCTCGGTTGCCCAGTAAACACGCCGGCTACGGTGCCCTTTAAACCGGAACACAGTAGTGTTTTCACACTACTGCTTTGCGGCAGAAATAGGCACCGCGGTTGTACTAACCCAGACGGTCCCCTGTAAAAAGGTGACCTACCACGAGTTACTCTGTTTTGAGACTCTCTATCTAACTCTGTATTTAACTACAGTTAAAAAAATATAGCTTATATTTGAAAGTGAATAACGAAAATCAAGTTTATATTTTACTAATAAATGTGACATAATCTAAAACTGATTTGTTAACCGCTCATCATCATCATCATCATCATCATCAGCCTGTTTTAGTCCACTGCTGGACATAGGCCTAATACACCTATCCATTAGGGTTTGGACCTATCCACCACGCTGGTCCAATGCGGGTTGATGGGTGGACTCGACTTTTACATGCCCATCGACGCATGGATCATTTACTTTTCAGACAATTGGGTGATCGGCCCAAATTGCCCTACTAAGGAAACAACAATGAAAATTTGTTGCGTTCCCGCAGGATTCGAACCCACGACCTCCGGTTTCTAAAGCACACGCCCATACCACTAGGCTACGGAGGCAGTTAACTGCTCAGTGATACTATACTTGCAAGGGAACAGTGGCAGGTCAGTGTAAGTTTTTGCACTTGCTCTTTAAACCAGAACACAACAGTTATGACATTAGTTAACAGTATTATACAGCACATGTGGGTTATCATCATACCATAAATAGTTAATTTTTTGTTATATATTACTTCTAAACTTCTCAATACGTTTTTTATACATGGGCAATACTTCATTTTTTTAATTGTATTTTTATTTGATATTTCATTTAATTTTTTAATAATTGACTTTTTTAATGGTTGACAATTTGTAAATATATTATCTATACATGTAGCAGAAGTCTCAGTTATTCTAGTAGGTTCAATATAAAATATTATAAGGTTATATGAACTTATCAATGATCTGAATCTAATCGTGGTTGCAGAATTATCTAATAAATTAATATTGAAGTCACCACAAGTTATAATATACTTATTAGATTCAGATAGGTTTATTAATATTTACTGGTGGTAGGTCCCTGTTCTACAGGAGACCGTCATGGTAGATACCACTGGTGCTATTCTGCCTGAAGCAGTTGTCAAACTCTCTGTAGTTCGTTTGAAGGCACCGTATCATGTATTTACTGGGTAAACGAGACTTAACATCTCTATGTCTCACTGTAGGCAGCGCGTTGGCGATACTCATCTAGTATGCTTAATGTCTATGGTAGCGTCGGATGATCACTTCCCGAGGTGGCCGGCTGCTCGTCTGCCTGCGTCAAAGGCATAAAAAAAAATATATTTCTTCTAACACAACTTCAAAAGGTTCATATAACGCAGTGGGAGCTCTGTACCATATACGCAACAATGAAATGCTTCAGCTCTGCACAGGGTATTTCAATAGTCCGTTCAATAGAGAGGCTCACAACCTCTTTTCGATTTTTATATTTTAAAGTATTATTTATAAATGTGACGCGGTGGG
This sequence comes from Lamproptera curius, assembly GCA_029286875.1. Classification (NCBI taxonomy): domain Eukaryota; kingdom Metazoa; phylum Arthropoda; class Insecta; order Lepidoptera; family Papilionidae; genus Lamproptera; species Lamproptera curius. The sequence goes on from JAGSMT010000086.1 coordinate 1,482,235, forward strand.
CGTATAGCTTTATCTCTACTGAACAGGCTAGCAACCTGGTGACATTCAAAATTAGGCATAAATTGATGTTCTTCAAACCAGTGCTCAGTTATACATAAAATATCTATTTTACAACTATTTAAGAATAGCTCAACTTCGTGTTGTTTACTTGCAATTTCCTATATATTTTGATGTACCAGGTTTATACAATAGTTGTTATTATTAATAGTTTTATTAATAAAATTACATTACTTATTTGTGAAAAATTTTGATTTAAAATGCAAGAGATTTACTCGTTGTCTTAAGATTTAATTTAAATACTTTGAACGGATTCCAAATTGAGAGTCAACATTTAATCCGGCTCAATAGAAGCAGGGGTCTGGATAGCCAAGCCATTGGCTGGGTTTTTAAAAATACAATAGCATAGCAAACTAGCTAATTATTTTTTATAAAAATTAGATAGGTACATCCTATCATGTTAAATAACAATAATTATAATTTAATATATTATTTATGTCAATTACATTAATTTTATTTAAATAAGAGTTCTGCGTAATTAACTAAATAATTTTTAAGCTTATATCTAATATTGTTTTCCTGTATAATTAAGCACTTGAATCTTTAAAGAGTAGGAGATATTACAATAGATCAATTTACTTTTATGTCAAGAAAATTTGTAAAAAAACGTTTCTACCTATGTGAAGGTAAAATACTAAATAATACTCATGATTTTTAATTATTATAATAACGACGTAAAAAAGGTATAAAGATTCATTTTTAAAATAAGTTATTAGATATGTGTCTATATTTTCAGTAAATAACATTTCTTTAGGGAGATATCTGTCTTGCCATAGTTAAAGAAAAGTTTTAGTATCCATATGTCATGACGAATCGCCCCACCAACTAGCTTCATGGATTTCAGCCACTGGAGCAGGCTGGATTTCGCAGATTTAGCACCATAGTGGTCTATGGTGAAATCTTCACCATAAGGCAAGTTGTACAAAAGACCCATGAGTACAATCAGCCACTGTGCCTTGCCTTTGTGGACTATGTGAAAACTTTTGACTCTGTAAAAACCTGGGCTGTTCTGGAAGCTTTTCAGAGATCTCAGGTCGATTATCGATACGTGTTGAAAGGTATGTATAGCGCTGCGTTTATGTCCATCCTGATTCCGAGGGGTTAAAAGAGACCAATCCTATTGTCATGTTCAACGAACACGTTCTCCCGAGTCCGATTAATGTCGATGGTGTTACTCTCGAAGTTGTCGATGAATATGTCTAACTTGGGCACTTATTGCAGTTGGGAAGAAAACTTCGTTGGAAGAAGAACTTCGACAGAGAATCCGATAGGAGGATTCAGTTGGGCTGGCCAGCATTCAGGAAGCTACACCACATTATCACGTCGTCGATACCGTTATTTTTACAGACAAAAGTCTTTAACCAATGCGTACTCCCCGTCATGACCTACGGGGCAGAACCGTGGCCTCTCACTATCGGACTGGTCCACAAGTTTGCCGTAGCTCAACGTGCTATGGAACGCGCTATGCTTGGAGTCTCTCATTCGGATAAACGCAACGAATTCATTCGGCAAAGAACGAAAGTTACCGATATAGCGCAACGGATTAGCTCGTTGAAGTGGCAGAGGGACGGTCACGTGGTCCGAAGAATGGATGGCCGATGGGGCCGTAAGATTCTAGAGTAGAGTCCACGTTTACAGAAACAGAGTGTTGGTCGACCCCCGACCAGGTAGGATGGTGATCTCCGTGCAGTAGCCTGTTCAAGTTGGCAGTGAGTAGCAGGGGATCGGCTGTCTTGGCATTCATTGAAAAAGGCCTATGTCCAGCAGTTAACTCATGGGGGCTGATTATGATGATGATGATCCATAAGTAGTATATCAGTAACAGTTGTAATATACGCAATTTTAAGCAGTTGACATCAAATACTATAGAGGAGTACAACTTCAAACATTAACTTGTTATTACTTGTTCATTAAAACAGTGCGAACTCCAAGCGACACTCCCCCGGATAGGGTTAATGTTATGAGAAATGCAAATAGAATCTTATCCGGCTTATGTTATTGGGTTAAGTGGTAAATTAGGTAATGGATACGAAATGAGCGTATATTATCTACGTTTACCGACTAAAAAATATATCAAATTGAACATAGAAATAGCTGATATGTTAAAAGAATTGCATAATAATTTTAAATTTAAAAAAAGAGAAATTGTTACATATTGGAAGTAAGTTTTTTGCCAACAGGAGAATCCGACTTCACTCCTTTGAGTTTGAATAAGTATTTTGTTTTTAATAAATTTCAAGGATTTCATATTCTCATTTATATATATACACTGCCTCCGTAGCCTAGTGGTATTGGCGTTTGCTTTAGAAACCGGAGGTCGTGGGTTCGAATCCTGCGAGGACTCAACAAATTTTCGTTGTTGTTTCCTAGTTGTTAGGGCAATTTGGGCCGATCACCCAATTGTCTGAAAAGTAAGATGATCCATGCGTCGGATGGGCATGTAAAAAGGCAGGTCCACCCACCAACCCGCAACAACGCTGGTCCAATGACCAGCGTGGTGAACTGTCCAAAACCCCTAATGGATAGGGGTGTATTAGGGGAGGCCTATCTCCAGCAGTGGACTATTAAAGGCTGATGATAATGATGATGATGTTACACTTAAATTCACACTTGGTATTCTGCTTCTACTACAAATTTGTGTGTAATAAACAGTCGTTCACAATTGTTTAGTTAACTAATGAAGGAATCAAATGCACATTGCACGTCAAAAAATAGTAATATTTTTGTGATCATTTTGTATTATTCAATTGTTTTTAATTTTACTTATTGTAAATTTAAGAAAAGATCTCTGAATTTCGGAAGACTGTCAATCAATCAATATGAACTCACTAATGTTTTAAAAGAGCGATCAAAGTTTATCTGGACATTGGGAGTCGACTTTTTTTATGATCGTCCACTAAGGTAAACCCAGAGTCTTTAATAAAGATCTTCACCATCTAAATAACATCGATAATTACTACCCATAGGTCCAAGTAAATAATTGATTATAGCCGTAATTCTCTTCCTTGTCCAGAGGTCAATTAACGAAATCAATTAGATATAAGATGGTTTTCTTAGCATTTATTAATTAAATTTAGTCTTATAGACTAAGCGTAGATTTATTTAATAAATGTCATGACGAAAAGTTAATTCGTTTTACATAACTTATCGACGATGATTATTGAATTTTGCTAATATTATATTTGACTTTACAAATTATTCCTTAAGATCGCAAAATTTGAAATAATTATTTCATATCGAGCAAATCGCTTTGCAATCGAATTTACAATAATTCACACAGAGGCATGCACTCACGCCAGCTGTATTGAACCAGTGATTGAATGGAATACAGATAATATACAGAATAGAATCCATCATGTGGAGCTCTGAAAGCTTTGAAGAACGTGTGAGACGTGCTTTTTCTATTATATGTTCTTTTGTATAATAATAAACGTTTTTCATATCCTGTCAATATTTTGAGGATAAAAAGACGTCATATCTTATGAACAGAAATAATTCGCATCGAAAACAAATCAAATTAGACTCAAATCGAGCCTGAAAACTCTTCGATTGAAAAAATTAAGCATTAATTCAATACGGTTTTTGTAATGTTATTTTAAATTTATCAATGAAAAGTGTTATTGATGAATGCGAAAATGTAAACAAAATAATTGAACAAATAATCGCATAAATAAGTAACAGAATTCATTCACATCAAACGAATAATATTCTTGATAAAACAATTAATTCTTTAGAATCATCACATTATCTTCTTTAAGAAAACCAAATGTTTCCTAATGGCATTAATATTGTTATTATATACTATATTATGCGATTCAATAAGCCGCTAAATAACTCAAAGACATAATGAACAGCCAAAATGGCCAGCAACAAAAATAATTACTTTTTTACATGATTGTACGTTGGGAGTCTTTATATTCATATAATATTTTATTTTGTTTCTTGTATGGCTTATTGAGAAATAATACTTACTTAAACAAAGTCTCTCTTATGTTTTAAAATATTCACTATACGTTAAAACAAAAATCCCATGTTTCATTTAAATTTTTGCAACGAACAAACATTTATTAATAGCAAAATTATTGGGCATTAATCAATAAAGCGGATGTATTTTCAAATTCAAATATCTTTATTCAATATATGAGTGATACATTCACCTATTAATTGTCAAAATGCTACCACAGCACCGGTTCGAAAAAAGACGCCTTTGGCGAAAGAAACTCAGCGCAGATCAATGTTTTTCAGATATGAACAATCATGAAACTCGTAGACCACGCTGTGCCACAACTTTAATCTAAACTAATGAAGTCGGCCAAATAAAATATTACTTAACGTTTACTTATCAGTTGACGCAGTTTCTTGGGATATAATACAATTGAATTTGCTACATTTAGCACTCAATAGACCAATTTAGCAGTTGGCTTTATAATATCAGTCGGATACAGTCAGCGTTCAGTTTATTTGCATTTCCCATAACATTAACCCCATCCGGGAAACTGTCGTTCGCAGTTGGAACTATTACAATAAACAACTAATGACAAGTCTACGTTTGAGCTTAAAAAGTTGGGCTTAACTGTGGCATTTCATACCAATTACTTAATATTTTTTATTAAAGTTCCTATTGCAGAATTGTGCTCCTATTTATATATATAAGAGGCTTCATTAGTTTCATTATATCCACACTTATATTATGAAGAGGAAAGATTTAACAAACAAACTGGTTTCCAACTTGCTCTAAAACAACTGAACCTATTTGAAACATTTAGTTATTGATAGAAAGCTGCATTATCCTCGAGTAACATAGCTTTTTCTTTTACCCTTGAAAATCCATTCCAAAATCTAAAAATAACAAGAGAAGACCGTGGATGGACTGCTGGCAAAATTATTGCCAAATGCATATGTCAGTATTTAGCCGAACGTAGGTACATTTTCAATGTCTTTAGCATTAAAAGGATAATATAATTGTATTTAAAGTTTTTTTGAGTGATCTTGTTACAAGTTATATTATACATAGTTAACGAATTTAAGTTTTTTAATAATTCAACTGTAATAGATAATGTTTTGATTAGTTGTTGGGAAATAGAATTTTGATTAGTTAATTTTATCATTAGGATAGCATTTTTGTTAGTATTTTAGAGCTATTAGGCATATACATAGACTTTATTTCGACAATAAGACATTTACATACGAGAAAAAATACGGTAACAAAAATAAAAGAAAAAAAGCAATGCATTATATAAAATGCTAGTCTTTATATGGTTGCCGATGTATTTTTGCTTTTATACTATAAAATAGTATAATATAATTTAAAATAAAAAAAAAATGTGCAAAATAACATACAGTCTTTTCGTCAAAAATGTTCCCCACTCACACAGCATAAAATGCAATAGTTGGTCGCATCGCTGATTTTCAGTGGTGCCAGTTCGCATAGGGTAGGGATAACTTAACGTTTATAAAGAGAACATTGTATAATAAAAAGCACATGAATTCTTTACACAAATCGATCAATATCTACAATGAAAGGAAGATTGACAGATCATTATGCGAATACCATGTCAAGCCAAACATGTTACACACTAGGCATGAGATACGTAGGAAGGACGCGTCTATTTAAATCTGAGATTTTTTGATATTCTAAACGATAAATTTTGTATGTCAATCAATTACAGTATTCGGTAATTTGCAAATTTTATTGATACAAAGCTTATAGTAAATTTGTGATACTTTTTTCACATTATATCCTGACGATTATGATATATTGCAAAGATAAAAGAAACATTAATAATATCTCTTCATTGCTATCTATGTATTTCCCCTTGGAAAATTTACTAATCGAAATTACAATTACAATAAAACAGTGACATCGCAAACACGCGAATAAGAAACTTTAGTAAACTGATAGTACAGACAGTAGTATTTGGTTGGTCGTACTTTTAAGTTATTCTCTTCCTAAACTGTTTCATACATGTATAAGTTAAACAATTACTAAAAGTAAACGACAATGGAAGTATTTGTTACAAAATTTTACCGCACATGTGACAATACCAGCAATAGTAACCTCACTCGCTGAAACAAGTCCTCGACAGGAAATATCGTAATGAAAACCAACTTGAAACGTGAACTTGTTATTACTTGTTAATTAAAACAGTTTCTACTTCAAACGAGTGTTGCCCGGATAGGGTTAATGGGAAATGCAAATAAAGGTCTATTAATTATATCCGCTTAAAATTGTTGTTATAATTGCAAAATTAGCGTGTTGTGTTCGAAATGTTAGAGTAATTTGTGCATTGTATGCTCACTTTTTTAAAAAACATACACACTAAAATCGAGATCAATATGAATTTATTATAACGAAACACCACGACAAATAACAATTGTGTTCAGTGGCCGACATTTGTTTATCTGTAAAATTTTGTTTCATCATTTTCGTGTAGAGTTGTTAGAATCTTATTTATTTCCATATCAAATTTCATCCAAATCAGTCTAGTACTTGAATCTTTAAAGCGTAGCAAACATTATTTGAGACAAACTTACATTAACGTCTAGAACATTTAAAAGAAAACGTGGCTGAATATTTGAGCAAAAATAATAATAATTGAGACGTGATTTTTAAAGTATAAGCTTCATACGATTTTCAAAAATATTTATGATAAAAAAAATAAGAACATTCCTTCTTTTTTTGAGCCTTTTTGTGACTTATTATTAAGTCAGCTTCGTATTCTTAAAGTTTTAACTATGTAGTATTTTTTACGCAGGTCGTCTGCCAGCTGCTCTTAGATGAAAAGTGAAAATTTATGTGAAGGTACACCTTGATAACTTAGACCGATTCATTAGAATCCCAATCCAATGCATAGACCACCCAGACGAGACCAGACATTTTACTTCTTAGGTCATTAAGATATAAGCTTATATTGTCAATATTTTCTTAAACAACTATAACACAATGAGAAGATGGTACTGTTTATGCCAATACCACCACGATACACTTTTTATTGTCTTTTATTGATTGAATTAAAAACACCTCCGGAATTTGGATGGCACCTACGTGGATCAAAGGTGGCACTCGCAAATTATAATGAGCCGCGATCCGTTAGCCTGAACGCCTCGTTCGTAGCAATTTATACTGAAAGCTGGGGAGGGTTAAACTACTTCTCCGTTAATGCAGATATATTGTGCTGGTTAATACAAAAGCTCTGTTTATGGTAGCATGTTTGTTGAAGACAAGTGGTGTTGGTTAGCTTAATTGATGTTACTATCCTATATTGTTTGCAAAATGCCATTTAGCTTAATTTTTGATTACTTTAATTAATACAATTACATGTTCTGTGGTTCTAAAATAAATCTTATATTAAAGAAGTGCTTATAAAGCTTTGATTTTTTGACATTGTTTCCTAATGTAGCCTAGTGGTGTAGTGCTTCGGAAACCGGAGGTCGTGGGTTCGAACGAAGAAAAACTTCTTCTCTGGAGTTGTTACCTATTCGAATGGGGCAATGCGTGCTGCCCAACTGCCTGTAGAGTAAGATGATCCATGTGTGGGGTGGGCATGTAAAATGTCGGTTCACCCACCAACCCGCATTGGAGAAGCATGGTGGCATACAGTCAAAGAAAAACTCGTTAATGGAGAAGGCGAGCATTAGGGGAGGCCTATGTACAGCAGTGGACTAGCACAGACGATGCTATTAATATTAACTAAATTAACGAAAAAAATAGTAACTAAAGCAATAAAATATACGCTAATATTAAGAACTTGGAATACCTATAATTTGTAAATTGAAACAATTTACATAAAATGCCACTGTGAACCGGAAGTTCAAACATCAACTTGTTATTACTAGTTTATCGTAACAGTTCTAACTTTAAATGACAGATAGAAATCTGGATACAGTTAATGTTAAGGGAAATGTAAGTACAAAGAATGTGAACTGTTTAGTTATTGCTTACTAAGCTAATCTTTAGGAGGTGTAGCGTTGATACAGTGTTTTATAGTGACGTCATTTACGTAAGGTTGTTGGATAAATGGTAAATGATCATTATTAAATGGTCAATAGTGTCCATAAGCTCCAATATGCATAACGGACGCTATAACCGTTAACCAATAAAGATGATTAAACTAGAAGCAATATCGTGTAATTCCAGAGGAAGAAAGAAATTGTGATATCTAAGGGTTTTACTGTAAGATATTCTTTAGGAAATGCAGTTACCCTTTGAACGGCATTTAATTTTAGCTGCAGTTCTAACGCGCCTAAAGATAAAGTGATCCAGCAGCCTGGAGAGTTCAACCCGCAATAGCAGGTCACCATAGCACCCGTCAGATTTTTAATGCTGTATATTTAAAAATCGTGTCATTAAAAAGCCCTTATTTTATCTTTGTAGATGAATGGATTCACCAATGTCAGACTTTAGTAACAAAAAAAATAATATTCTTTATAATAATTTTATCGTATTTCGACTACAGCGGACTATCTATACTAGAGATTAATGAAAGGCGGAGGTTACGTTGTGGGACGCACGACGTACGAATACATTATGGACTTCTTATATGTTAATCGCTTACAATATCACAGCTATTTTAATTTAATGTCGTGTGAAATATGACCCATAGACCTTTAGCTTGAAAATTTTAGCAGGATTGTAAAGTTCATCATCATCATCATTATCGTCAGCCTGTGAATCAATCCATGAAAGAAAAAAATAATTAGTTATAAAACAAATATAGCCCTGAACTCCTTTTATAGTATTAAAAAGCATACAACACGAAAACATTTTTTTCGTTTATGGATTTTAGAATGTACCTAAAATTGCATTTCCTGTACACATTTCTCAATTTAATGCATACGTAAGGAAATGCCTTATATAGAACAGAGAGAACGCATTCTCCAATATATAAACAACGTTATTAAGTGAATGAATAAATGACATAGCTTGAAGTGTACCACTGCTGGGCAAAGGCCTTCCTCAACGCATATCAAGTTATCGTCCTTCATCATTTTCAGCCTGTGTCAGTCCACTGCTGTTGTTTCCCCGTGGGATTTGAGCTCACGACCTCCGGTTTATGAAGCATGGGCCAATACCAAGGAGGCGGTGTGGTGTGCATTGGGGGAAGCCTACGAGGGTGGCCCTGAACATTTTGGGAGTAAAGAAAGTGACAAAACATTACTATTCAAAAATATATTTATTGCTTTTCGAAGCAATTTGACACATTTTTTCAACGATGGAACCAATCATTGAAGCAACCATTCTGTTCGGAAGTTTTGGTCCCGCAGTTTATTCTTTTTTTTAGGGAAAGTATAGAAATCATTAGAGCTCAGGAGCTCACATGGTCTAATAATTTTATGTTTTCTTGATCTGAAAACTCTTTCGTGCTTCTTTTGTACTCTTCTATGCGCGGTGTGAGAACTCGCATTGTCGTGATGGAGGATGATGCGGCGGTTGCAGCTCTTTACGGAGTTCAGAAATGACCTCTGGGAAACAAATGCTAGCATACCATTCTGCATTAACCGTTCTTTGTCCCACAAGAGTCGCAATATGGCCGGTCTTGGAGACAAACGTGGTCACCATTTTTTTTTGCAACAATTTTTGTTGGCTTTAACTAATTTTCGCATACCCAAAGTCGTGATTGGTTTTTTATATCGGGTTCGTACGCGTATATCCAGGATTCGTCACCTGATATGATGTTGTATACAGGATTTGAGGCACCTGCGTGGATTTTTTCGAGAGTTCAGACGCACCCGGTAACGCAAGCCGCTTTTTGCTCTTCACAGAGCGAATGCGGGAAAACAACTTTTTTACACTTAATTGTTCATGCAATATTGTTTGTGTTTGACTCATGCCAACATCTGAAGTTGCCTGAAATTCGCGGTATAACACATGTCGATCTTTCTCAATCAGCTCACGCACAGCATCAACGTTTTTTTGTGTGACTGCAGTTTTTGGACGACCTTGACGGGGATCGTCACTGAGCTTGCCACCTCCACGTTGAAATTCAGCAAACCAGCATTAAATTGTGGTTTTGGATGGGGCTTAAATAATCCGGTCAATTGTTTTGTGTTAAACCACTTCGAAAGTCATAATAAATCATCGTTTTAGAATTTTATCGAGTCAATTCCATTTTCTTAACAACTATAAGAGTTTGACAAGACCTTGTGACAAGACTGAGAAACTTTTTAATAAACAAATGGTATTCGAAAGTAAGGAGATAATTGCAATTAAAAGATTTTAATATGACGGAAATAGTGGAAATATTCCGTTCCCGATACTTTTAGTGCAGCCCTCGTATGTACAACAGTAACTAACACAGGCTGATGATGATGATGATGATGATGAATGTACGCCACTGCATTCCATCTTCTGCTATTTTTATCTATTCCACATCTACCACCGCATATTTAGTTATATTATAATAATAATAACCGATCAAGTCGAGTATTAAACGAGAGATTTCCTTATTAAAATAATGTTTTAAGGTTATCTCTGAATAGCAATGTTTACGTTGAAAACTTAAGACTATTTGATGGGGTAATCTACAAACTAAAACGAGACGAACGTCTGCAAAACAATGTTACGGATTTGCATAGAAGACTGCAGCTGAAAACTTCAATATAACTTACAATGTACATTTCAACTTTCACATTGTTGCCCCTTTGTCATCTTATGTAAGTTCTAGTATCAGTAGAATGAATTAATAAATATACGGTGCTTCAAAGTTTTCATAACTTGGAAAAAATACGGATTTTGAAAGTTTTAATTAATTTTTAAGTAATATTACTGTGTGTTTATTTAGTTATATATCATTTCGTTGGTATTTTGTAATCTTGTTTAACTGAGGACATTTTTTACTGTAATCAAAATTATGAAAACATTTTCATAATTTTAAACAAAGTAATGAATTTGTGCTTTATATACTCCTTTAGATAAAGTAATAATAGTGTTTTTATTTTATTTTACATATTATTCAAATTCAAATTCAAATATCTTTATTAAATATGGAACTTTACACTTGCTTATTGATTGTCAAACACACTACCACCGGTTCGGAGAAGGACGCCACAGACCTGAGAAGAACCGGCGAAAGAAACTCAGCGGGCTATTTTTATGTCATCTTTTAAAAATAACAAACATTTTGATAATTGGACATTACATATTATGCAATTTTGAAACAGGACCTGAAGCGAGCATTGTATTACCCGGCTGTGTTATCATTTAAAATTCATTAATATCGTAATAACCTTTAAACATAAACGTTCCTTGACTACCTTTTAAATTTATTAATAGATAAATTCTGAACGTTTACTGGGATTTTGTTGTAAAAACGTATACATTGTCCTATAAAAGACTTACTTATTCTTCGCAGTCTAGTTGCTGGAAGAATTAAATTAAGTTTGTTCCTTATATCTATATCATGTGCATCACAATGTCTTAGAAAATCATCTCTATTTCTTTGCACATACATTGAATTTTCAAATATGTATTGAGAACTAACGGTCATTATTTTTATTTCTGTGAACAACTTTGTTAATGATTCTTTGGGACTCAGGTTATAGACTGCACGAATTGTTAATCGTTTATGGAGGACAAAGATCTTATTAGTATCTGCTGCATTTCCCCACAGTAGAATGGCATAAGACATAATACTATGAAAATAGCTGAAATATACTAAACGAACTGTCTCCACATCAGTTAATAATCTAATTCTTTTCACTGCGTAAGTTGCAGTGCTTAGTTTACTTGCTAGCCTATTAATATAGGGGGCCCCATTGTAGTTTTGTATCTACAGTTATTCCTAGAAATACAGTTGATTCAACTACGTCTAACGCCTCTATTTATAACCACTTCAAATTTACCATTCTTCACATTAGGAGTCATGAATCTAATACTTAATATTAAATTGTGATCTAGTAATTTCCGCGTAAATGCTAATACAATTTTAGAATTCTTAAAGGTTACAAATATCTATAAACCTGATTCAATTAACTTGCCGCAATTTACTGCAAAAATTTTATCTTTGTAATGTTTTTTATTTATTTATATGGTTTATATGAAGAATCCTGTGTATTAGTGTATTATTGTTTTAAATTAGTAACTTTATAATAATTTTACATTGTTCTAACAAATATTCTGAGGTTTCTAGTTCACTGTTAAACTTCCAATTCATATTAATCATGTTAGTGTAGTAGCACTAACAAGGCTCTAATAAATAAATTGTTGTGGATGTACATCTAAATTAAATTGTGATAATGATTCTTTTTTTTAATAATAATTTCAAGCAGTATCCATATTCATATTGGCATTGACTACAGTTATAATTATATGAATGCACTTTAGATTATTTGTCGAAGTATTATAATTCATTGTCATGATTAGGAAAAAATATTTTTGACTGCAGGATGCTATGCCTAGATATATGGCTTAGGATCGTGCCCCTTGTACATATGTGAAGGCCTGTGCTCTGTAGTGGGCCTTAAAAGGCTGATGTAATGGTGATCATAAAGAAAAAAACACATGTTTGTGGATCTCATATTAACCTATAATAGAGATAAATCAATTGTTGTGAAATTATTCCAACCGACTTGTTTGATACAAGCCTAATCCACAGTACTATAAATTTTACTTAACATTAATACAATAAAAGATTTATATTATCTATGGCTTCTTTAAATTCATAGCCATTGTTCTTTGTGCTTAATAATAATGAAGTCGTCATTCCGACTAGCGGATTTAATATAATAGGTTTAGCTCTTGGCAGCCTTAGGTTAGTAAAAACTTTTCCACGTCTAGCTTTAATTGCTTTCACAGGGTGAAGAAGTTATGTATTGCTTAATCTCGCTTCTTAATAAGCGGAAAGTTTTTTTATTCTCAATAATATTGCTAGGAGAAGCTATTCTCTGCCAAAATTGTAACCTCGCTGGGAACTTTCTCTAAGTTTTTCCCTAACGTTTAGTTACAAATTCGATAAACGAGACGTATTTATTCGAAACATTTGCATTTTTCGGATGCCAAAAAAATACATATACCTAATGTAATGATTTTGACATTTATTTCAAAAAGATATTTTATGTTTAAAATTGTTGTGTTATATTATTTTCATGTCATTAAGATAAAGTCCCACAACTCAACAGTCTTACATTTAAGATGATTTTATATAAAACTAGGACATAAACAAGGCAATTATAGATTATTACTTGCAATCTAAAAATGCACACAAAATCTATCAACAAGACGTATAATTTAATAATGTTAGGCTTATTTAAGGTTTATGGTCGCGATTTATATAATTAAAAGGCTGTTTTAAATAATACTACAATTCAATTCAATTTTCATTAAGCTTGTGCTAAACCGATGTTAAAATTCTACAAAATAATAATAAGTTAACTGACCATTATACCAATACAATTTATTAAATAAAGAGAAAAAAATTGAGAATATTACATCTTGAAAGGAAATGAAATATATTTTTTGTAATGTAAATAAATTATTTACATGTTAAATATTACAATAATTTCAACAAGCTTTGCTCTGCGGTTTCACCCGCATAGTAATAATAAAGGAAGCTACGTGTGATAATGATCATTACTCAATATAAGCCCAAAGCTTTCTACAGTTTGTGCCCGAACATCTCGCCCTTGGCAGATTTCTTCCAAAACACCATTTTTTTAATAAACTACACTATATCCCTATATGCTATAGCCTATAGGTTATTTTATTATATAAGCCATATTATTGTAGAATTTTATTAAAATCTATAGAGTAGTTTTTGAGTAAAAGGATAACAAACATCCAATCATTAGTTGGATCTAAAATTTGTGTATTCCAAAATAGAAAAGCGAAATACTGTTGTCTACAAAATGACATGTGGGATTGCTTGCAACATCAATCTTCTTAGTCGACTCCCTCGTGACATTAACATTTCCGATTGAGTGGAAGTCTCAAACGGTTTCAGCTCAGGCGTTATTGAATAACCTAATTAGCTAAAAATAAAATCAACGATGACCAATATCTAAATACCAAAGAACCTATCATCGTATCGTTATTAGTCGAGCTGAAACCAAGCAAGAATAAAATAGAAAAATTTATCGTGGGTTTATACTAAAAAGTAGCTGCCGTAGAGAATGTATTGGCTAGTTGCCATGTACTTGAAAGCTGATTGTTTGCCTCAAGCTTTTAGAAGCACTAGTAGATCATGCATGTGATCTCTGGTGCGTTGCGTTGTTTGTTAAAAATATTTTTTGCATTATGTTATTAATTACATTGTTAAGTAATAAAATCATTAATAATGAATTGTAACTAATAATTGTTCACACAGAAGTTATTACATTTTGGATAAATATGAATTGGAAGTTCAACTGTGAACTAGAAACCTCAGAATGTTTGTTAGAACAATCTAAATTTATTATAAAGTAACTAATTTAAAACAATAATACACTAATAAACAGGATTCTTCATATAAACCATATAAATAAATAAAAAACATTACAAAGATAAAATTTTTGCAGTAAATTGCGGCAAGTTATTTGAATCAGGCTTATAGATATTTGTAACCTTTAAGGAATTCTAAAAATTGTATTAGCATATACGCAGAAATTACCAAATCACAATTTAATATGTACAATAAAATAAAAACACCATTAATACTTTATGTAAAGGAGTATATATAACACAAATTCATTACCTTGTTTAAAATTATGAAAAATGTTTTCATAATTTTGATTACAGTAAAAAATGTCCTCAGTTAAACAAGATTACAAAATACCAACGAAATGATATATAACTAAATTGTAAAATTATTAAAAAAAAATTAATTAAAACTATCAACAATCAGATTTTTTTTCAAGTTATGAAGCACAATATATTTATTAATTCATTCTACTGATACTAGAACTTACTAAGATGAAAAATACCTAGAAATATGGTTAGATCGGCCCCTTGTAATATGTGAAGGCCTGTGTTTAGTCCCAAAAGGGTGATGTAAGGTTTTGATAAAGAAAAAACACATGTTTGTGGATCTCAAAAAATTATAATAGAGAAAATCAAGTTGAATTATTCCAAGACTTGTTTGATACAAGCCCCAACTAAATAAAAAACTTATAAATTTTCAAAACTATGAATTTTAATTTATTAATACAAAAAAAGAATATTATCTATTGTTTTAAAATAGCCTTTTGTTCTTTGTGCTTAATAATAATGAAGTCATTCCGACATGGATTTACTGTAATAGGTGTAGCTCTTGGCAGCCTTAGGGTTAAAAAAAACTTTTCCACGTCCAGCTTTAATTGCTTTAAGGGAAGGTTTGGGTATTGCTTAACTGCTTTATAAGGGAAAGTTTATTTATTCTCAAATATTGCTAGGAGAAGCTATTTCGTTAAAATTGTAACCTCGGGAACTTTCTTAAGTTTTTCCCTAACGTTTAGTTACAAATTGAAAACGAGACGTTTATTTGAAATATTTGCATTTTTCGGATGCCAAAAGAATACATATACCTAGTGTAGATTTTGAATTTACTAAAAGATATTTATCTTAAAATTGTTGTGTTGTATTTTATGTCATTAAGATAAAGTCCCACAACTCAACAGTCTTACATTTAAGATGATTTTATATAAAACTAATAAACAAGGCATTATAGATCATTACTTGCAATCAAAAATGCACACAAAATCTATCAACAAGTCGTATAATTTAATAATGTTAGGCTTATTTAAGGTTATGGTCGCGATTTAAAATTTAAAGGCTGTTTTAAATAATACTAAAATTCAATTAATTTTCATTGCTTTGTGTAAACCGATGTTAAAATCCTTACAAAAATAATAATTAGTTAACTGACTATTATACCAATACAATTATTAAATAAAAGAGAAAAAGAAATTAAGAATATTACATCTTGAAAGGAAATGAAATAAGGTTTGTTTTAATTATAGGTTTCACCCGCATAGTGATAATAAAGGAAGCTATGTGTGATAATGATCATTACTCAATATAAGCCCAAAAATTTTCTGCAGTTTGTGCCCGAACATCTCGCCCTTGGCAGATTTCTTCCAAAACACCATTTTTAATAAAGTACACTATATCCCTATATGCTATAGCCTATAGGTTGTTCTATTATATAAGTCATATCATTGTAGAATTTCATTAAAGTCTATTGAGTAGTTATTGAGTAAAAGGGTAACAAACATCCAATCATTAGTTGGATCTAAAATTTGTATATTCCAAAATAGAAATGCTACACTTACTCGTATCAATTACGAAATACTGTTGTCTACAATATGACATGTGGGATTGCTTCAACATCAATCTTCTTAGTCGACTCCCTCGTGACATTAACATTTCCGATTGAGTGGAAACCTCAAACGGTTTCAGCTCGGCTAATAACGACACGATGATAGGTTCGTTGGTATTTAGATCTTGGTCATCGTTGATTTTATTTTTAGCTAATTAAGATTTGAATAACCTTATTAGGTTATCATTGCATTTATATACTGTATACAGTTAGGCCTCCATGGCCTAGCGGTATTGACCCTTGATTTATAAAGCGGAGATCGAGGGTTCGAATCCAGCGGGGAAACAACTTTGTGCTATCGTTGTTTTCTGGTTGGCTAAGACAATTTGGACCACTTACCCAGTTGTCTTAAAAGTAAGATGCGTCTGATGGGCATGTAAAAAGTCTGTACACCCACCAATCAAGACTAAGATACGGTCTAAAAACTCCCCTACGTGACAAAGGCGTGATTTGGGGGAGACCTATGTCCAGCAGTTGACTAACGCAGGCTGATGATGATGATGATAATGATGATACAGGTGATATTTTTTGACAACTTCTATGAAATAAAATAAAACTGGGTATTAACGGTTGTTATTATCAAAAAAATTTTGAGTGAAAATATTAAACTAGTTTTTGAGTATTATTCTTATGCTTTCAAAAATCAATATAAGCGCAACTCGAAATTTGCTTAAATTGATTACATGATTTATACACGACTTACCCTTAATATTCATCTTTATTTATTTATTTATTAAAACTTCATGCTCATAAATAGTACGAAAGCGGTCTTAATGCCGTAGGTATTTTCTACCAGTAAACCTGATGGTTGCGCAAGAGATAGAAGTTGGGAGGTGCACAGACAAGAGCAATTAAGAAAGTATAGTAGCAAACGAATTAAGCCTTAATTTACACTTCAATTAAATACATATGTACAAAAAAAATATACATTAAATATTAACATTACAAAAGAGTACATATTTTTATTTCTACACATATATGCAGACAAATACATAAAAAATATTCATAATAAGTAAATAAAAACCTAATATTAAATATATATATATATCTCTGTACAAGTGTTTAAATCCCTTGTTTTAAGATAATTAAGCATTCGATTGTCCTGGCTATCCAAATGTTGTGAATACTTTTGTTCGGACCCTCAAAATGGACAACGAACAGAGCTAGGGAGATATTCAAACAATACCTAATTAACGGATGAACGCCGTATTCGTTATAAACAAAGAACTCTCACAACAAGTGGAATTTTTCCTATGCGAAGAGCGAAACTAATGAAAGTAATCGAGCTGAAGGCCGTTTTATCGTTCCCCTTATCTCCTGTAATCTCCGCAAAAGACCGCTTAATGATTTCAAACATTTTGCTAAGCATAATTTAGAGTACTGTGCAAGGAGCATATACTAATGTATTATACGTAAATATAATATGATATATAAAAAAATATAATATGTATAGAGCGTATAATATGTAATCATCGTCTCGCTATAAAGGCATTTGTGGGATTAAATAAGCACTTAATAATACATATTAGGTTGCTTTAAAACGTAAATTTTTCTAACATTATTTCAATGTACCTCATAAGGCTAAGCGAGCGTTTTCAATGGCACGTGGTTTTATATTAAGTCAAAGTATTTTTTATCGTTTTATAAACTACCAATATCATAACTATTTAAAAATGTCATAGGAATGAATAAATAAAATGTGCAACAATGTAACATAAATAAGTATACCTGTTATGAGTGCCTCTTTTTAGTCCGTAAAAAAATTTTTAATTAACTTTCAGGTAGCAATATATATTTCCTCTAGAGATTTTAGGAAAATATTTGCATTAAATCAAATAAACTCATTTCATCATTACCATTTCATAGCGGAATCACCATACTGTAGCTGACCTGCTTCAAACTATGCAAATCTCTGTTTTTTTACTCTGTAGTTAAGTTTTTGTAATGTGCATTGATTTGTATATAACGTATAATGCTACATTTAACAAAATATACCTCATATTTGATAGTGTATAACGAAAGTCAATATATTTCTTTTGTTGTTGTTGATTGCTGTAATGATAAAATCAGTTCATTTTGCATAGGTCGCAGACAGACCAAGATATAGACATATACTATTTACGGATTTTCGCGTTACTTAAAAACGTGGAACGCGAAAAATCCGAAATTAGTGATTTGATATGCATAATCGCGAAATAAAAGAAATAATTAATTTATTCAATAAGATCTGGAAACCCCGCTTTAGCACTGGCAACAAGACGCATGACATCTTAGTCTACCCCGTGACCGCGGCCGCTGGAAAGTGTTCTAAACGTCGGGAATTTAAATATGTAAAATAAACGCGATAAAATCTTTAAAATGCCATTTTATTTAATAACGAAAGTCAAGTAATGAATCTACAAAAGCTAATATAAATAAATATTTTGTTAACTGCTCAGTGTTACTATAATTTCAAGGGAACAGTGGCCGGTCAGTTTAAAGTTGCTTTATTCTTACCATTTTTGCACTCGCCCTTCAAACCAGAACACGACAATAGTGACACGCTAACATTAGTGGTAGCGTATCACTATTGTTAGATCTATAAATAAAACTAAGTTTCTGTAACGTTTTCGCGCTAAACTACATTTATTTGCAACTATTAACGGCGTTTGAAGACTAAATATTTATAAGACAATTTTAACCTCTTGAGAAAGAAGATCAGCAACCTTGAAATGATAGTTTGCGAACATCCTTTATCTGATTTCAATTGAGAATCAGTTAATACGTGTAGCCAAGCTATTTCTAAATAATACTGCAAATGGAGTCATCGATTTGCGAATCTACCATTAATTTAATGAAACACGAACCACCAACAAACAAAGTGTGAAATTTCTGCTCAAGCGTTTTTTTATTATTTTTATTACTTATTCTGCCTTGCTTACAATTAAAAAGTAATGGACAAAATATATAAACACGAACAA
This sequence comes from Lamproptera curius, assembly GCA_029286875.1. Lineage (NCBI taxonomy): Eukaryota > Metazoa > Arthropoda > Insecta > Lepidoptera > Papilionidae > Lamproptera > Lamproptera curius. The sequence continues at coordinate 1,501,520 of JAGSMT010000086.1, forward strand.
TTAAAGTAAAGCGAGGTATTTGCTCCTTTTAAAAAATAGTGTATAATTAATATCTTCATTATAAAAGCGAGGTGCAATTCAGCACTATCTCAGACTTGTACGAAGAAGTTCTATTTTAAGTGCCACTGCACTGTAAAAATAGTTCTTTGTTGAAAATGTAAGCTTTTGAGCGCGTGAGTGAGATACTTATTTTCTGGAGAATTATCTATTCAGAGAAATATTAAAGGGAGTGCGGTCAATGTAAAGGTGTTATCTGAATCGAAAACATTGCGGACAATGAGAGAAATGTTTCTTGTAGCGGAAGCTACTTGTTCTGGGATTTTTTTTAATTTACCCGAGCCGTTTTAATTTTGAGGTAAAAATTACAAAAATTAATGAGTCTATCGAGAACTTTTTTAAATATGTATAGCATGAATCCATGACGCCAACAGCCGACCGACTTATTTACTAATGTACATTTATAACAAAATAAATCAATTTATCTTCTACTAGCTTTTGCGCGCTACTTTGCTTATTTATTAGAAAACATCTTCTTTTTTTTATATTAGAAACCGGTCTTTACTAGTAAGAAATGTTTAAAAAAGCTTTTAGTATGTTATTTTAAATGTAACGTTTAATTAATTACGTATAGCGGAACAAAATGTCGTCGTTAACTTCAACTGCAACCAACGTATCGATATAGATCGATCTTCTTTTGTGCGGAAATAAATATATCTCGCGTTAATGCTGTTTGTTCCGGTCGGGTGGAAAACCTTTCAATAAACCGTTATCGTTTCTCAAATATATCTGAAGCTTTCTTTGAAACATTTATGGGGAAATAGTTTTATATTAAGGTTTTTATGAAAGCAGCTAGCAACTTTTGCCCGCAACTTCGTCTACGTGGTACTATGAAAAAAAAGTTCTTTAACTTTTTTCGAAAGAAAAGGTAGCCTATATTGCTCCCTGTTATATCAGCTATCTTTGAGGTACAGATTATCCAACCAGAAAAACATCTTTAAGGTAAATTATCAACAAGTCAGTATACAATTAAATAAACGGAACACTGATCAAAAAAAATTACTAATTGGTAACAAACCAATTTTAAAACCTAACTGGTTATTGAAGTGGTTTCAATAAATGTACATATTGAAACAGTTATAAGTTAAAACGTCAGTTGCCCGGATAGGGTTGAGGGTTGAAGTAATGGGAAATGCAAATACACAGAGCGGAAACTGCTTCCGGATAGAATTGGTTAATTTATAAACGACGTTGTTGTACACTCTTTGAAGTAAATTATATGAAATGATTTTAAATTGTATTCATTTATTTTACCTCTATATTATTAATCATAAAACGTTGTTTTTAACTCCTTACGAATCACAATGTTAATTCCTTTAGTATTAGATATATTAGGTTTAATTTTCAATAAAATTTCGCTTTAATTTATGTTATTAAGTTCTAAACGTACGTTTATGTTATACGAAACCAAACTTTTAGTAATGTATGTTTATAGGTGATCGTATAAGTGTCATTCAAGGAGTACACAAAGAGTATTATAGTAGTCAAAGCATAGTAAATTTAAGTCACTAATGTCTTATGACATCTGTCAAAGATGGTTTAAACAACTGGGACAGATTTTTAACAAGTCCATCCGAGGCATGGATCTTCAGTCTTCAGTCAGATGATCCTTATGTCCTGACTAATTAATGTAGACAACCAAAGAAAACGGTTATTTTCCCGCATGTTTCGAACCTATGACCTCCAGTTTACAATGTAAAGCCCAATTCAACTGATTATTGACTTTAATAAAGTTTCAGCATAGATTTTTTAGCATTCAAGTCTAGATAAGGAGCTTTTTTCACCATGAAGTACTTCGACACTATAATGCGATTCTAGTCAATTCCATCAAGTGGATATTATCAAGAAATTATTTTTTTAATAAAATCAAAAATGGTTATCCCATGGGGCTCTTCATTAATTGAATGAAGGTCAAGCTCGCCTCTGACTACTAAGCGTAATTTTAAGCGTTGGCCCGTCCAAAACTGATAATTATGCTTAGTTAAAATATAAAAAAAAGGCAATTCAATTGAAAGTTACTTAATTTTAAAATGAAAATACAACCAATTTTTTTATTGCTAACTAAGACCGAAGAGCAGACGACCCAACTGCTGGAAAGTGGCTACATTGGTAATACCAGGGGAATCAACAATACGTTGTTCCGTGGGACATGAATGTAATGGCCTGTTTACCTAGTAAATGCGCTGACTACGGTGCCCTTTAAACCGCAACACGATAGTGTTTTTATAATACCACTTTGCGAAAGAAATAGGCACGGCGGTGGTACCGCCTCAGACCCCCTGTAAACAGAAGACCTACCTTTCAATATTACGACTAAGTTCTTAAGTTTATGAGTATCTAAAATATCTTTTACTATACGAAAGCGCTGATGTTTGTTTAATGTATTTCGTAAAATGATAAGTACAGTAGTTTTAATTATGTCTGTATTTTTTTGCATATAATAACCAATAATAAGTATTTATACAATGCCAAAAATAACTTATATGAACTCACTCGCTTCTATTCGCACCATACTAAGAAATATGTTCTGCGAAATGTTTAAGATCATTAAGCGGTCCTTTGTGAAGATTCCAGGAGATGAGAGAAATAATGAAACGGTCTTCAGCTCGATTACTTTCATTAGTTTCGCTCTTCGCAAAGGAAAAATTTCACATGTTGTGAGAGTTCTTTGTTTATAACGTTTATCCTGTAATTAGGTATTGTTTTAATATCTCGCCTAGTTCTATTCTTTGCGCATTTTAGGGGAACAAACAAAAGCTTCGACGTAACCGGTTACTTACTTGTTCTAATTCCCTATTCTTAAGCATCCTTTTTATTTACTTTACGTTAGGAAATGCCTACGCATACCCGTCCTCGCGGGGGCAAGGAGAGTTATGTCGGACTCGCACCGATTATAACGGCCACGTTGTTTATTCCTGACGTCTTTCGAGTGGAGTGTTTGGGGTGCTTTTGCACTCTCTGCAACCCCACCAGCGCTGGCTGCAGAGGCAGCCCGGTCTCTAAACCATGGCCAAAACAGACAAAGAGCAAGTCGGAATTTACACGGCCTTTACCTTTATCGCCTATCAATGCATTGTAAAAAGAAAACCTTGAACTGTTTTAAGGCGTATAATTTAGGTTAGGTTATCTCGCGCCATATTCTTGCAAAGGGCACGTCGTCACCTTCTTATATTTTGCAAAACGGGTTTATACAGTTTGAAAACGGTCACATTTTATTTTGTTAAAATTCCACTTGTAATTCTAAAACTACTATTTTTTAAATAATTCTACATAATATTCACGGGCTTTTGTGTAAATGCATAAATCTGGTGATTTTCATCTAGTACTTGACATATCTGAATGAAGATTGACAAATAGAGGTACCGAAGTGACAGTGGGTCCTTAGATTTACGAGAAGAGCGTGGTCGTTTATGCGACGTTTAACACGTCAGATTCTGATACATCTCTGTTTGATCGGTAATTTATAATAACCTTGCTGTAATACGTTATAACGCATTTATATAGCGATTATTCTGTAAGATGATTAATCAAATTGTTAAACCATAAAAGCAAAAAATTAGGTACATATTAGCAACACTTTCCTATAGGCTTGAGAGATTTATATACTCGGTTTAACTTGTTCATTTACTGTTTAGTATTATTACCAAAACTAACATTGAAATTTAATTTTGACACATTTTCGTAAATTTTTATTTTTAATTATACGGAACGTCTAATAAAGGGAAAAAATAACATTGGATATTCCTTTGTAAAGAGTTCTTCGTTTCAACACTTTTACTCTCTTCATAGGTTTCAAGAAAAGGTAAGTTAATATCATCATCATCATCATCATCAGCCTGTTTTAGTCCACTGCTGGACATAGGCCTCCCCTATCCATTAGGGTGGGTACTACTGCCTCCAGCCCAGGCGGTATGGGCGTGTGCTTTAGAAACCGGAGGTCGGGTTCGAATCTGCGGGACGCAACAAATTTCTCATTGTTGTTTCCAGTTGGTTAGGGCAACGGCTGATCACCCAATTGTCTCGAAAAGTAAGATGATCCAGTGTCGGATGGGCATGTAAAAGTCGGTCCACCCACAACCGCATTGACCAGCGTGGTGGATACTGGCCAAACCCACCCCACTTCCAGTTAATATATTTTCATAAATTTCAAGCAATCGAAGGCGGCTTAACACGTATAGTATATTGCACAACATATTAATTAATTTTAACAAATTGTTTATTCAGCCAAAGAGTAAGTTTAGCGTTAAAGCGTACTGAAATACATCCATCTTCATTTCTTATTTTAAAACTATAGTAGAATTGTTGCTTTGTATTATAATAATGATAATATTAGAAATTTCTAATGAGGAACTTTAAATATCCGCAATGTGATAAATGGGCTAGATATGTTATATTATTAGTCTGTCTAATAAAATTTGATTGATGAGAAATTACGCGTAAGCCGGGACAAGCGTTGAGATATCGTAAAATTTAAATAACAAAACATTTCAAAAAGGATACAAGGGTAAAAAATCTCCATAAATAGTAATTTACTATTTGGATTTTTGTATGTTACATATACAGGATGATTTTTCGTATAGTACAAAGATCAAATTCAGAAACATATTCCAAAAAAAACCAAGCGGAACCTTTGTGAGGATTAAGAGCAAGTCTGAAACGAGCTTCGGCTCCATTACTTTCATTAGTTCCCGCCTTTTCAAAGGAAAAATCCCACTTGTGCCTGCCACGTTATAGTTCTTGTTTATAACGATTTCGGTATTTATCCCTTTAATTGGTATTGTTTTATGCCTCCGGTCCTGTTCTTTGTGCGATGCGAGGACCAAACGAGAGGTCTGATTTGATGTGGGGTTATTGGTAGAATGCTCAGGCTTTTTCCATTTCTTGATAACTTAGGTATATAGAAAATCGAAAAATATATCGCAGTGTAACTATCGAATATTTTATTATATATATTAGGTTTTAAGCATGTTTTTGTACTAGAGAAGCAAATTTACCTTTTTCGTAAATTGTAGTGTAATTTTAATTTACTTAATATATCTATTAGCCATAAAGTTTATTTGTCAATTAAGGATATATTATTGATCGCTTATTTTTGTTTTAAAATAATTTGTAACAAAAATAAACTTTTTTGTAGAACTCAACATCTTCTAGTCCCAAGCTCAACAAAGGTATGGAATCTAGATGACTGATAAATAAATTGACTTGATTTTCATTACAAAGATACAAACACCCAGACTAAATAAACACTATGTTCATTAAAAAATATTTTTTCCGTGTTGATAAACGATCCACAATCTTAAGCAACAGTCAAGGTCACTTTACTACTAAGCTAAGTGTCGATCTTAAATTAAGAAAAATAGAAAGGAAAAGTATAGGCAGAAGAAATGTTTATTCTATGTTTGTACGCGTATTTGAAAATTAGACTGTCTAGGTTTAACACCTGAAACTTGTTGAGTATATCAGAATTAGGGTAAGAATCAGGCTTTATATAGTATGCTACAATTATTAACTCATAGTATAATAATATTAAATACATATTTCTTGAACACAAAATATCGAACATAACAAAAGCTTCACTAGACATAATTAATGGACTAATTATATCAGAAACAATTGATTCTGAGGCTCAGTATTGTTCTCCCAGACAAATGGTTCGGTAAGCGGTGTAAGATGCCACAAACTGCTCGCTACATTAATACTAAAGACATTACGTCTCGTTAAAATAGTAATAACGGTGGCTGCGGTGCCCTTCACACCAGAAGATAAACTAGTCTTAATACTAGTGCTTAGGGGAAGAAATAGGCACCGTGATGCTATTTCGCCAGACGGTCCATTGTTAAAAGGAAATTTACCTCCTTCAAGTATTCGCAAATTATCTTAATATTTTCACCACCTTCATACTAATCATTAAAATATGACACTGTGTTTAAACACTACTGATTTGCATCAGAAATAAAGTAGAATGGTATTTGCGCTAAACATGCGGTACTGTTTTCTGTAATAAGAATACCTACCGCCCTTTAAATATTCTTAATTGATCTTCACCTTAGTTTGTAGTGAACAAGAAAATGTTTTACAATCATGAATCAATATGGATACAGAAAGATGTTGTGAGCGGAAAAGTCGATGTAGAAGATCGATGTTCCGAAAGCTGCCCCGATGCAACGTTGTGTAAACGATATATTAGAACGTTGATTGATTTGAAGAAACATAGATATCTACTTTAAAATAAAATGTTGTTTTTCCGTCACCTTATTTTATACGCAAATGCTTAGTCCGTTTTATTTTACTTTTAGTCTTTGAACTAGGCCTTTTATTGAATTCTTATTGAGAGTTTATTTATAATATTCGACTTAAGGTAAATTTGTTAATTTACAAGAGTCTTCGAACCTTTTTAATACTCAGATAAATTCAGCGCTATCTTTCATGGCTTTCCTGAAAATCAGTTTCCACGAAATGCCAGATCACTTCGTTATCTTATGCTTTGCAAAAAATAAAAATTCTGAAATGCTACAATGTACGTTATATTTGTGTAAAACATGATTGTACAATTTTTTTTACAAATGTACCAATTATATACTTGTTTCTTTCTGTATTTTGTTCAAGACAAAATCATCTCATGAATTTTGAGGCATAAAAATATACTCCTTTCTTTAAGTACGACTTCTAGTTCTGCCTTTTATTGTTTAATACCGAGGAAGTCGTAATTCTATAGGATATATACTAGAGAATTTTCCGCACTTGACATCTTTATAGTAATGAAATCTTTCCCACTTCCAGGTTTAATTGCTTCCTCGTCGCAAGGAAGTTTTATTGCTTAATCAAGTTTCTTTAATGGTGAAGAGTGACTTTTTATAAATGATATTTACGCTTTTTTTAAAAGAAAATATATATTAAGCTTATTAATATTTTGTTACTTATCAATATTTTTATGAATTAGTTTATCTGAATTTTGGACTACGCAATGCACACTCGATTAATAAAGTCGTGTAAATACAGATATGAATTGAATAATTTATAAAATTATAAAAAAGGAATATTTTAATAATATTGTTTAATAAATAAAAGAATTAACGTAGTATCTCGCAGACGCAAACCAATATTATATGTTATACTTATTGCAGCAAATAGATATTACACTATTAATTGTGTATACATTTTTAAAGTGATAACTATTCGTAGTAGAATATCTTAAATACCATTTCCAAACACGTTTATGTATCAACTTTTTAGTCACAGACAATATTTAGCTGTCCTCTTGCTTGGATGGCTAATAAGCTTAAAACAATAAACATATTGATCACGACGCAAACAAACGACTCTACGGCATAGAACTTGGCAATTTTCCAGCTCTAGTACTACGCCAGTCGCTAATAAATAAGCGCCTAATGAAATGCACTCTCATGTCATAGAACTGTTACAGTCTTCAGTAAGAATACATTTAAGAAGCAAAGCTATACAAAGCAAAATGAAGGGGCGAAACCGAGAGATCAAATGTCTTCGACTGTAATATCATATCGTTATGTATTATAGTTGAAGACATTATAAAAACATAAAAAAATATAGAGAAACATTTTTAAACAATTTTATAGATTAATACTAAATACTTGAATTGTTATGCCACAGCTCCAAAAATAATTACGGCGAGTTGTTCTATATTTTTAGAATATCTTGGCTTTCCGATTTCCCTTCTTTTACATAAGTGTCATTAAAGGTGACTAAGCGATCAGTTAATTGGTTACAATCATTAATCGGTAGCTGATGCATTGATGGATAACTATCGCTGCTTTCAGATCCTAAAATGCTGATAGAGCCGTCAATGAGTTTGGGATGTGTATAGTCTTTAAGATCTGCGTGCTAAAAACTTCTCCTTAAATAAAATGTGTAAGTGATGTGCGCATAGTCCCTTGCAGCCCAGGCTACGGTATTAGTCAAGATGACGGCGGGGCAGGGGGTCTCATTATCTCGGGTTAGGATTTGGCAGGGGTCTCATTATTTCCGGTTAGGATTTGGTTAATAAGATCGACGATTGAATCTGACAACGGACATTGGACATTAACCATTGACGAGATGATGATGGAGGAGAGCAGTGCAGGTGAATAAGCTGCATTGAGACATCATAAGATTATCCGAAGTCTCAAAACAGAGGGAGAGTGAGATAATCAGTGAATCCAGCAACCCGTTTTACCATCGGGAGCTCGATCCTAAATAGTGTCGAATTTACCGTCCGTAAGTTTCTAATTAGCAACATTGTTTAAATCGTAACTACATACCTTTTTGTCAGAATATTCAAACTAAATTTATTAAAGGGTCATACAGGTATATGCGCCGACGTCGAAACACTCCTACAATAAGATGGAGGCAACATATGAAGATATTTTACGAGTCCTGTGATGGGGATTTTACCGCAAAATAAGGCAATGGTAAGAGGATAAAAACGACATGAGTTTAAGCAGAGTATGGTATCGGAACAAGTTGAGTTACTTCAAGGAGAGAAGAGGATCCTTTATGATAAATCTCCAATTTTAAATAGCACCCGCACAGAAAAAAGACAAAGGCTTTATCGTGGTAACCAAACATTCAATGATGTCCAAGATCAAGTGTTTAAAGGAAACCTTACTAGATGGTAAACACTGTTAATTTAGCATATTGCAAGGTTTCCTGTGTTCCTAGTGATGAGCTACGACATTGAGATTGCACTGCTGTCCATTAAGTGTATTAAGTGCCTAGTAGCTATCTGCAACATTATTACTAACGATATTTACCGACATGGCTAACAAAATTATCAAACAAAGTGGCAATGAGTCTGCCATATAGCTTGAAGAACCGTCAGTTCTGATGTTGATTATTTTTTAGTATATGAAATGATGTTTTATATAATAAAAAATAATCGTTTAAGTTGGAAATAAAAGAAAAAGTGGCAATTGTGTAGTTTAGCCTAATGTTCCAATTAAGCTAATGTTAAATGAAATCTGAAAAAGATAACTCAGAGGTGGTAGATCCCCTATTTACAGAGAGCCGCCCGGGTCAGTATCACTGCAAGATGGTAAATGATAGCAAGGTGTCTCATGAAAATGGCGTCTGCTATTTTTGACTGGGCGTCACCACGCAGAATTATAAGTGTATCGTTTGATAAAGAGTTTTTGTTTTTAAATTTTATTTATTTATAAATACGGACATATATCTTTAAATATTCTTAAATCATTTCTATTGCATTACGCTTTCTGTAATGTATAAATTTGATTTTACCAGGTTAAAAAGTTGAGTATCGATAGAAACTAACTCGACATTTCCGGAGTAGTTTAAACTACACGTAACTTGAAAGTTCACGGCGCAGTTAAAAAACTTTTTCGATTCTTTCTCTTCTCTCAAACTTTTCGCAGTCAATAACTTTTCACAATATTATCGGATTAACGAGTAACAAGAAGCTAAGTTTTAAGTGGACAACTTTGTAACTGAAATATAATAATAGGATTTAATTACACTTACCTCTGGACTAAGTTCGTATGGGACCTAGCTCTTCTGAAAGCCTGAAGTTAAATTACAGCTCAACTGCACTCGTAAACTGAAAAATTCTTTACAATACTATTCTCAATACAATACTTTTAAATAAAAACGTTTTATTACATATGACTTTGAATTTAAAGCTTTAACAATCTTTTAAGTATGAAATACTTTTTTCCGTATTTGTAAAAATCACATATTATTTTCCTATTTATTAGAATTCGCAACATCAGCCTGTGATAGTCCACTGCTGGACATAGGCCTCCCCTAATACACCCCCTATCTATTAGGGTTTTGGACGGTATCCCACCACGCTGGTCCAATGCGGTGGGGAGGACCGAGTTTTATACGCCCATCCGACGCATGGATCATCTTACTGTTCCGACAATCGAGTGATTGAGTGGCCCATATTGCCCCTAACTAACCAGGAAAACAACAATGAAAATTTGTTGAGTCCCCGCAGGATTCGAACCCACGACCTCCAGTTTCTAAAGCACACGCCCATACCACTAGGCTACGGAGGCAGTTATTAGAATTACACTATTGTAAAATAGGCCTTCTTTATTGAATTCAAAAATAAAGTAAAGCAGTTGATACGCTCTTAATCCAATTACAAATATTATGTGACTATTACTTGCAAACACAGTACTAAAAATAATTATCGCTTGATTTGAAGCTGGATGACATTAAAAAGATTGTACTAAATGCTATACTACACGGCTTTTTATTTAAAAATAAATATAAATTCGACCATTTATATTAAAAAGAAGAGACAAGACAATCAAGTTGTTCTCCTCGTGCTAAGCAATAATATAATAAAGTTAGTACTCATAAATAATGTAGAAAGATACACCAGTAGTCGAGAAGTTTTTGGGTAGCCCTTATTTTTAAATTTATAAAATCAAGTTCAAAAACGGGATCTCCTATAAAAAATATTTTTAGATTATTATTTTAGGAAATATAATCATAGTAAAAATATATCAAAGAATTTTATTATAAAATAAAACTGTATAAATAACCCTTGTAGAAGAAGTTCTGGAATTACGCCAACGCTATTTAATAGAATTCAGAATCAATCGTGTCAAGGGGTAAACTCGACACTTATTGTTCGCTTTATATCAGCTTTCCAGCTTTTTTCGTACGCGGGCTACATTGAAATAGAAACGAATAGTGATATTTTACAAAAATTTCCGGCTCTAATGGAAATGTATATAAAATCAGCATTAGGGAAGCCTATGTCCAGCAGTGGATGATGATGACGATGAAGATATTTTGTAGTCAATGGTCTAATTATAATTGAAAACGAAAAAATAAGACTTTTTACTCGGGCTATCTTGGTTTAACTCAAAACTATTATGCAACTAGAGCCCCGTATCTCACTGGTAGGTGACGTAAGTACGGCTGATTTAATGGTAGTACCCGTCTTTGTGGAGATAAATTGTAAATTATTGTATTAGGGTAATAAAAAAATCAATTAAATGCATTTTTTTATGTTTTAAAAACAATTTAGCATTTTTTTACATTATAAATCAAATTACGGGCTTATGACTATTTGTTCATTGCTTTTCAAAAGCGATGAATAAATACTCATGCAGTGTCGTTTCACTCCACCGCACATCCGTTTAATTTGTCTGTGTTGCTTAATACTTGCAGTGAAAAACATAACAATTAAGTTACATGAGAGTGAGTTTCATTAAGTGTTTATACCTAATAGTAAATGGCATATTGCCACATGGTTGGCGAGTTGCCAAGTGCTACGTCGTAGAGCCGTTCGTTTGCTACGCGATCAAAATATTTATTGCTTTAAGCTTATTATCCGTCCTCGCTGTGAGCAAGCTCATTTCGTATCTGAAAGATTATATATAAAATCTCGTGTCATATTAGCTTTGTTAATAAAAGATATATTAGCGCTATTATAACTTATGTAGAGTATATACGAAATTAAACGTGTAGCTGTTAATTAGTCCACGATTGTTTCCTTTCATTATAAATTAAATTGTTTTTATAGAAAAGACCTTATGATTTATTTAGGTCTTTTCTTTAAACGTTCGACAGCCGAATTGAAAAGGATTTCCTTTACTTAAATAACTTTATTAAACAATATTTTTTTATCATATGTTCGCCTAGCTATTCGAAAGAACTCGATGTCAAAATAGTGAAACTCTAGCAAATATGTCTATTTAATAATCGCATGTCATTTGAAAGGTATCCGTTTTAATTTTATAATGATAATTTCATCATTCTGTTCCATGTCACTAATGCATTGGTTTTAATTTATTGTCCACGACGGCCGACTAGCAATCGGGCCACTTAATGAAAAGTGGTCACCGACGCCCATGGACATCGGAAATACCAGGAGTATTGCCAACGTGCGGTCTATCGCGAGATGTAGGATGTTAAGTCTCGCTTAACCAGGAAATACGCAGACTACAGTGCAAAAAAAGACACCGTGGTGGTACCATCCCAGACAGCCCCCCGTAAAAACGAGACCTCTCACCTACAAACAAATTATTATTGACACATACTTTGTTATTTAGTTTTGTAATGATCATTGACGCAAAATTTCAAACGTACTTTTAAGAGCGCGATTCTTATCGCAGCACTAAAACTTTTTTGTTGTAATGTTGCAGGAACCGCAAAGTTTCTTAATATTACGGAAATAACGAGTAACTGGAAGAAAGACAAGTGGAAAACTTGAATTGCAATATTATTTAATTAAGTCTCACTCTGAACTAGTTTAAAAAAGTTGCCTTTTTTGATAGGAAAATGCAGCTAAACTGTGACTGTTAACTGAAAAAGTCTTTTCAATTGAATATTCTTACAACAGAACTTTTGACTTAAAAATGTCATTATTTAATAAATTTTATTTGCGAAACATGTCTTTTTTATGCTTCGCCAAAATATATTGGAATTTATTATATTGTTTTAGGCAAAGGGTAACGAAAACCTACTTTAGTATCAAAGAAGTTAGTTACTGTATGTTCGCGCGCATTTCTATGTCGCCTAACACAGCCGCAAATTGGTTACGCAATAATCTTCCTTTCCTTTCTACTATACCGCTCCTTTCGCCTGCCTTCCTTTTTTACTTTTAATTTTTCCTGATCTCGCGAAGAAAGGAGTGTAAAGGAAAAACTTCGGGACGCGGACGGCGGCCAGCGCCGCCGCAAGTCGGAAAATTGCCTTCGGGAGTTTATACGCAGCGCATCATATTTTAAAGTCATGCTACGTGAATGGCCTACGCTCCGTTCTAATAGTTTTAAGTTTACCGAGAACCGAGTATACGAGGTATTTATCCTTCCTATTATCACATTTCCAATCCGGCTTCATAACCACGTTGTCCGAGCCGGATTACGCAAACCTACTCCTTCAAACCGCATCTTCGCTTCTGGTCCATAAATAGATCTACCATATCGCCGTCACTCGAGCTAGTTGGTCCAATCAAATTGGCCGACGAAACTTGAGTGCCCGCGCCACCACTATATATGTATACATATGTGCTGGAAAAGTACACATGACTTTTTTTCTAGTAAAACTGAAAGCAAATTGAATGGGATTGGAAAAATACATATTTGTAATTTAGGTCATAGAACGTCTTAATAGGTTTTAATAAAACTCTACAACAACATAATTTATACATTTAAACGTATAGCATATTTTTTATACAAAATTAATTGTGTAAAAGTATATTCATGAAATGATTACTGGAAAATATATAATGATGTACTTGTTATTTAAGACTAGTGATTTGTTTCACTGTTGCCTGTTGCGAAAATCTCTCTTGGTGTATCACTATGTAAATAAATTCAAGCAATCCATCTGCTCATTATGCAAATCCCTACTGTTATATTAGCATTGTATTTTAACTGGTTAGTTAACTCTTTGCCGGTTCTTAGACAGAAACGCATTAATCGCGGGGTTGCAAATGACTAGGTAATTCTTTAGTTTGTTAAGTTTTTTATATATTTTTATATTTATATAATACTCCCAATAATGTGCTGTAAACATTTTTAAAATTTTTCGTTATTTGATTTGAACTAAGATATAAAAAGTGGGTTTTTATACGTAAGTACCATTTTTCCTGGGCCGTCAGGGGCAAAATTTATTAACTTGCATATGGATATTGATCGATTGACCTTTGTAACAGTCGCTCGAACAATCCTTACTACAAATTATTTTAATGATTTCAGTAAATAATTAAGTTAGTGTTTGTTAGCTATATTTTGTTAATACATACAAATTATTATAATAAGAATATTAGCTGTAAGTTTTAAAATAAAATAAAATAATAATAGAAATCGCAGAGTAATATCGTGTAAAAGCATTTATATATCCCCTCTTATTTCTAATTATCTTAAAAAATCTACAAAAATAGTTACTGTTTTTCTATTATAAACAATTCATAGTAAAGATTCTAATATGATGCAAGATTTTAATTCTATGAAATATATAAATTTTCATTTGGTATAAAATTACACAATAAGTATAATTTAAATTAAAGAAAAGTCATTCGAAGTAATGAAATGTGCGCACATAAGTAATGTTAAAATAATAGCAGAAAACCCTTTATAAGATATCGTCGTACTTATCCAACAGTATTCCCGTTATCAAAGTGCTTTGAATAATTCAGGGGACGTTCATCTCTGCAAAGGAGATGGACGGGCCAGTCGTTACGGTATCACATTAAAGTTTAATCCCTCGTAAATATATCGTCCCTTAAAAAATGACGCTTATGTCCTTGTAATGGAGGGTTTACATGTTTTCTGAAAATAGAACTTCCCCAGATGTGAATTCGAAAAATGTATTAAAGAAATATAACAAGGCGAAAAATGTTAAACAAACAAAACTTGCCAGTTTAAAAATCTATAAGAGGAAATTTGAAGTATTTCTCTATCGCTGGCCCCTGTAAAATTCAAAACCATAATTAAATCACATATGAAAAAAAATTGTGCACAAAAGGTTATATTTGTATTATATTTACCGACATATTTAAAGTCTTGATATGACAGGTCATGTCTATGACCCGTTTAGCGCAGTGATTAGTGACCCCGACTACTGTAAACAAGGGTGTAGGTTCGAATCCTAGTTCAAATAAAATTTAGTGCGATCATAGCGTTTTTAAAATACTGCGGCAAATATATTTAAACAAAGAAATATATTTATAAAGTTCTCAAATTAAAAAGGTTCAACAAATGCCAGCGTTAATAGAACATAGAACAGCTACTGCGAGGAAAAAAATTAAAAAAGTTTAATTAAGACTGCTAAAAATTTTTCAACATAAATATCATTGTTCCATCATCGTAAATGGTAATTTTACTTTTAGTCTTTTCGTTAAACCTTTTCGTTTCTGAGTAAATGAAATAGATAAAAACAATTTAAAATTTTTGGAGAAAGTTTCATTTATTACCCGATTTGATTTTTAAGAAAAGAAAATTTTGTCTTTGTAAGAAATATAAAAGTAGGACAGAACGAAACGCTACTACTTTCTCTTTATAGAGTGTTTCTCAAAAGCTCGTGAGTCGTCCAATGAATTCAAACAGGCAAATAATTCAGTTACAAAATTCAGTAAATTCTTCATTTCGAGTATTATTTTTTTATTTTTGGATGCATTTCTGTTATTAACTCTGTAAAATTTTGCTTTGCGTGTTCGTCATTCTAGGTATACGTGAACTGTCACATAGGTTTTCCACCCAAAACTTACGACGCACTTTCGGCAAATAAAGATTAAAAAAAAAATTAAACTTTTGGAAAATTTAAGTGCTTATAAATTTTCGTGAAAGCCTTACTTTGCCAATATCTTTGATTTATGCAAAGACTTCGTTGTTCCGGAAAGTAGAACTTACAACCTAAAAAAGTCGAAGTGCAATAGAAATTATCATTTTTAAAGTTACCTATTCTAAATATGAACATAGTTTTTATTTAAAGGACAATATCGTGAATCTAAATGTACTAAAGAAGCAGTTAATTATCGTTAAAATATAAAATCAATAACCTTTCTTATTACAATAAGTCTGAATGAACGCTAGAAGAAGAAGTTCCGGAAATATGCCAACGCCACTTAGCAGCATCTGGATATCAAAAGTATGTCAAAACGGCCCGTCCCGATTTCATTATTTTTCTTAGAATTTCCTGCCGTTATTCAAATGCAAAATTATGTTCGTTTTAACAATAATTTTCAGGCATGTTTTTTTAAAGTTATTAAATATCTGTAAGTATTTATCATAGTAGTAGCAAAAGACAAACATAATGAAATGTTAAGCCTTCCTTGAATTTAAGAAGACAAGTATTTTAAACCGAACGAATAAAAACCTTACTTCTTTTATAATACTGCCAACGACAGATAATTATATCGTGAATTTTAAATTTTAAAAATTGGAACCCGCTAAAATCCGTATTATTTGTTTAGTAAATCAAGTTTTATGTTATTTTTGATTAGTTAAAGAAATATACGAACAATTTCCTTAATATCAAGTTATTAAAATATCTGCATTTAATTATGTAATGCATACATATACTACATTGCATAATATACCTATCCAACTGAGCCGATTACAAAGGCAATAATATGTTTTCTATTATTTAAGCGATTAATGTAAAGGGTATTAAACACACTTTTATGTGATTCATATCAACTATTTTACGGATTTTTCGCGTTGGTTTATATGGTATAGGTATTAAGGCGTGAGCGTTTTTTCACCTGATCAGTTACAATCTTCGTTCGTCAGTTAAGTGAGCGCAAAGCGCTATATTTCTTTCGCATCTTGCATACTGATGGGCCGTGCGAGAGAGTTGGCAGATTGAGACTTACCGAGTAAGCGAGAGTAATTCTCATGACTAATACACATAGAAACCACATTAGAGTGACCCCTATTGGCAAATGATATCTTGTGATTACGGAAAACCAGCAGTTATTGAAATAAAGAGTGAAGTAAAACAAAATAAAGATTTTTATTTTAGAAGCTGAACAAACAAACTAACTGAACGGTGTATATAAGAGTGAAAGGTAGTTATAATTAAATCGTTCAAAAGTGTAATCAAAACAAAAGTGAAAATAAAAAGTAAATAATAATCATCGTCATTGTAACAATAAAATTAAATTTTAAATACACCAGTAGTAATATTTTCATTTAAATCATAGCTTCGTACATAACACCAATCAATCAATTAAACATTTTATAATTATAAACCGGAGTAAAGTATGCAGAAAAGTAAATAATTGATTTAACTATTGGCTATCAAACACGAAACCTTTATTTTCGTTTCGTATGTAACCGTATAACCTTATGTCTGCACAGTAGCTGGATGAAAATAGCTAGTTATAAAAATAACTAGTTTGAAAACAAGCGACGCCGTCCACGTAACTGGTCACGTTTCGTTTCTTAAAAGTGACGTAACGACCCACGTCTAATGGTATTATACATATGTACCATTATTGTTTGCCCATGATCACTTACGTTAGAAAGTATCCAAAAAGTGTTAGTGTTTATTTCCAGCTGAATATATATATATATATATATATTTATATATATTATCATGATACATATATATATATATATATATATATATATATATATATATATATATATATATATATGTATCATGATCATCATCATTATAACCATAATCAGCCACTATCAGTCCACTGCTGGACATAGGCCTTTTTAGATGAACGCCAAGACGGCCGATCCGGCCCACTGCCCCTTAAACAATCTAATCCTTTACGCTATGTCGGTGACTTTCGTTCTCTATCGGATGGATTTATTACGAATCTTTTCCGACAGAGAGTATATTCCAAGAATAGCACGTTGAGCTACGGCAAACTTTCGGACCAGTTCGATAGTCAGAGGCCACGCTTCTGCCCCGTAGGTCATGACGGGAAGTACGCATTGGTTAAAGACTTTTGTCTTTAAACTCTGCGGTATCGACAACTTCGGGACTCACGCCATCGACATTGACCAGACTCGGGAGAACGTGTTCGTTAAAGATGACTTTCGTCTTGTCCAAGTACATCCTTAGTCCGATACGTCGGGACGATTCATTTAAGCCGTGCAACATTCCCTGCAAGCACTCCAACGACTCGGCCAATATGACGATATTGTCAGTGAAACGGAGGTGTGATAGGCACTCGCCGTTAATGTTTATGCCACGTCCAGTCCAGTCTAGGGTCTGAAAGACGTCTTCCAATGCATTAGTAAACAGTTTCGGGGATATTACATCCCCCTGTCTCACTCCTCGATGCAATGGGATTAGTCGCGTTTGATCCCCCAGAATCAGAACGGACATAAACGCAGCACTATACAGACCTCGACGTATCGATAATCGACCCGAGACCAGAGTCAAAAGCTTTCTCATAGTCCACAAAGGCAAGGCAAGAGGCTGATTGTACTCATAGGTCTTTTGTACAACTTGCCTTATGGTGAAGATGTGGTCTATGGTGCTAAATCCTCTGTGATAACCAGCCTGCTCGGGTGGCTGGAATCCATCAAGCTTATTGGTGAGGCGATTTGTCATGACTCGAAAACAGCTTGAATATATGGCTCAAAAGTGAGATCGGTCGGTAATTTTTAAGCAGGGTATTGTCACCTTTCTTAAAAATCAGAATGACCTCACTTTCAAGCCACGCCTTGAAAGAATTACCCTGTTGAAGAACGGAGTCGAATAATTTTCGTAACTCACCTAAAACGGGGTTACGCCCTGCTTTAAGGAGCTCGGTAGTAACCCCATCCTTTCCAGGAGCTCTTCCTCCTTGAGCTGCTTAAGAGCCAGGCCCTTAATCTCATTAATGCTGATTTAGAGGCCAAGTCAGACTGGCACGTGGATCGTTACCCCAGTAATCAGGTTGAGGAGCCTGTGACGCATACAATTTGCCATAGAAATCCTTGATGTCAGACTTAGAAGAAACAATCAAACCAGAACAGTTCCTAAGCTTCGACAGATGGCTTCCCAGAGCTTCTCCACAAAACCTTCGACTCTCTATTCTGCTCAATATAATTTTTAAAAAGCGTGACTTATACATTGCTATCATCGAAAAGAAGGAAATTTCTGAAACTAGATTTTAATTGTTAAATTCTCTCCTATTCACTTATAAATTTCTAAATATACATTCTTATTTTTTAATTTAATTCTGATGTTACTGTTGTTTCGAGTTTTTTATAAACAATATATATATAAAACTGGAAATATCCTTAAAAAGGCTAATTAATAAAACATTTCGCAGAATACAGACTTAATGCGATGCATGTTGAATGCATAAGAGAACGAGCTCTTTTGTTGAGTCACTCACTCCACATTGTTGTCTGGCTCCGAGCCAGCGCCATTTCAGCAACGGTTTTCTATTTCGCAAACAAAAATACTCTTATAATAGCAAATACGGCAGTCACTCGATTTAACAGAAATCGCTGACAACGCTATTGTTTATTTTGTACTTAAAATTATAAGTGGTTGCATTGTTTCTTGTCTGATTATTATTTTGTTTATTGGGAACACCACAGCATTCTGATAATAATTACATATAGTTTTATTAACACACATTGAAGCCAACCACAGTTTTCTACATCATTTTATTTCATTTTATAAGAAAACTATTATATAACGTCTAATTAAATATTGTGCTTATTCAACAACGATTAAAAGAATATTATAGTGCATAACATTTTTTTTTTAATTACACGTATTAGAAACATTTAAAATGGTATACTTTTTATTCATAATTTATTGCTGAGATGTCAATTACTAAAACAGTTGACTAATAACATTACTCCACCTTGATGTTACTTCTCAAATGCTATGGGATACTTTGTTTACACCTATTTCAAATCAAACTCGGCTTGGATTAATTACACGTTTTTTTAGAAGATTTTAACGAAAGTTTGAAAAATCATAAGATGGAGGAACAAAAACTTCTCTCACTGTTATGAAAAGCGTGTGGTACTCGAGGACTGCCGCTGTAAAGGTATAGCATTTTCATAAACTTATTTATTTTTTCTGAAATGTTCGTATTTATCGTGGTCTCTACGAATAAATAGCTTGTAGCATAGATCCCCCCCAGAATGACATTGTTATTTTGATATTTTACTCTTAACAATTAAATCTTATATTAATGGACATGAGAATGTAACTGATTTATTACGATCATTTATTGTCAGTTTAGGCCATCTTATTCCGATAAAAGTTTTCCTAAAGTGAGTGGTTTTAGATCTTATGTCTTAATTTGGTCGCTTAATAGAAAAAAGTAATAATGCTTTGCTTTAATTAATAAAATCCAAAATATAACAAAATTATCAAATAATAAATTTAAAATTTTAACTTTCTATATAATAAAAGTTTTGGCCTATAAATATAAAAATGAAAGAGCTTACATTTAATAAGAGATTACAGATATTATGCAATTTTATTCCATATTTTTTTTATGGCATGCGCAGGTAGACGAGCAGTCGGGCCACCTGGTGGGGAGTGATCACCGACGCCCATAGACATTAGCAATACCTGTGGTATCGCCAACGCGCTGCCTACCGTGAGACATAGGATGTTAAGTCTCGTTTCCCTGTAAATACGCTGGCTACGGTGTCCTTCAAACCGGAACACAGTAGTGTTTTCACACGACTGCTTCGCGGCAGAAATAGGCACCGCGGTGGTACCCGCCCAGACGGTCTCCTGTAAACAGGGGACCTACCACCACCACCTTATGTAGACAGTTTTTGCATAGAGACAGAAATGGTAAAAATATAAAATAGTCTTATACGTTCGGTGATTCCGATTTGATTTGAGCAGACAACCTTCTGATCTGGAGTCAGACGTTGTTGACCACGCAGTGCTTAAGCTCTTCGAATGACATAATCTACTTTAGCATATTCTAAATATTAAGGTACGATGACATGAAAACAATAATATACATATTTTTATTCATTTAAACTTTTTGCACAAATAAAGTGTACATAGGCAGGCTTAAGGGCTCAGGCTTTATCTAACAGCCAGCCTTAGGAAGGTTACCTTAATTCAGAGTAGGTGCACTAGTAGAAATATTAAATTGACATGGTAAAACTTTGTTCTATTGAAATAGACTATATAATTACTTATATCTTTAATTAAGCTTAATATAATATGACTTATAAGACAAAACACATAAAAATAAGTATATAATATGTTAAGCTAGGCTATAAGAATATACATCTGTACACAAAAATAATATATGTATGTATATATATACATATATATATATATATCTAGAAAATAAATATTCATAAATTCAAATGACAATTACTGTGCTAACGCCTCACTCAAAAGATGTTTGCCGCAGTTGTTTTAAATTGAAAATAGTTACTGGGCATCCTAATTTTTATACATTTCCTAACAAAAAAATTAAACAACCATTGATGTTTATACCACATAATTCTAAAAAGAGCAAAAATGAGCAGATTAGGTACAGCAGAAATACTTTGATCATTAATCCTCAACAATTTTAGTCTTATATAGAAATAATGTAACCGTAAATGTTTTGAAAGCCATCGCTTTCAAACATTTTTTTAAAGAGTCCAATAAATTAATTCGGCCTGTGTTAGTCCACTGCTGGACATAGGCCTCCCTTAATCCACATCTTCTCCATTAAGTGGGTTTTCCGTACCGTTTTGCGTTTTCACAGCAATGGAACAGCGTGGTGGGAACCACGCTGGTCCATTGCTGGTTGGTGGGTTGAGTGACGTTTACATGTTCATCTGACCTAAATTGTTCAAACCAACCAGAAGACAACGATAACACAAAGTTGATTTCCACCGAGATTTGAACCTACGACCTCCGGTTTATAAAGCTAGGGCCAATACAGCTAGGTCACGTAGGCCGTTATGCCATGATGATTAAACAATAGATTAATAACTAAAGAAACAGATAACACCAGATATGAAAAATTTTAGTAGAAAACAAATTCTCTATTCAGAGATCATACTATTTTAAACAAAATTATAAATTGACTAAATAAAATATTTTTATTTTTAAAAGTGAATTTATATATTTCATCATTTAATTAGTTTTCACGAATTCCGTTGACTGAAAGAAGTACATGGTAATTCTAAATTATTACGCCCATGATTTTTTCAATTATTAAATATTATTTACCTTATAAGTGCTTAGCGTTTTAAATTTTAGAACAACAACGTGCATGGGGACTCCATGCATTTTAAGTCATAAACTTGTAAGGTATTTTAATTATTATATTGAATCTAAAATAAATCGAATTAGTAGAATAAGTACATTAAAAATATAAGTTTCTTAGCCTAAACTAACGTTTATGTTTTTCTTCATGAATACATATACGGTTTTTCTATATAATTATAAAAATCTATTTCAGTTGTAAGCAATACAATAAACAATAGTATTTTTCTGATATCGGTTAGTCTATCCGAAATAACCTTTGATTAGAATTTTATAATCAGCGTCTTATGACCTTTTAAAATAATGTTTCTTTACAGAAAACAAAAGTTTTCTCTCAAATTTTAGTTTTATCTATATCTTTTGTTATCTAATAAGAAAACCGTAACTCTGTCTGCCTATTTTATACATTAACAGTTTTAGCGTTCTTTGTTTCCTGAACGTTAATAAAATCCTTTCTCCCTTCCAGTTTTAATTACTTTCGTAGTGAATGGAGGACCGTTACTTGCGGTTAAATTTTACTCGATAACATTTTTAAACGCAAAATGTGTTGTTGTTCTTCAAAAAGAACATTAAAGACTTTTATGAAAAATTATTCTTTGTATATTTGTAGTAGACTTTTGCGTGCTTAAATAAACCTGATATCTTTTAAGGGTAGTTTAAAGTTTACAAGTATATTATTATAATTTACACCCTTGAATTCTGGATCGCATTTTCTTACATTTTTTTATCAAAAGATCTAAGAAGAAAAAAAAAAAAAAGAGAATATAGGCTGATGACGATGATAAACATAGTAGATTCTGTTTTTAAAGTCTTCTGTTTTTAAAACTGATTACAATATATATATGTAATTTGAAGTGATATGGTCGATTAACTTGAAAATTGGGTATGAATAATTCTTTTGCCAAATATAGATAAGCTAAGAATGGATATTACAAAATTTGTCCTCTAAATTTTTTAAATAATACTACGCGGACAAATTCGCGCGCAAAATATTCGTTTGTTTATTTATGGAACCATTCTGTCTCTTTTTTATACATAGGAAATTTTTAAAGGTTTACTAAACAAATTCATAAATGTTGTAAATGATCCATGATAAGTAATTGCTGTATTTGTCGCGTTTAGTATTGTACCTTAGATAGATAAAGGGTAGACATTTTTGTTTAAATTATAATGTATTTTCTATAATAAATCTAACTCAATATTAATTGTGACCAAAAATTATTATCTATTGAAATGGCTTTCCAAAAGAAAGAGTACTCAATTCGAAGCTAATGTTTTTAATCAAGTTGTCATAAATGATTAACTTGACGAATAAATTTAAAAAAACTGGCTAAATTTTAATAGAAAAGTCTGAAACGATGGCTAAAATTATTGCTTGTCCCAAAAAAAGTAGCGGTAACACATATCTATATGTTAAAAACTAATTGCAGTAACCATTTCATTGAAAAAAGATAAAAAAAGCAGTTAGGCATTTTTAATGCGAATTTAAGGCAATGCAAGAAGCAAGAATTAAATGGTCTATCAAACGGCAGTACCTCAAATCATCTAAGAATTTAGGCAGAAATCACAGGGCCGTGTGATTTAATGTATCATAAGGTATAAATAGATTTTAATGTCCACTAAAGTAATGTTCGTTTATTGTTTTCTTACGACTTTCTTAGTTCATTTATTGTATTTAGAATTTATCATTACCAAAATGATTAATCGATAATAATCAGAATTTAGACTTGGACTTGGAAAACTACGGCTCTACTTAAAATTATAAAGTTTTTGGAAAATATAAAAATTCATACATGTGGTACTGCTGTTATCTGTGTTTATAACTTTTATAACTATCCTCACAGCGATGATCCAAACCACAACATTTGTCAACTTCAGTGGTTGCCTGTGCACCAGCGACGCTATTTACGAGCGCTGACCTCAATTGTATACATATTTATTTCTTGTTATATTTATTTATATTTTTTTACTTTGAATATACCTGGGCATCTTTCCACTTCTTATCCCTTTGCCACTCAAATTTTGACTTGTAGAAAATGGCTTGCAGAAGTTGTAGAGCATTTTTAACAAGGGTAGAAATTTTTAATCATTAGGTAAGTTATTAAATAAACTATAGTTTTATATGTATCATCATTATCAGCCACTGTAAGTCTACTGCTAAACATAGGCCTCCCAATTCACGCCTTTTCCATAAAGGGAACCATACCGTTTTTCGGCCGTATCCCAACACGATGGTCCAATACGGGTTGGGAAGTGGACCGACTTTTTACATGCCTACACGACGCTTTCAGACAATTGGGTGATCGGCCCAAATTGTCCTAACTAATCAGAAAACAACGATAATGCAAAGTTGTTTTTTCCGTGGGATCAAACCCATGACCTCCGGTTTATCAAGCAAAGGCCAATACCGCTAGACCACGGATACGGTTTATATGTACATTAAGTACTAATTTTCCAACTGACTCCGTAGCCTAGTACTTAATCCCTTCCCTTCATCGTAAATTAAAATCCAGCGAGGGTCAAAAACTTATGTTGTTGTTTCGTAGTAAATTAGAGCAATGTGGGCTGCTCACCCTATTATTAGGGACCTACAAATTCAATCTTGCTCTAGTTCTCTCCGGTAGTGTCGGTTATTCGTCCTATCTGATTATGAGAGTAAAGGAGTTGGTAGTGCCCCTGGCTCTTTGCATTGCGTTCGCACTATAATATCTCCTGCTCAATTGATCGCTAACACAGATCGGCCAGCGTTATTGGAATCGACTAAAAGAAATTTTCGAAATTCGACGAATTCTAGGATCATTGTTCACAGTAACACGATTCGAGTATTATTATCGCACTTTTTATTCCTGTTTCAGGAGTTCAATTTAAAATTTACACAAAGAGTATTGAACAGATGATTCAGAGTTGTGTATGCTTTGTTAAAGTTGTGGAAATTGATTCTGTTATCGGTTTCTATTGCTACGAAAATATTTGACCTGAAATTGTATTTTTTATATAGTAACAATTTATAAAAAAAGTAAAAGTCTAAAAGTTATGTGACCCCGATTAGATTTGAACACGCAACCTTCTGATCTGGAGTCAGACGCGCTACCGTTGCACCACGGAGTCGATGTAACCACTTCTTGAAGTATATTATTAGCTTCACTAATCGTATGTTATAGACAAAAGAAAGTCGTAGCTCTGATTACCCAACTTATACCTTTATAGTTACTAATGTAGTGCTTTTATTGCTTAAACGTTAATGAAGGACTTTTTACTTACAGTTTTTAATACTTCGTCAGTGAATGGACGGCGGTGTTATTGATTATCCCTTATTCCACTGAATTTTAGAAGAATCACATCGATTTACGTGTCTTTTTTAAGCTTCAAATTACTGTTACTTTATGTATTTAATATTAAAATAGCGATAAAATCCGTAAAAAAATAACTTAATAATGTATAGTATTCAATAAAGAAAGAAATAATTATGTATTTAACATTTGTAAGCCTGTGACGACAAAAAAAAGTTACCGATAACTTCACAATCAGAATAGCAAACGTAAAGCAACTTATTTTGGGATCGTAAACTTTAACCATTTTCGTTATTAGTTCTTAGTCGATACAGTTTCTTGTCGGGTCTCAGTGCTCGAGGCGAGGTTCGCAGTGACAGAAAATATCATATTCAAATACAAAGAACGTCCGGCCGGGACATATCCTGTTTCTTTACTGTTAAGGTTACATTCCGGTTATATTACAGTAACTATGCGTTTATTACCACTACTTTACCACGTTGTATAATGACGGTTTTATGATTTAACTTTTACATGATTTTTTATGACTTTTCTATGTTTGAGAAGTAGAGAGGAATTTATTTGAGTAGTCTTTAACTAAACAAATTATTTATAAATAAGTCTCATCTGTAATAAAAATTAAATGAAAAGTAGTATTTTAATTAAATAAGGCAACTAGTAAAATTTTGTGTCACCACGTTAGTACAGTAAATGCTCAGTTCAATGATTGAAACAGCACAGTTCTTAAGGATTCGCCACGTCCAAACATAGAAGCATTTGTTTTATCGTAACGTTTCATTGCACGGAAGACATTGTTACAACGGTAGTATACAGCGTAGTAGATTTGTCATTAAAATACTTTATAATAAAAACGCATATTCAAATCTAACAGCCAACTTTTTAAAAGATTCAGATCCTATTGAGTCATGCCTACATTTAGGACTAATATATGTTTTAAAACTAGGCACTTTACTTTTTAATGGGATGTGATCGTATTTGCAGAGCGCGTCATGAGCGAATTGCTATGGAGATAAAAATGGATTGGTGGAATGTTTACTAGAAGAATGGTTCCCACCACGGGAAAATATTGTGTTAAGAAAATAGTTTGATTAACGTGTCTCTTTGTCTGTTTGTATCTGCAATATAAATGTATTTTTTGACAAGAGAAAAGTATGTGTATGTTTTTATTAGTCCTCTAGATTCCATAGTACAAGCTTTGTTTACTTTTGGGCTAGATGAAGTTGTGTTATTCGTCCAGGAATAATACAAAAATATATACTATTAAGCTGATTTTTCTACTTTACTGCTGAATCAAAAGCAGTTCCAACTATTTGACTAAACGAATTCCTGTATAAGTACATAGTAGCACAAATAACTGAACCTTAGTAAGTAAAGATTGTTGTGTGCAAGGAATAAACTCAAACCCTAGTGGACTGATTCTAAACATTCTTATACCACTAGGATACTACGTTTATTACTAAAAAACTTTGCCTTCAATCATAACGAAAAGAATAAAAATTGAAAAAAAAAAACATGAGACGTTACAAATACATACTCAAAGAAACCCAAGGTGTAAAAAACTGCGTCAAAAATGTCTTTAATTTTATCCACTGCAGCAAGTTTTGATAAAAAGCGAACGGTGTGCAATGTTGTAAAATATGTCAATATTAAAACACTTTTCTAACCATGTATTAACTTAGTTTAAAAATAAAAATCCATGCAAAGCAAAGTCACGTCATTATGAATACGAAGTAGCCAAATACTTTTTAAGATATTTTCTGATAAGAAAAAATGTACATTTTTTGTTACACTTTTATGTTGCCTTTTTGTTTTGTTACGGAATAAGAAAGCCGTAATTCAGTTTACCTGTTCTATACTTCATCAGTTACAGCGCTCTTTGTTGCCTGAACGTTAATGAAATCCTTTTTTCCTTCCAGTTTTAATTACTTTCTCAGTAAGAGAGGGCGATGTTTCTTGCGGTTGAATATTACTCGATAATGCTTATAGAAGACGTTTTATGGACAACAGACTATTTTACTCTTTGTGAGTTCTTGTATTGTTAATAAAGTATAAAAAATTAAACTGATACAATTTTTGTTGTCTGTATCATCATTCTTTATACATCATAATCATTCTTTCTCTATGTCCAAAAAAATGTAAATTTATAACGAATATTAAAAGAAGCATTATTTTTAAGAACATGTCACTCACTATACTGTCAAAAGTAAAAAGTTGTTTTGAGTTATAAAACAAATTTAATTTCTCATTAATGACTATACTAATAAAGCCAAACCTAGTCTAGCTTTTAGTTATTCCTTAGTTAGAATGAAAATCTTCAGTTTGCTATATTTTTTTTGTGGGGACATGATAGCTTCTTGGGATTTGTTGACACGTATTTGGTGACCTAAACGACCACGTTCCCTGTTCATGTTCCTAGTATTTAATGGATAAACAAAACTTATGTATCACACCATATCATAACGTTGAGATAGCAAATAGGGCAATTGATATTGTGTCAAACTGGTTTGCGTCCAATAACTTAGTACTTAACGCGAACAAAACTAAATGCTTACGTTTTACTCTTTGTAAGTTGCCAGATTTTCAAAATATTAAAGTTGACAATGAGGTCATTCTTACGTAAGCTCTACTACATTTCTTGGATTTTCTATTGATTCCAAGATGCAGTGGGAGCTCATATTGACAAACTCTCTAAGAAGCTAAGGTCAGCAATCTTTGCCATACGCAAGATTAGGCAGCTAACTGACGAGGCAACCGCAAAACTAGTTTATTACGCGTACTTTCACAGCCTTATGTCCTATGGATTATTATTATGGGATCTGCAGCCGGTTTGAACACAATATTTATACTACAAAAACAGGCTGTTAGGGCAATCCTACAATCTGGGTTCACGGGAATCTTTACGTAATGTTTTTAATAAAACTGAAATTTTAACTTTACCTCGCTATACATATTTGAAAATATTATGTACGCGTCAAAATATTCATATGTTTGCTAAAAGATATTAGGCCGCGCAGGGGTCGAATTGAGCCCCTAGAGCTACCCAGATGTAGACTGACCCGAACCAAAAATCTTTCATGTATAATAGTATAAGAATGTATAATAAATTAAATGCCTGCCAAAGCAGCTGAATGATTCGAGCTTTCGTAAAGTTGTCAAAACAACGCTTATAGAAAAAAGCTTACTATTCTGTAAAAATTACATTGAGGACCAAGATGTGTGGAAGTAATTTATATTCTGAGCTTGCAAAACCCTGGTAACTTAAAAAAATAAAAATGTATTGGTCAAATTTTGTAAACACTAATATTTAAAAAAAAAAAGACCACAGAGTTTCTTGCCGGTTCTTCTCTGGGCGGGTCTGAATTTGTGAACCGGTGGAAAATGGATAATTTTTGACGTTCGTAAGTGCTCAGTTGAGCCTAAATTGAATAAATGATTTTGACTTTGACGTTGACTTTGACTCCAGACAGTCATCGATGATACCCCTGATATTGCCGATGTCTATTTTCCACCTGTCTTTATTTGCAATAAAAAAGACCTAATCAGCATCTGATTGTATATCGATCCTAGTCGTAATTGTTGAGCTTCACGGTAAGTACAAAGTTCATGTAACATATTCGATTAATAGATATTAGACATATTTTTAAAGATTTTTAAGCACTGCATTTACAGTTTTTTTAAAACTGAGTACTTATTATCATAAAATTTTATTGTAAGAATTGAAGGGATTAATAACATTCTCTTTCATCAGCAAATAATATATTGCCACTTAATTAAGCGTATTATAAGACCAGCCCAGTGAGTTTTATAGTGTAATGGGTTCTCCTTAGTTTTATTTATTTTTAAGAAATATAGAATAAGCAACTATTTCGATTACGTTGAAATTAAGATCTTCTGTTTAGTTCAAACATATTTTTACTAGCCGGTGCATGATTTGTCCATTTATCCAAAATTTATCAACTTTCCTAATTAGTTGTATTGTATTGATACAGTTTTTTGACGGGTCTTAGCGCTCGGGGCGCAGGGGGGCGCTGATCAAAAACAAATTCAAGTAATATTTGAATTTCGTATTTTACGCCACTGTAAACCTGATGGATATTTGTTGTTTACTTAATCTTTGCGCTCATTCGAAGTTGATTATAGATATTCCTTAAGTTATTTCTTTTATTTACGTCATTATTACACAAATTAATTCCACTTTTTACGGATTTTTAGCTTTAATTATTTGTTTTTATTTCTGACGTCGGCACCATTAGTAACACAAATCGAGGTTAATCAGACGAACCTTTCTATTCATATAACGATTTTTTTCTTCATGCAACATTTTGCAAATCTCTTAACAATGACTTTTTACGATAAATTTTGTTTGGGACAGTGATTTGTTTATTAACCAGAGCTAACCAACTGACTAACTGCATTTGATTTATAATGGTAACAAAAAAAAACTCGCTTCAATTCATTTCTGTTACATAGATTATATTTTGTTATTAATCCACATCAAATCACATATCATCAGCAGGTGTTAGTCCACTGCTGGACATTGGCCTCCCTTAACGCACACTCCTCCATTAAGGGTTTCGGACCGTAACAAAATTAATGAGAATGAGGGATCCTTTATCATTTATTTTGTTAAAACCATAGTTTTCTATGTTATAGTAGAAATGTTAAAATTTATCGCCAAACGTTGTCATACTCTGAATAAAAATAATAACACAAGATAAAACAAACGCAATTTAATATAGAGAGAAGAACTTTGGTCATTAATGCTATAACACTATTGGAAATTAATACTATAACTAATGTTACTGAAGTATATTACAAAGGGAATCGAGGTGTTACATTGGCATTTGGCCAAGCGCCAATGAGTTGAGTTTAACACTGGAATTGCACTCAATGTCAGGAAGGCGTTGATATGTCGGTTTAATTAAATGTAATTGATCTTACTTCTAAACAATTAAATCAATACAACATTCTTATTTTCCTTTGATAAGGTTCCTAAGCCTTGACAATCATGTAAATCGGTACCGCTTATAACTTGGCCATCAGCTGCATGGGTCATCAAAGTTTAGTTAGAGATTTGAGTGATCGTCCAAAAATTGCTCTAACATACTAGATAACGATGCCATTTACTTAACAAAAAAATTGTGTGTTGCTTAAGAAGTCGCGTTAGATAACTATGAAACTTTTTTAAAATTGAACTTATTTTAAAATAAACTGTTAAAAATAATTTTCAAATCAGAAGGTTATTATAGTAAAAAAGAGAAGAGAAGTAATAACACATCCTATGTCGCATCTTTTTCTATGTCTTCTATCAACTTCAATAAAGCGTGAAGTTATTTATCTTTTATAAAAAAATAACTAGACGTTGTTTGCTAAATCAAAACTCGAGATTCTGCAGCTATTACTTTTATTTTGAAAAATATTATGTCGTCAATCATCACAATATGCACTGAATAGCAGCTTAAGGCAAAGTTTTATGTTAAGCTATAAATAGCATTTTGTCAGAGAATTATTGCAGTTCAAAGTCGGTTATTGTATCCGCCTTTAAACGAGTTTGTAACAATACATGTATTGAGAATGAACCGTCTAGACAGGGCATTTTATTTAAGTTTTTATGTTGTTATTATTTCTGAAAAACATTAAATTTCTTTGCCTTTAATTACCAAACCTTTTCAGCAACTTTATCGCTGTAAAAGGTTTGACGTGTTATTAAAACCGAAAAGACTCAATAGTATATATCAAGTACACCCATTATTAAATTATCTCTTTTTAAAATGTACTTTTTTATAATATAGCTCAAAATCTACATGACAGCAAAGCTATAGTTATAATTGGAGGAGGTAGGTCCCCTTTTACAGAGGGCCGTCTCGGGCGGTACTACCAAGGTGCCTATTTCCGCCTTAAAGCAATAGTGTGAAAACACTACTGTATTCCGGTTTGAAGGGCACCGTAGCCAGCGGTAAATATTACTGGGTAAACGAGACTTAACGTCTAATGTGTCAAGGTAGGCAGCGCGCTGGTGATACACACACTTTCCATAGGAGGCCCGACTGCTCGTTTACCTTCGTAGCAAATAAAAAATTATAATTAAATAGTAATAAAAGTGTAATTAAAGCGCTAATCGTTTGCATTTTAATTTCAGAATAGCTACTTATCTTTCACAATGATTTATAAAAGTTTCTGTAGCTGTAAAATGCACTTATAACGATTATTAAGAATATGTAAAACGTGCCATTTAAAATTTGTAGTGCCTTATTTGGAGTGGTCAAACCCATCGAGCAACAAAACCTGGTCTCGCTTTGAGGATAAACTTATAGTTTGAAACGATCATGTTATCTTTAAACTTTGAGCATGACTCGAAACATAAATCTAGTTTTATCGGAATTTCATACTTTTTCCAGTCTCGTGTGAATATTGTTTGCTCGTACATTATTGCAGAATATGGCAGCCAATATAACAAAATCATATTCTGAGAAATTATAAGGAAACTACAATAACAAAAGTTAATTTAGTGACAGAGTCCGTGTCTTAAAGTAATAGTCTATACTACATATATGCATAATAATAGCAAATTATTGAAAAATATTTACATGAAAAATTATATTCAAAATTTTAAAGTCAAAATATAAAGAATATTTCTCATTTTTAAATTGCCTGGATTATAAACACTATTTTTAAAGATATAACTAACTTGAAACACTTTAATCACTACGAATCATTCGGCTATTATTATATTATTCTGCCTGGTTATTAATTGCAGACATATTCTTATTTTGATTATCAGTGACCACTAAAACTGAAATGGGTCTGAAACTTTGGAAATCACGTATTTACAAAGAAAGACGAAATATCTCTAATACTGTATTTATTATGAAAATTTACCATTTAATGTAGATGAAATTAAAAAGTAAGTTGATAATTAGGGCTAAAACTAGTTCATCAGTAAGATTAATTACTGTATTAAAAACGCAGTGTAATACGCTACTAATTTGCCTAAGACATGGGATGACACATTTTGTTTACGAAATTGCTTGTTGCTGCGGTTATGCTGGCTGCGGTGCCCGTCAAACCAGAAGACGATAGTGTTTAAATACTTAAATACGCTCTGGTAAGTCCCCAGACTACGTGCAATAACAACTTCAACAAAAACAAATATAGATAAGTTAATATAAAAGTACAAGCATTTTTAAGTAGCTATTTATTTATAAGGGTTGAAAAAGAATGACATAGTGCATTAAATTGCATTGATTTTAAAATAATAGGAAGATGTGTGCTGATTAACCACATATGTTTAAGCAACAATATATTAGTAGGCATGACATTAATACTCCCCAGCTC
Organism: Lamproptera curius; assembly: GCA_029286875.1. Taxonomy (NCBI): domain Eukaryota; kingdom Metazoa; phylum Arthropoda; class Insecta; order Lepidoptera; family Papilionidae; genus Lamproptera; species Lamproptera curius. The sequence continues at coordinate 1,533,847 of JAGSMT010000086.1, forward strand.
AGTCCTATGAAAAAACAAATCTACCACTTTACAAAGTAACTTTAGTTTAGTAACCACAAGTTTATAATGTCACGCCGTGTGTCAGAGCAGTGACACCAATCTAGTCAAGTGCAACTCTGTGCGCAACCAAATTTGCGAAGTTTCCCCTATCACGTTAAGTAATTTGAAAGTGGTTTTAATTTTCAATCAGAGAAGAAACTTGGAAGTGTGGTGAAAGTGTTTCAATGATATTTGCTCTAAAACAATCCAGCTTTGACACGTACAAATCTAATATTTACTAGCAGTTCGTATCCTGCTTGCCCATGATTTTATTACATTTTTGTAATGGATTTTCCTGGGATAAAAAACAGCCCATGTTATTATTACAAAGATATTATAACTTATTAATCAAGATATTAAAGATATTATATCTTATTATATGAATTATATAAAACGTATAAATTGCACAACAGAAAAGTTATATTAAACATACCAAAGTTAAATATGCACAATAATAATTTAGTTGTACTTTACTGCTTTAATTTTAATTAACCACGAGAATAACTGCAATTTAAGTGAAGGCTGGAGGTGGTTAAATTAGGAAATTTGTACTGCGTTGATTTTTTACATAAATCATATTGCATGTACAGTGTATCGGTACCAAACGGTGTATATTTGAGCCGCAAATCGGTCGTATGTAAACACTACTGTTTTCCGGTTTGAGAGCAACCAGGCCGTAATTACGGCGTAACGTTATCATTTTAACATTTTATTGATAGTAAACACCAATGAGATATAATCACAATATAATTTTAATTTAATACCGATAAGTATAAATGTAAAAAATATTTATTTTGAGGTTACTTATTTGACACAATAATGTTCAACATTTAATATTTGTGCGAGCGTATTATTAATATATTACACGTAATAATTTATATGTGTGTGTTTAATGTGTGGATTTTATAAGGAGAAACTTAATTGCATGGTTTTATTTCTGTTATTGGCTCAACCACCATTGACGATATACAAAACGAGCTTTTGGCGCTAAGCCTACATTATAAGAATGTGGATACTAAATCTCTGTTTAAACAAAAATGGAATTAAAAACTTAAAAATATTCTTTGACATTTTATTTAAAAATTAAAACTAATTTTTAATAGATAAGAGCGATGGAACGAAAGAAAAGCAGCGTAAAAAAAAGCAGCGTAAAACATACATCGCCCTGTGCCATGAGGCATTAAGTCTCGTTGAGCCTAAGGAGCGTGTGCTTTAAAATCCGGAGGTCGTGGATTCGAATCCTGCGGGGACTCAACAAATTTTCATTTTCGCTTCCTTGGTTAGGGAAATTAGGACCGATCACCCAATTGTCTGAAATTGTAAGATGATCCATGCTTCGGATGGGCATGAAAAAGTCGGTCCACCCAGCAACCTGCATTGGATACGGTTCAAAAACCTCCTAATGGAGAAGGCGTGCATTAGGGGAGGCCTATGTCCAGCAGTAGACTAATACAAATGTAATGTATAGTAGACTAATTAAGCAAGAAGACTTATTTTTAAGTATCATATAATGAATACTTCTGATATTACTTTAGGTATTAAAAAATAACGAATAAAATAATGGAAATGTTTTAAAATAATAATGTAATCAAGGAGATTCAAAGACTTTCTTATATATAATAGATGAAAATCATGACACAATAAATGGATTACAAAAACTTTGTATTAATTGATCAAGTCGAGAAAGAGCAATAATGCTTATTAAACGTTCTGTTTTAAATTGTTAAAAAGTTTTAATACATAATTAACAGCAAATTTTTGTATACTTGTTTATACCAAATGAAGTTTTCATGTAACGATATATATATTTATAAACGAGACAATCAAATATTTTTAAATCTGAGTAAGATGTACCATTTATATACGGTTCAATTAAACATACACGCTCGCATGCTACGACCGTATTTTATTCGAGTAACAAAATTGATGCTGAATTACAAATAACTTTACGAGACGAATATTTCTGGCGCTAGAACGTTAAGAATGCTTTGAGTACTGACCGAATACTGAATTTTATAACCAATCACAATTTAATTTGACTACGTTCGAGGACTTTGAACATTATCCAAGGTTCTTTGTAGAGTTGAGATCCAACTGTCTATCACGCAAGCATTTTCGTCTGTAGAAAAAGGTTGATTACTGCAACGGAAATTACGAATTGTGTCTTTCGTATTAAGTAAACTGTTACTTTATTTTATAAATTAGATTGTAAATCAAATTTGCGGATATAAATTTAATTATCCCTTGGTTTTACATTAACCGTATCTATATAAAACAGAGTGTAAAATAACCTTTTGTAAATGATTACACAACAACACAATTTTAAATTGTCTTTCTGTATATTTGTTCTGGCTAATATCTGAAATGGCTGGTCCGATTTTGATGAGACTTTCACAGTAAGATAGCTAATGTAACTAGGAATAACTTTAAGCGTTTTTTTATTAAAACTAACAGTTTATAATTTTTTTGTGTTACAACGCAGACATTTTCCGAGGCAGACATTTTTCTAGGGCGGTACCACCGCGGCGCCTATTTCTGCCGCAAAGCAGTAGAGTGCAAAGTAATGGTTTGACTATTGTAGGCTTTATCATGTTCCAGAACTTCAGAGCAGACTAGTTCTACAACTAGCTTTAATATCATGATTTGCAATTATTAAGGACTTAAGTCTACCGTCTGGCTAATGGTTATAGGATGCTGTATGACTGTTTCATAAACAGTTACCAGCAACTTGTTTTGAACCTGTTCTATTTTGAATTATAAAGTTATTCATAATATTGACCTTATGTTGACCCGACACTATTGTATAACAGTTAAGTTTGATTACACTCAACAACTCACAAGAAATTGAATTTAGTTTTATACAAATTATATTTATGCTTGTTGTTTTACTTTGATGAATTGTGCCATAACGTTAGCAAATACTATTATAATATTGATTGGATTATACTGCTTTTGTCATTTATTAATGTCAAAATTTAAAAGGAATCGAAACAAAGAGCTACAAATAAGCCAGTTCTTGCAGAGTTTTACATAATTCAAATTATAATAATTTCAATGTGTACTAAAAAGCACCTTGAGGCGTAGTTATGTTATTATCGTTTAGTATTTAAAGTAGTGCAATTATAAAATCTATGATAATTTTAGTGTATGTAATAAGAGCGTGTAATCAATATAAGCAATAAAAAAGTGTATTGCATTACTTATTTAAAATATTTAATATCACAACTTATTATCCCTTATACTTATTATAAAGTCGGATTCAAACATTGTTAATAGATCAAAAGTACATTCTTAGACTGAAAAAGTGGTCCGCCAGATACAAGTTTAAGACCTTGTTGCCCAGCTTTAAGGCTTAACTGGAAGCTTCTAAGGATCATGGACTTTAGTGACTCTTGAAATATAAACTTTGCTATTATATTAAGCGTAATATTGGCGTGACTTGAGGTATTGAACTTTTTAATACGGTTTTATTTGCTTCATACGTATGTTGATTTGAAAGTGACCAACTCTACTTATTTACTGAGTTTTGTACTCTTTCTTATCGCAAACCGAACTGTGAACGCAGTGTACATTTTTTTTTAAAATTTATAAAGAGTCGATGACACTTCATTATTAATATAAAAGGAAATTTAAAAATTTAAAATAAACAATAGTTTTATAAAAATAAAAAAATGCGCTTTTCGTATATGTATACAACAAAAAATAAACATTTATAAATTATAGTAAAAGCGTGGAGTGCTTTCAGGATATTATCAAAATAACACTAGTACCCATATCTGCTCAAAAAAAAATTATAATTATAATATTAATACCACTTTTCTTTTTTACAAAAAATCGTTTCTAATTACACTATTTTTAAATATATTTTTTTATATTTTAGTTGGATTTTCTAGAAAAGCGTATTTTGTTAGTCTTTTTATAACTATTATTTATTTACGTAGATATTGAAACAATATTAGATTTAATTACATAAAATGTCAGATTTTTGTAAATATATATATATCTAAGTATAATACATGTAAGCCTTATATAAATAGGCTTATATGTTTTATCGTTAACGAATCGGATGATTTGTTAATACTTATAATCACTATATGATACTCCATAAACGTTCACGGCGCGCATTAGATAGGAGCGTTGTTGGGGTTTCTTGTACCATTTCTTCTCCCAGTGTCAACGCTTTAAGAAGTGGAAGTAAGGTTAAATAGAGCTCTTTAATCTATAATGCTTAATCCTTAAGAAAACGTTTAAATCGAGTCGAGGTCACGGCCCACCTGGGCAGGCCTCGATTCAGCATGCTAACGCGAACCAAAAAGCGACGACAAACCAAGGCTCCCCTTCTGGGGGCCCTTGATGAAGTTAAGTCGTGGGAAGACAGGCCTGTGGCAACGCCTCACTCCCGGTATGTTCTAAGCGGTTCTTTTACAGAGCACCAGCTCCAGTAAAAAAAAAAAAATTCACGGCGCGTCTGCAATGTCCGTGCTGGTGCGTGTTATGACCGCCTTTTATTGTAGTCGTAAAATTGATGCCGATTTACAAAAGAACTTTACGAGAACAAATTTGTGGGCTGACACTTAAATGCTATGAGATAAAAGAGATGACGAGTGTTAAATAAATTGAAAATGGCTGTAAATACCTATCGCTAGGAGTTTTGTATACCAAAAATAATATGTCTCAGTCGAATAAAGCCAATTTCCTGATTGTAGCCTATTACCCATTACCTTTTTATGATATCTGCAAACAAAAGTTCCGCTTCAACCGCATTCGTGATCACACGTATATCACTTACTAACGCTTGCAAAATAATATTTTTAAGCTAAAATAATATTAGAGTCAAGTGTAATTAAAGACGAAAATTCCGTGCATTGTGGATCGAGAACATAATTGCAATCTTCCCAATACCTCCGGTTGCTACATTTGTTGTCTCGCTCAAACTAACGCTCTCATCGTTATGTCCGGACCCTCAACATCGATGTGCGAATCGGGCACGGAGGCAAACGAAGACGTCCACAGAGCTACTAATGTTACGACACGGCAAGAACGTAAAAGGACCAGAGACCATTTTAATGAAGAATTGTGGAAAGGATACAGGAGGAATTTAAAACTTTTCAACTTACTTCTTGAACAAGAAAAGTCGAAGACAATGCAAGATGCCATAAATAATATAAAGAAGAGCTTTCATTAAATTAATGTCTCAAAATGCGATTGGAATTAAACGAGTTAAAACTCACCATTATGACTCAACACAAAGTTGGATGCAAATAAAATCTAATATTGCTTAAAGTCAAGGACAAATATGAGATTTTGCAGAGCTATGAATTTACCTGTAACCAAATTGAAGAAATAAAGTAGACTAGATAAAGTTGGAAAAATCGAAAAATATCAAAAGATCAATTGAGTTTATACATGCAAAAGTTGCCAACAACATGCAAATTAATATGAGAACAGCAACAGCAAGAGTGACAGGCAAATCTGAAATTGTGGAGTTCCGGAATCACGTGGAGAAAATCTACAGGAGTTAACACTGTCTAGCTGCTCTCGCGAGGTTGACTTGCAAAGGAATATATAATCACGTACAAGAGTTCAGCCACTAGTCAAAACACATAACCGGCCCAAGTCAATAATTATTAAGTTAAAGTCGATTTGAAAAGGATAACATCTTAGCAGGTATACGTAAAAGAAGTTGACCATTAGACATTTCAATGCCGGTGAAGTGAAGTATATTTGTTAACGAACACTTGACGGTAGGTAACAAAATTGTTTAAAACTTGTCCTAAATTGCATCATCTAAAGGATTTAAGTACTGTTGGACAAAAACTGTCGTATTTTATGAGAAGAACGATAATTCACCTGTGTTGCATATAAAAATCGAATTAGATTTAAAGAAACTTTAGAAAATATTAACTTAGATTGTTTAGTTTTGTTTTTATGTATATATTTTATTTTATTTAAATTATTTTATTTTGGATAAATTATATAAGAATTAGGTCTTCATATAAACTTACATGATAAAACCCAAACTAGTCCGATATCAAATTAATTTGAATGTCTTATTATAATATAAAAAACAAAAGTACAAAATATATACTAATACGTTTTTTTTATCTCATTTTTGCTTTTTTTAGTTATTGATTATTTTGTTATAAAAGGATAATTTAAAAAATGGGCTCTTGGATTATTTATCGGAAGTTAAATTATAATTATAATTTACAAACTTAAACACATGCAAAAGGATCGAAAAATAACATAACATATTTAAATTTCAATATTTTTAATTTTTTAATGTTGATGGTTTATAGTTTAGAATTTTTATAATTTTTAACACCTAATAAGATAATACTTTTGATATATTTTAAAATTTGGCATAAGAAAATTCTTAATATATATTACCAGAATGTTTTTTGAACAAAAACCATCAGTGTTATAATAAATTAGATCCAATAACTACGATATCAAGTTTGGTTGAAAACGGGCTATGTAAAGATTTTTAAAGAATTTGGATAATCGTTACGACGTATTTCGGGATAAAACTTGAAGCTAAACCAAGGCTCCCCTTCTAGGGGCCCTTGGTGAAGTTAAGTCACTTAGTGGGAAGACAGGCCTGTGGCAACGCCCACCCTCACTCCCGGTATGTTCTAAGCGGTTCTTTTACAGAGCACCAGCTTCAGTAAAAAAAAAAAATCACGGCGCGTCGGCAATGTCCGTGCTGGTGCGTGTTATGACCGCCTTTTATTGTAGTCGTAAAATTGATGCCGATTTACAAAAGAGCTTTACGAGAACAAATTTGTGGGCTGACACTTAAATGCTATGAGATTAAAGAGATGACGTGTTAAATAAATCGAAAATGGCTGTAAATACCTATCGCTAGGAGTTTTGTACACCAAAACAACCACGTTATTGCCTTATTATGTTTGTAATTATCGTAATAACCGGAAAACTTACAAAGGGTAATATATTAAGACATTGCAATAGTTATTTGTTAATAATTCGACCGTATATATATCATACGGTCGAATTATTAATAACACAATTACTAACTTTGAGGTGTAACAGGTACTTACAAATATGTATAGGACATTTACTAGTTATTTGTACATGGATTAAGGAAAAATTCATTTGCCATTTTTAATTATTAAACAGGAAAAAACATCTTAGATCTCTACATTTTTTATGTTAGTAATGAAATATTTAGTTTTTATAATTTGCTGAACAGTTAATAGCAGACACAGGCGCTTTAATATCAATATTTACTGCATAACAGTTTCTTTGAAGTCAAAAGACTTCATTTAGTTGAAGCTCACAAAGTGTTTTTTGCGATAATCGGCTTAATTGAAAGTTGACGTCGTTCTTACTTTATTGGCAACTCTTCAAAGAGACAAAGGTTTAAAAGGAAATTGAAACAATTTTAAACTTTGATCGTTTATTAATAAAGCTTAATTTACATAATATATTGCCTAAAATTTCTTTATTTGTAAAAAAAAATGTCTTGAATGATGTGTAGAATATACCTTAACATCTAGTTCAAATATTCCTATACAAAAGGTAAAAAGGTTAAGCAGAGGTGAAGAATAATCTTTTTACTTGTTTAATGACTAACTTCTCGTATGCTTTATTATCAATAGGTATATTTTGATAATCTGCGTCGTTAATTTAGTTAAAATTTTTGGTTAAATCCAATTTATATATATATATATTTTTTTATCGCAATCAAAGGCAGACGAACATTCGGGCCATCTGATGGGAAGTCATGTTACTTTTCAGACTATTGGTTTATCGGCCCGGATTGTCCTAACCAACCAGAAAACAACACAAAATTGTTTCCTCGCGGTATTTGAATCCACAACCTCACCGTTTATAAAGCGCGGGCCAATACTGCTAGACCATGAAGGCAGCAAATAAAACTATTTTTGTGTTATGTCTTTTCGTAGTTATTATAGTATGATTTCTGAAGCAATTCGCACTTAAGAGGTCTCCGGCGTTCATGGGCATTGGCGTGAGACATAGGATGTCATGACTCGTTTACCAAGTAAATACACTAATTACGGTGCCCTTTAGACCTTGATTTTACACTAGTGCTTTGCGACAGAAATAGGCACCCGCGGTGTTACTACCACACGGTCCCTTGTAAAAAGGGGACCATAGTATGCAATACACCCTGCTTTTAAAAAAACAGCGTCAGACGATTATATTGGTTAAATAGAAACCAAAGCCATAGGACTTAAATCTTGTTGCCTTCTAATCAAGTTAGCATATTAGCATTTTATTTCAATAGACACGAAACCTACACAAAGAAGTAACTGTAGTCAAGCAACTATTTAAACGGGTTATACGACACATTGTTACAGCAGTGCATTAAAGTCTTAATCAAGATCCTACTTCGAGTACAAATGAAGTTACAAAGTTTCTTCGCAACTTGCAATTCAATTTAGGTTGGTTCACATTACCAATCAAAATCTAGAGTGTCAATGGATATCAAGAGATGCAGTGTTTGAACTATATTAAGACAACTTTAGCATTTCTGTATCTTAGTCACATAACGACCTGGATGACCTGGTAAATGGTTTACCAGCTACGAACAATATGGATTTGAAGTAAAGGGTTAATAGATTCAGATTATTTATTAAAACTATTACGTAAAAGACTATAAGTGAAAGACAATACAAAAATAAATATACATCATCTCGGATTACGTCGCAATTAATTGAATATCATAAGTGATAAGTTGTAATTTTAAAATATTTTTGAAAAATTAACACATTTATTTTCCCAAAATTGATTTATACCGAATGGTATTGTTAAAAACAGATTTAAAATGTATACGTTTAGACAATTGAAATTCAGTTATTATAGACTAAGATAGACGCAGGCATTTTTATAATTTATAGCAGTAAGCATAGTTACAGCCAGCGATTGGGTGCTACAAGGCGGCAATATCGAGGGTGTCGACGTCATATGCTCGAACAGTGGAGGCCATACGCCCCGTTCTAAAGTGGTAGCTAAAAAGAGGACACGGCTCCCTAACACTCCGCGCATTGCATGTTCCCTCGGGACACATGTCAATGTGGCACTCCCACACGGCCGACAGGGACCCTACTAAGGAGTGCCACCACTGTGGCCCAGCATGCGCTGGAGGAGTGCTCAGCCTGGATTGAGCAATGCCGAGAGCAGCGTAGTGTCGTGGGACATGACCTTTCGCTTCCTGCTATAGTGCGCAGGATGTTAGAGAGTGAAAGGACGTGGGGCGCCATCCTTGCGTTCTGCGAGGACGTGATGGTCCGGAAAGAAGCCACGGAAAAAGACAGAGAGGCCAACAGCTATCCGCAGACGAAGGCCAGGGTGCCGAAGAGTGGCGTACGCGTGCAGCCTTCCCCCTGATACTGAGCCCCTGGGCGGTCGGCAAGGGTACCCGCCACCAAAGTGAGGGACAGCGGGGATATGTGGGCTCCCGGACCAAGATGGAGCAGCCGGTATACCCACTAAAAACCAACGTTGTTCCTTTCTCATGTCGCTGTAGCCGGGGCCGCGGCACTGATCACAGTCTTCGGCGACCCGGCGCGACGTGGCCCTCTCGGCCTCTTCTCTCCGGTGTGTTGGGACACCCGGAACGTCAGCTTTAGGCGCCGTGCCGGAACAAACAGCACGGCGCTCCCTCTTGAGCCCTTCTCTGGGCGGCGGGCTGCCTCTTGCCGGCCACCCAGGGGCTCAGTGTCAGGGGGGAAGGTTGCGCGGGTACGCCGCTATTCGGCGCCCTGGCCTTCTTCTGCGGATAGCCAGGGCGCTGTAGGCCTCCCTGTCTCTTTCCACGGAATGCAAGGACGGCGCCCCACGACATTTCAAACTGCACGAAAGGTCGTGCACCACGACACTACGCAGCTCTCGACGTTGCTCGACCTAGGCTGGGCACTCTTCCAGCGCATGTTGGGCCATCTCCTCGGCACATACGCCACAGTGGTGGCACTCCTTTGTAGGCTCCCTACCGCCTACGTGGCACAGGTACCTCCTGAAACAGCCGTGTCCCGAGAGAACCTGCGTCGCGCGGAATGTTAGGGAGCCTTGTCCTCTTTCTAGCCACCACTTTCGAAAGGGGCGTATGGCCCCGCATTGAAGCAGGACCTGGAGCGAGCATTTCATTACTAGGCTGTGTCATCATTTAAAAATTCATTAATATCTTAATATCCCTTAACACATAAACGTTCCGTGACTACCTTTTTAAATTTATTAATAGTTAAATTCTGAACGTTTATACGTTTTTACAACAAAATCCCAGATTTTGTTCTTAAAACGTATACATTGTCCCATAAAAGTCTTACTTATTCTTCGCAGTCTAGTTGCTGGAAGAATTAAGTTATGTTTGTTCCTTGTATCTATGTCATGTGCATCACAATGTCTTAGAAAATAATCTCTATTTTTTTGCACATACATTCATCATCATCATCAGCCTGTGATAGTCCACTCCTGGACATAGGCCTCCCCTAATACACCCCTAGTCATTAAAGGGTTTTTGGACCTGGATCCCACTACGCTGGTCCAATGCGGGGAGGTGGGTGGACCGACTTTTTACATGCCCATCCGACGCATGGATCATCTTACTTTTCAGACAATTGGGAGATCGGCCCAAATTGCCCTAACCAACTAGGAAACAACAATGAATATTTGTTGAGTCCCCGCAGGATTCGAACCCACGACCTCCGGTTTCTAAGCCACACGGCTATACCACTAGGCTACGGAGGCAATCATACATTAAGATTTCAAATATGTATTGAGAACTAACGGTCATTATTTTTATTTCTGTGAACAACTTTCTCTATGATTTCTCGGGGCCCAGGTTATAGACTGCACGAATTGCACGTTTTTGGAGGACAAAGATCGTATTAGTATCTGTCGCATTTCCCCACAGTATGCCACAAGACATAATACTATGAAAATAGCTGAAATACACTAAACGAGCTGTCTCCACATCAGTTAATAATCTAATTATTTTCTTTGCGTAAGCTGCAGTGTTTAGTTTACTTGTTAGCCTATTAATATGGGGGCCTCATTGTAGTTTTGTATTTACAGTTATTCCTAGAAATGCGGTTGATTCAACTACGTCTAACGCCTCCTCATTCATAACCACTACAAATTTACCATGCTTCACATTAGGAATCATGAATCTAATACATTTTGTTTTCCTTTGGTTTAATAGCAAGTTATTAACACTAAACCAATTTGCTACTCTAGAGAGAGTATTATTTACATCGTCATTTATCGTATGTCGTTTAATTTTAAAAATCTGGGAGGTATCATCGGCAAACAATACTATCTCTCCGCTATTATTTATCACTTACCTTTTTTTTTTTGTACCGTGGGTAAATGCCTACGCATACCCGTCCTCGCGGGGGCAAAGACGGGTTATGTCGGACTCGCACCGACTAAAACCACCACGTTGTTCCTTCCTGACGCCTTTAGAGTGGGGTCACAGGAACGTTTATCACTCATCTGCAACCCCACCAGCGCTGGCCGCCGAAGCAGCCCCATCTCGGCCTTACGACCATCTGCCTCCCTCTGGGCGCGTCGGAACTAGCGCGGCCTTCGTCTCGGCCCCTGTAGTCAGGTAACAGACTCCCCCGAGTCTATTATTCAGGGGCCATGGGAGCCAAGAGTTCCCCGACCAGGCAAGTAGCCCCCAGCAGCGGCCCGGATGCTAAGCTCCGCCGCTAGCTCCATTTCGGCCGTAGAAGGAGCACGCATGGCACCTAAAGCAACGGTCTGGGTGTCCCGTAGAGAAGAAGCCCGCGACGGCCTTGTCACGCCGGGGTCGCTGAAGGCTGAAGTATCGATATGAGAAAGGAGCAGGAGCTGTTGGATTTTTAGTGGGTATACCGGCCGCTTCATCTTGGCACGGGGTGCCCCACATATCCCTGCTGCCCCCTAATTCCGGCGGTGGGGAATCCGTATCCTGGATTTTTTCAACGGAAAAACAAATAAAAAAGCAGCTGCGAGCGGAAAGCTGTCTGGGTTAATTGCGGTAAAACGGTTTTTTATTGGGAGGAATGCTTTTGCACGGCCTTCCTCTCGAGGGCAAGAACAGGTTATATTGGATCTTTAGCGGCTAAAATCTAGTGCCTTAAAGGTGTGGGGTGGATGGTGGGAGTATGGGAATGATCTTGCTCTGTACCAATGTAAGTCGTTGGCAAGAGCTTTTGAATTTTTGAACAGCATTTGACAAGAATGGAGGGACTGTCGCCGACCATCAAATTTCTTTTCATCGCTTATAAGCAAATATACGTGCTATATATATAGCGCGTATATTAGATGATAATAAAAAAACAAGCCGATAAGTCTACTCGATAGTTTATAGAAATTATTCAAAAGAATTATCTATTATAAGGTAAAGGGCTACATTATTCAGGAGCATAACAATACCAGTACCTTAAATACAATACACAGACAATGCATTGGAGGGCGGCTAACACCGAACCAAGCAGTCTATTAAACGATTGACCAGTCGTCGGCGTTTAGGCCCGTATACCGAATGTTCACGAACCTTTGGTATTTTGTTCAAAAACTGTCCACACCGTTAATGCGCTAGCCACCCGCAAAGCTCTCTTCTTAGTGATGAAGATTTATTGCGACGAATATCAGTAATCCACCGTGTTAAGCGATTGACCAAGATCTGGACACGCTTCTTCTGGCACATAACACATATATTGTGTAAAATTAAATAAAACTCTCTGGAACATATTGAAGAATGTTTAAAATTTCTCTTTTATTTAATATCTATATTTCATCATTATATCGTTTTTGTACGCTATTTAATACCATATTCTGCTCAGATAATTAACAATTTTACCCAAGTTATCGCTGACATCTTTATAAAAACCATGCGTGATTTTAATTTCAATACCCCCAAGCAAGCCATTTATTGTTGAAAGCTTATATGTATCGAATACTTTCTCTTCATTTCTTGTTGCTTCATACATTTAGTTTCAGGATGGTAGTAAATAGCTTAACCTAAGAAGTTCATCTTGTTAAACAGTTTAGTTGGCTTGATTTCATTGAACCGAGTGAGATAATGCATTATATCGATTACGTAACAGTTAACGTCTTTCTTAAGCGAAAAAAGATATAAAGTTCAGAGATATTGAACATGGTTTTAAGACTTAGAAGTATGAAAAAGCTTAAACCCAACTTGACTGTTGCGCTGGAGAATTGAACCCACATTGGGTTCAATACTTTTTTGCTTAGGAATTGAACCCACATTGGGTTCAATTTCTAAGCAAAAAAGTATTTTATGTTGTATACCATTTATGTAAAAATATGAAAAAAAAACATGAAAATTTACTTTATATGTCTATTGCCTTCTCTTTGGCTGAATACAAGCAAAAACTTTGAGATTAACAGGTGTGGTGTTACTGTCAGATATTTTTATTTATTGGATTTTAAAAAAAACATACCAATAAAATAGAACGTAATATTTCATTTACAAAAAGTTCGATCTCAAAAGACATGAGTATGAAGTTTAGTGTTATCGATGAAATAAACATTATAACAACTTTAACATACTAAAGCCACGAGACGACCAGTACGTTTACCTGTTGATAGGTTCTGCCCATAAGAAACGCTGCGTAAAACGCCACAAAACCATTCGTTTTTATTGTATGGATGATTGAAGTGTCAAATGTATTTTACGGGCTATTTAAATTATTAAAATGCATCTATAATATTATCTACAATCTTGTTTTTTTACCTAGAGTAATAATATTCAAAGGGTTTTGATAACTGAACCGAAAATTTATAATAAAAAAGACCATCACGACGCAAAAAAATTAAAATAACTTTTGAGGGCAGTGCGATGCAATTTTCTTCAAAAATATTTATTAAATATGTTTTAGTGGTGGCATACTTACCATCTTTAATCCCTTGCATTCATTGACGTGAATTCACAACAGGCTTTTTAAGCCACAGTCACAGGGTAGCTAAGAGGAACCTGGTCGGCCTTACTGCTTTGGCCAGCCAGGTTCTTCTGCGAGGCCATACCACAAATTCGGTGTGGAGGGGCCGTGGTAAGAGCGGTCATTCAACATGGCGTAGCCTAACTCTGATCTTAATGCGACCGAAACATGGCCGGCGGCGGAGCCTAATACTGAAACTGCTGCTAGGGGTTTCTGGCTTGATCTTTTCTTCTAGTTCTTCTTCTAGCTTCCATTGTCTCTGGGTAATATCTGCAAGCGAGACCGTTGTCTGGGCAAAGGGTAGGAGATGAAGGGCGCACTTGTTTTGACGCACCCTGAAGTGCAGGTATTATTTGGCGGCCAGCGCTATTGGGGTTGAAAAATCCGCAAAAGCATTCCTGAAACCTTACGCGTCTTGGCTTTCGCGAGAATGAATATACGTGGGCATTTAAGAAAGGATTAGTATGAGTTTGGTGCTTGTAACCATATATAGACAGCGAGATGGTGTTTACATTTAAGGACAAATGATATTAATAACAAGTGTTGTATAATATCTTTGCTGCTTTTTGAAATGTACTAATTTATGTAATGCAACTCTCTTAAACCTCTTTATAATAAAGCTGCATAATCTCTTACCTCGAACGAATCGTTATCTGAGTTAACTCGAGTAAAGCCAATGTTTTAACATCCAGATACTCAATCTGCCTCATTTACATGAAGACAGCGCAGCGAAGATTGATGTGGCTGTAGTCAAAGAGATAATATTGCAAGACGGTTTATCACAAATGGTTTATTGTGAGTTCTATGTTAATTAAACTCTTTTTAAATTAACATTAAATTAAATAAATTAAAACATTGCATTTGATAACTTATTGCGTTATACATATGTATAAATTTTAATTGGAAACATAAATTAATAAAATACTTCTTAAATATATTATTTTTATAAATAGTTAAGACCATATTTGGTAGATTATAATGTTATATATATTACGGAATAAATATTCAATTATTGCAAAATAAATCTTTGAAATGTTATAATACATTTTTACAGTGATAAAAATGTTATTAAGATAATACCATTCCTGTATATTACACAACTAACTTAACGCAACTCTCTTATATAACACTTTCTTTAATTCGAGGTCTACATTTCTCACAACGACATGTTTATAAATACTACAGCGTTATTCTAATAGTTAGTTCCATGTCTCAAATAACATTTATACACTCCAACCAACCCGCATTGAACCAGCGTGGTGGAATACAGTCCAAAACCCCCTAATGGAGAAGGGGAGGCCTATGTCCAGCGGAGGACTTACACAGGCTGACGATGATGATGATGATGAACTAGGAAACGATAGTGAAAAATTTAGCCCAAGCCCTTAACACTAGGCTACGGACGCAGTATAAAATTCATTGTTAATATGACAACGTTATTACTCGTTATCAGCTTATATGGTAGGTCGGTAGGTGTACCAACAAAGTTCAAATCAATCATGTTTATGACCTTAAATAATGGAAGTAAAATAGAAAGAGTATTACAGACTTCTATGGAAGAGTAATAGTATTATTTTCATGAATTAGAAATGATTGAAGCATGACATCAATTTGGAACTAAGCCGATTACAGCGGAGATGCATTGTTAACGTTCTGCAGAAGATATTTTCTGACTATGAAGACAGACCTATGTAATTACTATTTATATTAAAGAACGCTGATTGACATTACTTGTAGAATAAACAGTAAAATATATCGTATTTCTTGAGTAAATTGACTGTTCAAATAATAGTTTCGATTGGCGACATAACAATTGAATCTAGCTAAAATGAATAAAAAACCGGCACAAAAGAATACGTAATATATTCTCTTATCAGAAATTAAACACATTTTTATTTCTGGATACAAATACCTTAATAATAATTTTTTAAGAGGCTTACTTAATGCCGAAAAACCTTTTTAATTACAACTATTATATGGCGCTAATGTGGAAACATTTTGTAATACTTAGCGTTCTAACCGTTAGAACCATATAGATGATGTTATACTTTTCAGCCCGTATACGAAATTTTCAATTTAAAACGTTTGTTTTACTTTATACCCGAAAAGGCAGTGAAAGAGCATTCATGCGAAAGAATTGTCCCATTCATGAATATGCAGATGGGTTATTAGGAAATAGCTTTAATGGCTGCTTCAATATTTCAGTTCTCGATCGCCTGCAAAGTTAGTTTTCTATTGATTTTATATAGCTAGACAGATTGACTTTAAATGGTTTTATTTTTCTATTTCAATATTTCTATACATTTTGTAGCCATAATAAATAAAGGAGTTAATTTCAAATATTTAAATGATTACATTATTCAATACGTTTTAAAGTTTAGGCAATATTTTTTTTTTGAAAATTCCTTCAAATATAGATTATTTGTTAAAATTTTTTCACGAATCAATATTTTTGTATAATTTTTGTATATCAATTTTATTATTAAAATAACTAGTAATTAGTGAATTTGATTACAAATCTCATGGAACTTGATACATTTGGAGTTTATAGAAGGTATATATGCTTAGTCGTTTTGTCGTATTTGGCATCAGAGACCACTTCGATTGTTTGAGCTTAGTCTCCCAACTCTATATCCCTTTGAAGTGACACGTAGGCATTATTGCCTGTAGCTAGTGCAACGAGCACTAATCTACCTACCGTCAGTGTGGGAGCAAATCAAAGGTGGAAATGGTCAACTATTGCATGAAATGATGGAATGCATTCTGCTGTCACGTGCTATGTAAACATTAATTTTTACTGTGTGTCATCCCTAGTATATAAAATTAATAATTTCAGTGATAGCATTTATTTATATTTTAAACAAATACTTTTACTGAAATTAATTAACTTCAAATTAAGGCCTTAAAGACGTTATGCACAATGGCGTGATTTAATATTCTCAATAAAAGTTAGTTACAAAAAAACTAATATTATAACGCTTTTTAAAAACTCCTAAAAAATTTTAAATCGATTTTAATTATTAAGAATTAAAAATAATAATACCGTAATAAAATATTTCATACTCTCATGTTCATTCTTGGTCTTAATGCACTCTGAGTTGCAGGAAAACAAAAATTGTTTATCCTTATAGATCCTAGAAGGCTAATTCAAAATCAAAAATACTATTACATACATACATACGTATAAAGTGTGAATAGAAGCGTAAAAAAATAAAGGCCAACGATACCTCAAAACACAATGAAAGTCAAAGTACGTTCCGATGATCTCGCAAACTCTGCATATTTTGGAGTAAATAACATTTATTATTGGAGATGGAACAAATATTTTTGTAAAATCTGCATAAAGAAAAAATAAATCATGCATCTTTTTAATATCATACTAAGAATGATCAGCCCGTACGTAAAGAAGACGAGTGCTAGAATACATTTGGGAGCTAAAAAAATCATATTAAACAAAAAAATAAAAGTTCATTGCTTTGTCTACCCCTTTGTTATTACAGACGGTTAAATTGGTCCAGACTCATAATTTTAAACTGCAATAATTCACGCTTCAAACGCTGTTTATGGCTTAGCATAAAATTTTGCTTCGTGCTACCATTATTCACTAGAAAGTTACTATGTTTTACATGTTATGCTGTAGCTTTTATACGAGATTTTTTTTGCTTTTTTACAAATGTTATTAATATAGATTAGTCCAAGTTCAGTATTTACAGAACTGAATACAAAGTATTATTTATTTTTACAAGGTGAGTGGTCAAGAATTTGTTTATGAATTATGTGAAAAAAGACCTAACAAAATTAAGTCTACAAAATTTCTCACACCAATTGAACCAACTCCACTTAAGATTGTTGTATTTGTTCTCTCTCATGTAAATAAATTTTATTTATCCAAACAATGTATTAAGTCTATTCGCGTGTTTATAAATGCCTTAAGATACTAAAATTATATAAATGCTAACGTTCTTTTTGAATTCCATAAAGGCTTTACTCTAAGAAAAATTTCCTAAAAATTGTAAGTTTACTAAACAATTTTTAAGATCTTAGAATTAGGTCGATTGAACAAACTTGAAGTGTATCTAAATTATTCCCTTACTCTATACCAACAGTTTAATATTCGCATATTAACACCATAAACTGAACGAGTTTGAGTCGAAATTGTCGTGGTAGGGCACAACTGTACACATTACATTACCTTAGAAGACAATTGTAGGTTATAGGTGTAGGATTATGTTCAAGGAAATGCAAATCCTCGGAACTTATATTGTTTTGGAATGAATTAATTAGTTTTCTACTCAGTTTATATCTTATTTACTTCATTTACCCTATACTTGGTTTGGAGAGTGATGCAATAGGAATGGAAAGGACTTTTAATATCTTTTGTGGGTTTCATTACTTTGGTTGTTTCATTTAATAAAGATGGTATACGAGCAGTTGAAGTCCATAAAAACGTTCTTTACTAACCATTATTTACTATAATACCACTTTCTAACATATGTTAATAAATTGAAGATAAACCATAAATGTTTAAATAAGTTTTAATATTAATAATAGGAAGTTAATAATTTAGTCTTTTTGTTAAAACTTTTATTATTTATTACTTTACACGTAAAGTCTTGAAGATAGTTTTTTTTTATTACAACTACGTTCAATAATAACTTGTAAAATCCTAAAATTATCAAATACACATAATGTTGTTAAATATCATAAACATTGAAATAGTTTTAGTCCACGTAATAATTTATTCAGCTTGTTGTCATTGTTGCGTTATTTAATCTCAGTTAATGTTTAATATGTTCATGTACACTGATCTGTGACACATTGTGTATCATTTCTGACAACAGTACACGTTTAAAAAATTAATTATTAATTTGTATAATTAAAAAAAGGTTATTTATTTTATCATCCAAAACTAAATATTATAAAGTAATCATATCTACACTGTGGCAGTAATAAAAAAAATATATTCGGAGATAAAACTGAGTAATTCATTTTCAGATTCGTTTTATTTTAAAAAAAACTTCTCAAATGTACTTTTAGCTGATTAAAATTAGTTATCCACAGCTTATACTTAAGAGGTTTAATATAACTTCGTAACTTATAACTTTTTATTTGATTTCTAATTGAAACTATCATTAAACTCAGGTCAAATATTGTAAACATGGGGTTTCTCAGTTTTAATAATAGTTAATTATTTACTTAAACTTTTTATGTATAGTTATTATTACTTATTATTGTATAGTTAAAAGACGACGACGAGTATTTATGGACTTTAACGTCCCACGATTTTCTCATATATTTTTGAATCTGGAAAGGTTGTGTGAGTCAATAATAAAATATATAAAGACCTATTCCTTTATATCACAATAAACAAACATTCCCAACTAACAATTTAAACCGAAATTATTTACCGTCAAATTTGCATTTCCCATTATATCCGACAACCGTCGTTTGAAGTGGGAAATGTTACAATTAACATGGTATGATAGTTTAATGGTCGAGATTAAAACATATCAAGGCAACTTGGTCTTTACATTCAAGTAGTTATTGGTGATATTCGTATATCAAAAGTAAGAACTAAATAACGTTTTGGATTTGGTAACTGATATAATTAATACAGGCCCAATTCGAAACATGCCTACAAACACGAGGTTTGATAATGTATTCTTGAATAAAGATTATTAATAATGTACTAACGTAAACAATCTGTCCAATTTTTTAACATATATCTAAAATTTTATCACGAAATATCAATGTCAGTGCAATTTTTTTAGTTTGAATGACTAACCACCATTCATTATTTAAGTTATATTTATTTCTTCCCAAGCGAGACCCGATAATAATTCGAAAGGTTTTTGTGTTAAAAAGTTCAAACTATTATATTTAAATTTTTGGCGAGTCTAAAGTATCATTACCAATTGGAGGCTTAAGTAAAACTTGTCCTAACATGTCTTTTCCCATTAGAAGTCCACATTTACATCCACGATTATACATTTCTTTAAGGAACCTTTACAGAAAAATCACATTCAACAGATGGTAATAACAGGACAATCTTATTTTTAAAAAATATTTTAAAGAAACTTGTTTGAAGATATTCGATTTTTTTCCGTAACTCCTTGATATATAGCTATTTAGCAAGCTGCTTCTTAATAGCTTGCAACGATATAGCGATGCAGAAACGGTGAAATTTAAGCTTTCTGTCAAATAGCATCTGTATGATATGCTGTATTTCAGCTGCCAGTTGTTCCTGTCGTTCATTCACTAAAATTTCTGTGAATTCTAACTAACTCATGCCAGTAATAGCGAACTGAAAGATAGTGGGAAAATTAACACTCAATTATTTAATAAATAAGTCACTTTTATGAAAACAGTTAGGCCCAGTTAGTGAAATACTAAAAACTCTCAACCTTATGGACCTCCATGGAGATATATAAGGTATATAGGCGTCAATTCTGTAGTGCATTTATATTACCTTTTTGTGATTCCCGGTAGAAATTGAATGTTCGCCTTCAAAAGTTTTTACATTTTACTGATAAATTTATTTTATTTTAGGCAAGACATAACACTTTAAAGTCGTACATTTTAATTGCTTGAGTTTCTAGTATGTTTTCCTAACAAGAAATTTAAATAATTTACGCACAATTTTACGTTTTAATATTTTTTAACTATTCTAGTGAAATATTAAAAGTATGTATAATTTTTCTTGTGTCGTTTTCATACTTTTAAAATTACTTTAAATAAATCTAACTACTTGTATTTTTCATTTATCAGCCTCTGATAGTCTACTGCTGGACATAAGTTCAGCAGTGGACTATCAGAGACAACACCCGTATTAGGGAGGCATAGGCCTCCCCTAATCACCTAACTCATCAGGTGGCTTGGACTGTATCCCACCACGCTGGTCCAATGTGGGTTGATGAACGGCCGGACTACGAAGAGTGTCCGGTTTCATTCGTCAAAAGGATTCTCCGACAGGAGTCCATTGACGAGTGGAACCGGCGCTATATATCAGAGCCAACAGCCTCGACCACCAAGCTCTTCTTCCCCAATGCGGTCGACGCGTACCGTGCGGTAAGGCGACTGGGGCTCAGTCCAACGCTGGTGCAGGCATTGACAGGGCACGGGGGTTTTGCGGAGTATCTCCACCGCTTCAAGTGCCGGGACAACCCGGCATGCGAATGTGATGGGAGGCTCCGCAGAGCGCCCTTCACTTACTGATAGATTGCCCAATCTTTGAAAGTGATAGACAGAGCCTGGCCATTGAAACCAGAATAAAAATAAACAAAGAGACCTTGGCCACACTAATAAAAGGAGAACACAAGGAAGCCTTTGCAAAGTACAGCAACAAAATAGTTAAATATGCAAATAATAAGAATAGTAGTATTAAGTAATAAGGTGCATATATAATAAGTATATATGTATTCTATATTAAGTAGCAATAAGTAGTATTAAGTAGCAATAGGCTGATGTAAGTAGTAAATAAGTAGAATAAGATAAGTATAGGCATAAGATAAAAATGTAAGATTTAAATAGGACATAATGTATAGAAAATAAGGCCTGCACTATGCAGAACTTAAAATAAAGAAATAAAACTAGACTTAGGTATAAACTATGTATCTACATCTAACTATAAGATTAATAAATGTAAATAAAACTAAGCGTTCATGCATAAAATATAAATAAAAAAGAGAAAAATAAATAAAGATAAAACCAAATAATACACATAAAAGAACATAAATGTACAAAAGAACAAGTACAAAAAGAGCGGAAAGGACCCTGATCCCATATTTCAGGGAAAACACGATAAAAAAAAAATGTGGGTTGATGGGTGACCAACTTTTTAAATGCCCATCCGACGCATGGATCATCTTACTTTTCAGACAATTGGGTGATAGGCCCAAATTGCCCTAACCAACTAGGAAACAACAATGAAAATTTGTTGCGTCCCCGCAGAATGCGAACCCAGTACCTCCGGTTTTAAGAGCCGGGCCCGTATCACTAGGCTACGGAGGCAGTTTTATTCTAATTAACTTGTACTTACATTTTTGCATCAATAACACATTGTTTCATTCATATCACATTATTAATATTTATTAGTTATTCAGTTTTACCTAATTAACGTTAAATCAATTTAATTTCAGAGACAAATCAATTATATAATTACAATTACATATGTTCAATTAATGATCTAAATTGTGGAGAAAGATATTTAAAATAATATTATTTTAATAAAACGCGAATTATTTTGTATTTTTTTTTCGTTGCCATTTGATATCACTACATAGTATACAACGAAGTCGCTTACTCTGTCCCTGTATTCCTGTTTACTTAAATCTTTAAAACTACGCAACGGATTTTAAGGTTATTTTGATTATTGCATAGAGTGATTGAAGAGGAAGGTTTATATGTATAGCACGTGCTTAAGGTTGTAGGTATATTTATTATCAGCATAGCAACCGTGCAAAACAGGGGCGGGTCGCTAGTAATCACTAAGTCACGATTAAACAAAAGTAGGAAAACCTGCATCATTCATGACAAGAAATAAAATTAGTTGACCAAAACAAAAACGTGTCTTTGATAAACTTTATAATTGTTTTTTAGATTGGGTCATATAACATCTGAAACATCCTTTGACGAAATTAAATCCTTATTCGAAACGATTAATACACATTATTTAATAAAATGACCATTCAACGGATTATACTGCGTCTATTTAAATTTTGACACACGACGTTTTGAGCTCTTTCTAGGGTCATGATCACAGAACAGCCAGACTTACCACGGCAAGATGTGTGTTTAATAAGTAAAAAATTATTTTATTTACAATACCACAGGTATTGTTATCAATAATATTGATTACAATACAACAGGTATTGTAATCAATAAAATTGAAGCCATATCACTATTCAAGTAATAACATATTATTCAATATATTGAAGAACTCTTTTCGCTTTTACTAATATTTCATTTGCTTTAATTTGGTCTGTTCCCTATAGTCTGAAGTAAAGGATATATATGTACAAAAACTGGGTAATTACATAGCTTATTTTGGATGTTTCCATAAAGTAAAAACTTTAAGTAGATATAAATTTAAAAGCTCTTTACTGAAAATCTTATTTCCAGGAATATTTTTCTAACAAATTTTGCTACAATTATTTAAAGTAATGAAACGCTATATAAATTGGTAAAGTAAAATACGTACTTAATTAACGAATCAAACTGTAAAATGTGCGAAAAGAGGTTTACCAAGTTAAATTATTTATTTTAGCAAAGTTTTATAGATAATACTGTTAAGTCAATGGCCGACTATATCTACTATGGTTAAGAAAATTGTACTCGCTGCCAACCTGAACCGGCTTGTATAAGATTATCGGCATCCCACCTGGCCGGGGGTCGACCAACACTCAGTTTTCCTAAACGTGGCTTCCAATCTAGAACTTTACTATTATTTTATTTTAAGTAATTTACCTTTCTTTGGAACATAAGAAACGGTAAGACAACGACAATGATAGATGATTATGAGATACTGGTAAGACAACCTTATCAATATTACAGGTGGTAGGTCCCCTTTTGACAAGGGACCGTTTGTGTTGGTACCACAGCGGTGCCTATTTCTGCCGTAAAGCAGTACAGTGTAAACAATACTGTGGTCGGTTTGAAAGGCACCGTAGCCAGCGTATTTATAGGTAAACGAGACTTTACAGCTTATGTCTCCCGGTAGGCAGCGAGTTGGTGATACCATTAGTATTGCCAATGTCCGCGTCGGTGATCAGGTGGTCTAACTGGTCGTCTGCCTGCGAAGTCAATAAAAAAATAATCATTAAAACCTTGCACGTCATCGTAATAAAATCAAACATTTAAAACAAGAAATATCATAATTATTCCATAGTTATTTTGATTTATTTTGTTTTATGTTACATTGACCAATGTCGTAAATCGCTAGAAAGCAGTGCATGTGTAGAACAAATATGCTTGATAGACGTAGAGGGCGATTCTCTAGTGAGCCTGCGATCAGCCATTCTCGAAAATCACGATGGAAACATCTTAGTGGGGCCATAAAGTATGCACGTACATACGATTTTCTTTATTTACTGCTTTATGCAAAAAAAAATATAGTAAAACGGTTTTGCACAAATACATTTAGTTGCACCTAATAATGTTTTAAGAAAATTCAAAATTCGTCTTGAAACAGGCAAGAGCTATCACAATTATTGATTTGACCTGTAAGATATCTGGATATGTCAGTAAAACCTACGCTACTCTGTTTGATAAAATCTTATCTCCAGTTCTTTGTAACTTCTTTGTATTGAAGTTTGCATATGCTATAATTTTCTAATGTTTAGTTCGTGTTGTTCAATTTTGATAGTGTCACATAGTATGCCATTTTCTTGTTTCCTGGCCCTTTTGTCTGCATTTCTCGGCTCAGAAAGGTTGAATAAGCATTAGCATGTTAAGATGATAGTCAAAGGGTGCTGTTTCAAAGGCCACTGATCTATTTTATATGCATGTGGACTGAAGAACGTTTGAATTTCTACTAACGTCTTGATAATCTGCATAAATATTGATTAATCGATCGAATTTCAAGGTTCTGAATAAAACAAATGAATATTTAAAGAGATAAGGTAAGTTATATAATAAGGTAAGGAATACTAGTAAGAGTAGAGTCCACAAAAGTCAATACAAGTTTTTCTTATTTTTATTTTTGGGTTTTCTGGCGCATCTTCCTTGCATATCTGAACACAAGATGAGGTTCAATGAGCACTCATACGTTAAGGCGATGATCAAAGGGATGTGCGCATAAGAGGGTAATCTGAGATTTTTGAACTCCGTCAACATAGGTTACATACTTTATATTATTTTTACATTATTATTTATATTTTGATTATTTTATGAAAGAACATTACCGCGGATGCCTTCTGTATAATGGAACCAACAAACTTCAAACTTATGTATACAACTTCAATAGCCTAGCTCCGGTATTAAACAAATTGTCATAAATCTGTAAACAGAAAGTTTAAAAATCTTGAAAATGATTACCAATCCCAAAGAAGTTTATATGATTTATTGTAGCACAATAGCACAATAGCTACAGATTAAAGTGCAGACTATAGAGCTTTTTGGAGGAGCAATGGAGCTTTAGAAATGTAATTTAACTGAACAAATCCCACATTTGCTTTTAGAAGAGTAGTTTTGTTTGCGAAGTAGAAAACCGAAGCTGAAATGGCGCTGGCACGGAGACAGGTATACATTCAAAGTGGCCAACTCGACAAAGGAGCTCCAGGCTTCTTTTGCATGTTGATGAACATTGCATTTATTCTTCCTTTTGGCATGTTACGTTATGCATTAACAATTAATATTAATGTATATGTAAAGAGCAATACTATCCCAGAGAAATAAAGTTTCGTATTTCAATGTTCATTACTTCAATTCTTAATATTAAACGGATAATGTATATTTGCAAATTACATGTACATTAATAAAAATATATTTTAAGGTTATTACGATTATGTGTTTTTCGATTTTCTAAATTGAAAGGAAGTCGGAATATTTACCAAGGACGAAAAGTCCGGGTAGATAAGTCCAACTTTCTGCCTAAGAAGAGGGCTAAGACGAGGCGTGCACAAGCTCCTTGATCATGGATCGGCGACCTATCCAAATGTGCAGGACCTCGGTGGATGTAAATGTAACAAGATCATTACTCTTGGCAACTTATGAGGAAGGCTTGTAATTAGCAATGGACTGACTAAGCTGATAAGATAATGATAGTACTGAAAATATAATTTTACACTTTAATACTACGTAAGTAAGTAAAATAATTTGTCTAAGTCTAAGTAAAAACAAACATAAAGTTATTTGAGCCTATTTCATTGCTGCATTCCGTCATTTTAATATCAACACATTAACGCCACAAGTTTAAGTAACAGTCGTACAAAGTTCGAGGAATAAGCAACTATATTGTCACGGTAAATCGCTAATGTGAGTATTATCTCACCTCTATTACTTGTTAATGGAGACTGTTCCAACTTCAGAAGACTATTGTGAAGGATAATGTGCGAGGGTATGCACAGTGAAACTCTATTGCCTTAGTTTGAGTTAATGTGTTAGTTTAAGGTTAGGTTAGGCTTTTCAGTTTGCTTTTCAAACGAAATTGTTAACAGCTCACTCAATTTCTTTTCTGTTCTGGTAATGTATTAACAAAACAACCATTAACATTTCTTAAAAAAAAATTACATTTGGCATATATTTTGAACTGCCTCCGTAGCCTAGTGGTATGGGCGTGTGCTTTAGAAACCGGAGGTCGTGGTTTCGAATCTGCGGGACGCAACAAATTTTCCTTGTTGTTTCCTAGTTGTTAGGGCAATTTGGGCCGATCACCCAATTGTCTGAAAAGTAAGATGATCCATGCGTCGGATGGGCATGTAAAAGTCGGTCACCACCAACCGCATTGACCAGCGTGGTGGGATACGGTCCAAACCCCTAATGGATAGAAGGTGTATTAGGGAGGCCTATGTCCAGCAGTGGACTAACAAAGGCTGATGATGTGATGTATATATTTTAGTCGTTATATAAACCTGTGTGGTGATAGTGTTAGTATGAAACAAAGTCTGTTCTTGTGTTTGATTAAATGGTTTAAACTAAGCAATGAATTTTAAAGCTTTTTTTTAAATAGAGTGATTCAAGAGGAAACTTTATATTAACCCATTAATGCCCAAAATGAAACTGCAGTATATTTTTCTGTCGTTTTTCTATTTATTTGTCCATAAGGGATAAAATATGCTATATAAGAAGATGAAATGAAAAAAAAATGTACATATTAAGTTTTAGAGGTGTACTCAGCCGTGTACAGTGGGCGCTTTAGGAGTGAAATTGTTTGGAACAAGATCGTTGAACACAAAGCGTTTTCCAACATATTTTGCAACGCCAGCGAATTCTTTGATGACAGATAACACATCGCAGTGGGTTTTCTATCCATTCAGGATTATGACCATTATTGTTCCGACCCACTAGTGCCGCTGAGCATGACGGACGGCTCTTAGTTTTCGTTGGACGTAAATAAGTCCGTGCAATAATTCGTCTGAAATATAACTGGTCCATGTAAGTTATCTCTCGTTTAGTTTTACTGAGCAAAACATGTAGTCGCCAAGCATTTAAAATCGCCATATCTAACAAATAGCTAAATAAAACCCACTACCACATTTTTCCTTTTATTTAAATCCGATAAAGGCTGATAGACTGATCCATGTGGTCAACTTCACCCATTCCTTTATGATAGTTGACAAAAATTTAAGGTATATTTACGTCAATCTTTTGTTTTTTCCTGCTTGAAATATACGATATGCTCTTTAGGAACTACAGGCATTTTAGCCAATAAAGATTTCACGAGTCTCGCACCAAAGGGTATCATCAGAAGGTTCTGTTGATTTTCCACAATAAACATCAAACGCGTAGCAATCAACCATCTGAACTTGTAGCAGCCCAATTGCGATAACCAAATTTTACAGGCTTTCCTTGTATAAATTGTTTTGATGGATGACATCCAAAATGTTTGATCATGGACTCGTCCACGAACAAGCTTTCATAAAATACACCCCATTGACTAGAGTTTCGCTGAATCAAATCGCATAATGATCTGAGTTTGATAATTTTATTTGTCGAACCATCTATTAGACCCTTATCCTCAAAATGAAGATTTCTTTTTATCTCCATAAACCTATTGTGTGACATACAATTAGCAATCAACGGAACACCAAGGTCTTCATCTAAACTCAATTCATGGTAACCGGTCAGTATCAGTACACCAAAAAAATTGTTCAAACATGCACTATCAATCAAAACCATGCCTATTATTTGGATTAGCGTGCAAAACACTGTTAAATGTTATCAAATTCATTACATCACGATCAAATAATTTTTCAAACAAAATTACGGGATTGCAGTCTGCTAAGCTTTCAACAACGCATTTTCGTCTTTTTGTACGATATCGGTAATTTCATAAGTAGAACTTTAGGTTGTCTGAGTTTTCCTCCATACAGGTAAATCTACATCACATTTTTGGCACGTTTTGCAGGCATAGGTGTAAGCGACTCGTGTAGTCAGGACGACTCCGATCTACCTCAATAGTCCCTGGAACGTCCATAAGGAAACTTGAAGCCGCCAAATTATGTTCATTACTTTCTTCCTCATCACTCACCACAGCCGGATCTGGTGGCACTAATACCATATTGTACTCTTCATAATTGCTTCCATCACCCAAAAATGATCTCCAAGGCTTCCTCCAGTCTCTTATAGCTGGTAAATACGTTCCGATTGGCCATTTCAACTCATAAGTAATACTGTAAACAAAACGAAATTTTAGTACAAATCTGCCCGCTGTACCCGCCCGTGTACAACAAATGAAACCAACCCTACTTTACAAGTTTTGTTAGACCGACAAAGGTATTTAATCTATGAGTTATCAATTACAAAAAGTATTAGTTATTTTTTTTTTCAAAAATAATAAACAATTTACCAATGTTTTCTAGCCTCTAACTAATTGGCATAATAAATATGTAGAATGCATTTTCAAATATTATTTATTTCTTAGGTCTTTTTGTTTAAAAAGCTACTTAAGTTAAAGCGCTTATCTGAAATGTAACGAAAACTCCTTTTATCGGCATACTCAATACAACGTCGTCAAGTATCGGAGCTTTGATAATCTGATGGCACTTTAAAAGTATTTACATAACCCTTGGGTGGGCAACTTCCTTATCTTAACGTCACGTTTGCTTGTACTCAAACGAACTTAAAAGTCGTGTTTCAGTACTGAGTTTTTTACATTGAAATAATTGAATCGATTTATTATTCATACCCATTCAACATTTTGATGGGATTAATAATAGAATGGAATATACTTTAGAGTCCAAAATTGTACCTAAACCGTTATCAATAGGTACAGATATTTATAAAAATGATTTTTTTAGATTCATGTAGATTGCTTATCCGATCAATTTAGGTTACAAAAACGATTAAATAAAATTAAAAAAACTTATGTCATGTCATGTCAACAACGTCAGCGAAGTGTCTGTTTTAAAAGTTATATTTCAAGTTTATGTTTTTGCACGAAACATTACTAACATTGTAACGGGACAGTGTACTAAAACAAGAGCAGTTTGGCCGCTTATTGTTATGAAATAGTAATTATTAATTTTTCTATTATTTGTCAAATTATTAAATTACCTAATTTTTTTTAAATCTAAATGGTAATTTTTATTTATTTTGATATTTAATACTTAAAATTTTAAATTTTAACATGGAATATAGCAATACTATATACTCTATATAATTAAGTATTAAATGTTTAGCAGCTTATATATTATTAAATAAGTGTTTTCTCTCATTTTACTTACGTAAATACTTATATAAGAAATTTATTACATGCAACAGAGTTGTCTTTTAGAATTTGTGATCAAAATTGAGGTAAGGTGGGTGCTATTCAATCTGCTGATATCGCATTTCTTCTGAATTAACTTCATTAGCCTCTTTCTGAAAAAATGCGATTTTCCCTTCTTCCCTTTTCGGTAAACATTTATTGTCTCCATTTGTTTCATTTAACTAGCCTTTAAGAATATTATGTCACATAAGCTAGTGTTTTTAACTTTTTATTTTTTTAAAACGTGAAAAATGTTCTGAAAAAACTATACTTCTAAAACCTATAATTTTTAGAACAAACAATATTTCAAAACTAGAGCAATTAATGAACGTAACAAATTTTGAAAAACTGCATGAATAAACATAACCTTCAAAAATAAGTACAAAAATATGCTCATATCACCAACAAAAACAAGCCGTGTTTCGTGAATTGGGAATATTGTGTAACTGAATTCTAAACATATAGCAAACCAAAAGTTCTATTGTGATTGTACTTCTTTACAGTACTTATAATAGCTCTTTCTGCTTCGATCGTGTAATGGATAAAACATTTTCACATTCTTTAAGTCCAATAAACGCAAACACAGAAACAATATGTGGATACTTTTATTATGTAACAGATAATACCGCCTCCGTGGTCTAGAGGTATTTGCCCTTTCTTCATAAGCTAGAGGTCGTGGGTTCGAATTCCCCGTGGAAACAACTTGGGTCATCAATTATTTCTGGTTGGTTAAGACATTTTGGCCGATCACCCAATTGTCCAGAAGTAAGATGATCCATGCGTCGGGTAGGCATGTAAAAAGTCAGTCCACCAACCAAACCGCATTAGATCAGGTGGTATACCTTCCGAAAACCCTCTGATGAAGATGGCGTGCTTTAGGGGAGGCTTGTGTACAGCAGTGGTCTAACACAGGCTGCTGATGATGAACAGAGAATACAGTTTAGTTACAAAGTTCATGAAAGCAAAATCCACCTGTCTACGTAGATCTACGATTAATCTACGGTCTACGTAGTTCACGCGGAGATTAATCTTTAGAGGAAGTAATATTTTTTTTATTTAAACCCAAAATTATAAACGTATGCTTAGATTATTTTAGGAACTTTCATGAATGTACTTTGTATCTTTAACTTTTAACTTTGATAGTAACTTCACCGTTCAATCGTGTAACTGCTTCACACTGCATACACCGCCTTAGCGTCAAAAGGAAAAGTATAATGGCTTAAGTTTTCGCAAGATTTTAATCTTATGTCACGTAAAATGGGTTGTTTTTAACCTCTGCCTATTAAATTTTTTTAATTCCGAAATAAGTCTGCGTAGTAAAAAAAGTATTAATAAGATTGAGAGCAAGTTAGTGTATTTACTATATATTCTAAATATTGTTACTGACAGTTTGGGCAAATTTATAGCACGTCTGTTATAAACGAGCTAACTGAGATAATGTAAAAGTTTAATTTATTTTTATTGGCTCCTTTCGAAATTAGTATAAAGTTACCTTTTTTCGTTAATAAAATATACTGAATATAAACTCCATTTGGAATCGCATATTCTCAAATACCTTGTATTATCAAAGTGAATACCTAAAATCTGCGAAATGTGATATCGATATTTATTACTCATGAGAAAACATATAATCATCATCATCATCATCATCACTAATCTCTTAATCATCGACCCACGACGTCCGGTTTATAAAATAACGGCCAATACCGCTAGACCATGAAGGCGGTTAAACGATTTGTCGTATTTCGCAATTTGTGTTTTTGAAGTGATAAAATAGCATTAATAAGTTCTTAAATGTCTAAATATCAATTTTTATTACGGAAATAGTATCAGGGTTGGCATACAGATCTTTGAGTAAACAGTATGAGGGGCATTCAGTGTCAATCATCAAGGCATACTGTGTCTGTCACTGTGACGGTCAAAGTGATATTATTTTATTAACACTTTATGTACAATAACAGTATAATGGCGGACTTGCCAAAGGCATCCTCTACCAGTCAACCATTGGAAGGTGTAGAAAGTTGAGTAGGTGCTAAATAAAAAAAGGAGATAAATATTCTTGAATCAAGTTTCAAAATGTATTTACAACAGTATATTATAATAATAAATACAATACGTATACTAGATATACATCAAGCATATTACAATACTATATACACTACATGATTTATATACATATATATATATATATATATATATATATATATATATATATATATATATATATATACTAATATACTAAATATAAATAAATATAAATTCAAATGATAAGATAAGATAGACAGATGTTCACGAATTTTACGCTTAAAGTCGTTGCGATTTTAGCCATCCTGATTTCGAAGGTAACTCATTCCATAAGTGAACAGCTTGTATGTGAAATGACAGTGGGTAAAGTCAGAACGGTGAATAGGACATTGGAGCAAACGATTATTTTTGAGCGAAGGTTTTTGTTGCTTGACTTACATAGATATTGAAATTTCTGAGATAAGTAGGTTGGAGTAACAGGTGAATCTAAAAAGAATAGAGAGTTGTGAGCGTCCTTGGAGTCTTTGACGTATGGTACACTGCAATTAAGCACGATAGGCCGACACGTGGTCGAATTTACGGAGATTGAAAACGAACCGAATGCAGTTATTTAGAAGTCTGTCAAGCTTATTGAGCTCTTTTAAAGATACAGTAGAAAATATTTAGTTTAGTTATAATATTTATTACCATATACTTATTTTTAAATGCACTGCCTTTATCAGTAACAATCAAAAATTCAAAAGTATGAAATTTCATCTTAGTGATAATAATTAATGTTATCGAGCGAGTAAAAAATAAAAAAAATCAAAAAAATGCTATTAAACAACAGGGGTTGGTTAATAAGGGTAGATTGTATTTTAAATGCCTCCTAATAATTAAAAAAAATTCAGAACAATTAAAACAATGCTTGCGTGGAAACCCCTTATCACTTCATCGTCATCATTAGCCTGTGTCAGTCCACTGCTAGACATAGGCCGCCCTTAATGAACAAGATCGCTTCCAATCTTCGGCTATTCTTATTTTTGAAATTATGCATCTTATGGCTAATAATGTTAATTTTAGAATGTGCGCGCACACCGTCACAAAAAATAGACACCCTTATGTTACCTAGAGTAAACTGACAACTATATTTACATTATTCATATCTGCAACAGTAGAATAAGGAGAGAGATAAAACTTTTGAAAATATTAAAATGTTGTTACACCCAAGAAGTGCAGCCCTTAAACGCGTTTATGTAAGCACACAAACACTTTATTTCTTTTTTGTAAAATTATATAAAACTTATTGCTTCTGTACATTAGTCTAGCTTTACGTTGTGTTTATTACGCTACAGGTTTTATAACAAAATTTTGAGTTTATTTTGAACGTAATATAACGCTTTACATATTGCGAGTAATATTAAAATTAATAAAAAATAATACCTATCGGAGATATGGATTCTGGCAACAAAATCTTTGTAAAAAGATATAATATCCCGTACTTTGCACCTTCTGACATACGTTACGTAAATATTATCATTAAGCTCGTAATCAACGAAGCCTATTGCTTATTTTAAAATATTTAAGTTGTAATAAATCCTAATTGACAAATCAAAAATTTCAAACCTTATACCATTAGCTTTTTAGTTCTATCATCATAAAAGACAAGTTTTCATTGGGATTTTTATCACATTAATATCATTACAATATAGTCTTAAAACCTTCCTTACCATTTATAAAATACTAACTACCTATATCATATATAGTTTTAAGCTACCCGTAATACTGCCTGAATGACTTATTTATTAGCGTTTCACACACCCAGGAGGAAAGAAAATGTAATTGTGCCTATTCATTCTGTTCCTCTCCTGTCCCTTGCCTATGTAGCATTCCTTTTGAATTAGCTTCATTAGTCGCTTAGTGAAGGTACGATTTTATTATTTCACCATTTCTTTGTTCGTATAATGGCTTCCAAATATTTCTTTACCTTTTAAGACATTTACATTTCTATTACATTCTTTTTATTAAAATGCAACAAAAATTGAGTTTTTAAACAGTCTAAATGTAATAAATTTCATGTAACAAACTTTTTGAATAGACTTACTATACCTATCGGAGATCATAATAACAATGGTCTCTCAATGAAACGCCCATGGACATCAGGAATACCAAGGGTATCACCAAGGCGCTATCAACCGTCGGACATAGGAAGTTACGCCTTGTATACCCAGTACGCTTGCTGTGGTGCCCTTCAAACCGTGACACAGAAGTGTTTTCTCACTTCTGCTTTGCGACAGTAATACGCACTGCGGTGGTACCACCCCAGACCGCCTCTTGTAAAAGGAAACCATTTCTAAATATAGAAATATTACAAAATTTATATCCTCGTTTAAAACCACATTTTTAAGTATTTGGTGCACCTTTAAACATTATTTAAGGAGTAAATCTTCAAGTGATTTTAATTAATAAAAGACTTGCATCGTAGAACTCAATGTGGAAAGTTAACATCTCAGTGAAAAATTTATCGCTAGCATTTCCTGCGCAACCTTGGCTTCTCGTATATTTCCAACCGTGGTTGGATTACATCCGATGTGGAAATAATGCTAAGCTGTTCTAAAGAAACGCTACAAAGTAAAAGAGAAATTTCAAGCAACGTTTTAAACATATTTTTTTAAACTAAAACCAAAACAGATTCATGAAATATGTATTAATATGTTATAGCTTTTAATAAAACCTGTACTCAATACCTAACAAACTTAGTATCTTGACTTTCCTTTTTTCATTTACGTACTACATGCTATTAAAATCATGTCATCATCATCAGCCTGAAATAGTCCACTGCTAGATGAACGCCCCCCCTAATACACCCCTATCCATTAGGGGGATTGGGACCGTATCCCATTAAAATCGTAAACAATATAAAAAACATAGTGTAATTGCGAAATTCACAGTCAGTTTTGTGCGTTGCATGCTGACTGAAACTTCAAAAAAAATAAACTAAACAAAAGAAAATATTTAAAAACTGACGTAGTTAGTAAACAAGATGTAGTTTCTGTTCTCTATATTATTATTATGTGTATTCTGCTTATATGTCACCTGGCCTCATACCAAGTTTAATTAGACGACTGCTACCAATTGATGCAAACAAGTACAGTGATTCAAAACAAATATAGCTATAAATTGCGTCCACATATAATTAGTGAAAATTTGTGACTAGTTTGAAATGTTTGTTCTAATAAAATATAAACGCTCGTTAAGTATAAATCTTTACGTCTGTTTTAAAAAATTCAAAACGAATTATATGAACGCTTTCATCATCATCATTACATTAATCATCATCATTCATCCATTGCTGGACAAAAGTACATAACTGAGCACGGTCTTCGTCAACCTTCATACAGCTCTTGCCGCCTCGCGATGATTGTCGCTTTACTGTTGGACTGTCGTCGTACGCTACGATAGCAGGATTCAAACCCACCACCTAAACTACGCTACGGAGGCAAGTTATGAATCCGTTAAAAATAATTGCCATGACTGAAAACTTATGGTTTGACGTAAATTTCGAAATAACGAGAAAAAATCTTTTTGTTATACTTAATTTTATAAGGGTCCATACGTTAAAAATAATATTAGAACTGAATTTAATTCCTTTTTTGTTTTTTATTAAACTTTAATGCTTTAGTAAAAAAAATCACGATATTAAATCACTTTTGGTGTGTCAATAGGACAAAAACTTTTAAGAACGACTGATATGGGAACAATCTCAAAAAATAATTCCCCGTTTAAAAAACTCTCATACGTTTCGTAGAAATAATTTTATAAAGTTTATTTTATTTATTACTAACTGTCTACTTAACCTAGAGGAAAAAGAAATAAAACAAAACGAATACCAAATAGGTAAATTCGGAAATGTACCTTCGAATTGAAAAACGATAGTGATGGGAGCAGTCAATTGCCAAAAAATGGTGAGAAGGCAATTTTTCAATTTAACCAGATAACGTTTGATTAAGCCAATTCAGCGCGATCTCTCTACGCGCGCTAACGAGGTTCTCATGCTAATAAATAACGACAGTTCGAAAAAATCATAATATTTTCATACTATTTAGGAGTGAACTGTGATGTCACATGCTTTTTTACCGTTTGGTAATTGTTTTAAAACTCACAAATTATCTGTTACTAAATATAATTATAAAACATTTAACGCTACATACTAAGTAATCAGGACAAGATGGTGACGTAGTTATCTTATTAATTGAAATGTTGTTATATTTTATTGGTTAAATGACTATTTTTTAATCAGTCGTCTTTATATCCAGGTAACGCCACTTTACAAATCAGTCATTCTTATTTTCATATGAAAAAGCGGAGGATAAATCTCTAATTTCATTTCTGTCTGCTACTAAATTCATTTATTAAAATAAAATACTGCTTCTGCCTGGTGTATAGGCGGTGCCTTAGAAACCGAGGTCGTGGTTCAAATCCCGCAGGACTCAACAAAATTTTCATTGTTGTTTCTGTTGGTTAGGACAATTTGGGCTGATCACCCAATTGTCTGAAAATAAGATGATCCATGCGTCGGATGGGCGGGCATGTAAATCGGTCCACCACCACTCGCATTGACCAGCGTGGTGGATACGATCCAAAACCCCTAATGGATAGGGTTGTATTAGGGAGGCCTATGTCTGCAGTGGACTATCACAGACTGATGATGATGAAATAAATTAATAAATCCATCAAAATGAAATTATTTAAATTAATTCAGAGGAGCGGCTGTTCTCTATGAAACCCCGTTATTGTTCTGAACGCGATCTCCTGTTGTTTTAGAAGTCCTGTTACTGGTGCCGGTGCAAGCTATTTTTCTATCGTATTTTTTTTTTATTTTTATTTTAGCATTTCACATCAAGAAATGTATAAAGAAAATTTCAAGCGTTATTAAATAATCACATTCTTGTCGTGACACTTAGTAGTTTATTAAAGCAATCCTTAAATTTCACTTAGCATTTACGTTCGTGATAAGTAACTTGAAAAATATATTTGACCACAAGTTAAACATATTGAACACGTCAGGTCAATTTATATAAAATATAAAAATTATGCAATGTTACTTACACTCTATAACTTTTTTTTAATTAAATAGATAACAAAGACATATAAAAATTAAATAGCATTACGGGCAAAGTGCTAATATTGTGTATGAATATCAATTTCGAATTAAAAAAAACATTGCAACACTAAGAAGTGTAATTTCAGCACAGATCTGCCTAAACTATATTAGGTCGCTTGATATATTTTCCATTGTTAAGTGAGAACATTCGTGTAAAACTACCGATATGATCTAACTTAGAGTAATAACTTGTATATAATAGTCGTCTATAATGAGACAGAGATAGAATTTATAGCATAACAGAATAGGGCATATGTTATAAGTTTCACTGGATGTTACAAGTATAGATCTCGTAATGGTCGTTTAATTGTTTACGAAATAACTATTACGATCTAATAATAATAAATACGGACTGACAGTAGAACGTATAACAAAGGTGCTTTACTTATCTTTATGTGTAGACAACGGTGAGAATATTAGATATATCTTTTTAAATAACTAAAAATTACCATAATAAAAAATTTACTAAAATTGCGGCCTTTATGCAGTATTTGATATTGTTTACTTTAATCTAGGGCGCCGCTTAAGTGGTTATACAGTCTATGCTATTCTCAAGGTTGAACTTTTGGTTTTTAACCTAACAGTAAGTGAAGGAAAAGTCCTCTTTCAGCTTTGAGACATTAGATGTAATGTGCATTTGATAAACATGTTAAGGAATTATTTAAAACGTAACTTAATAGTGTTTTCACAAATAAACACAACGCTGGTTTCAAAACATTAAGAGTCTCAACTTCATGTCAGATTTATTTTGGCTAGTTTTAACTAATAATAAAATAAGATAAATTTAAAGCAAATAATTAGGCTTTTGAATTATCTTGAATAAATTCTCATGATTTTGCTCACTATCTCAGACATATAGGTATTTTAAAATATATAACCACAACTTTATGGATATACTGATTAAATATATTCATCCATCTAACTGGGTTTACCTTTTAGCCTTTTAGCCGCTTGTACTGTCTTATAAAAAATTTGAAGGTTTAGAAACGGATCTAATCATAATTAAAAAAAAATAGCTAAAAATATTTATACGTCTGATATAAAATCAGTTTAAAAACATAAGTATTATACATTTTTTAAATATTAGGTACTTGGCTGTACATAATTTAATTACATAATTTTTTACCACTATTTTAAAAGATTTGAACGAATTGATAGTAAAGTGGAGCATTATTTTTGGATAGCCTTTCTGGCGCAGCAGTCGAAGCTTCTTGCGGTGCCGTTAACGTATCTATCCCATCTATTTCAGATTAAATTCCTATTCTACGACAGAGAAAATCATCTGATTCTTATAATTGCCCTTTTTAAAATGAAATGAATGATAGAAGAGAATATTTTCGAATCGAATCTTAAAGTTGGCTTTAAGTAAGTAAAGTTATAGGTCTCTAAAAAATATACATTAAGCTATTAAACTCATTGTTTGAAGATTACTAATTGTCAGTATTTTATTTGTAAACATGTAGCTGTTTATTTTGTAATTGAAAAAAAATTATCACCTAAGTAATATGAAACGTTTAATAAATGTAGTAAACATGTTCTAACATATCAAATTTTATTACTATTAAACTGTTCTGAACTACTCTTTCAAATATATTTTTTAATTAGACGTTTACAGCTAAATTTTCCGTGCTCTATTGCCAAATGCAATGAAAATAAAGCGAGTAAATTCAGCCAACACGTATTTATTTATGTGATAACAAAAAAAATATATTTACTTATTTTTCTATAACATTACTTAAAACTTTTAAAACTTGTTTGACAGATTATTCCAATATTTACGATTCGATCGTCTAGCATGTCATAGGTCGTGTACGCGGCGTGGGGTTACTTTGTGCTAAATAAACGCGGGTGCTATTGTACGACACACGCAGAGATTCATGTCACCACAAATTCACTAGGACATCATTTTAAAAACTGATATAATAAGCTCCTAATTGATTTTTATTATGTATAATAATTCACCATAATAATCAAAATAATTTTGCCTTTTTACATATTTATTAAGCTAATGCATAAATATTATCAAATCACCAAATTTTCAATTTTACGGAAATTACAAACACTAAAGCCAAATTACAGTAAACATTACTTAATAACCACGCTACTAAATATTAATTCACAAAAGCGCATCTGGTCCTCCGCTTACTATACTAACGTGGCACCCGGTCGACACAATCTCTGTCTCTTTCTTTTGGCATAAAAAAGAATAATAAAATAAAAAGGGTTATTTCAACTTGAATTACGTTACTTTTTGCTTGATCTGAAGTGTGGGTTAAAATCAATCGAATGTTTCCAAATCCGGCACCCGATCACCGGTTGCGATCAAATCATAATGAACAATGTAGGTATATTTAAATAGGTAATGTCAAATGCATACATTTCATGTCGTAAACAAATTTTAATAACAACATAAGAAAGAAATAGTAGAGGAGGCACCTCTGCGCTGCCTGTTTCTGCCGCATATCAGTAACGTGTAAACATTACTATCTTACGGTTTAAGGAGCAGCATTGCCAGCGCAATGGTTTAACCGTCACAATGCTTTAACCAACAAAACAAACGATCTAATTGTTATGCTCTGTCTTTGCGTGATTTATCTTACTTATTGTCTTCCATTATAATAGCTGGACACTAAGCAAATAAACTCAAGCGACGCATCTATTTGTAATGCTAATCTCTTATAAAGTTTTGACAGCACTCCCGCTATGTGGCCATGCATTAAATTAGAGTATACAATGTCCGGTCTTAAATAAGAATGTTTACCACATTTTTTCGTTGCTTGCATACCACGTAAGTCTTTTCCAACTCAGTCACACAATTTTTTAATGAAATGTAAGAAAAAATATGGCTGTGACTTATGGGGGAGGCCTATGCTCAGCAGTGGGCTCTGACATCCTGAAATGACAAAGGAAAAATATGTAATAATGTGGCAGCCGATCCATACTAGAGGACAGCCAATTTTGCACTTTTTATTCAAAAGTGCATGCGCAAATACTAGTGCGAGGGTTTTCTCACTTTCTTACAACACTTTGTCGATAGGACGGATGCCCGACACGATGGGAGCGAGATCAGGCGCAGGCCTTCTGTATGATTTTAAAGCACGATCCCATCCACTAGGCTACGGAGGAACAAGGGTAGTTAAACGAGAATAAGGGCGCAATTGATTACAAGAAAACGATGTATATAGTAAGATGTAGATGTAAAAACTTTTTTAGCAACACAGACTACATTGAATAGCCAAAAAACGTGGTGGACATTCCTCACTGGCCTTCGCCTGCAGTTGAATACAATTAGATGCAGTTGAACGTAAATACTAGTTAAGTACATGAGTTAAAATCTTAGGTGGTACCCCTACCACCTCAAAAATTGATTACCGACTGAAAATAAAACTTTTTTTCGACCAAAATCCTCTTTCTCAAAAGCTTGTTATTTTGCAATAGGTATCAAGGTTTGGTTTTCTTATTAAAATATTATATTAAGACTAAATGCTAGTAATTTTTCAATTAATTTATAAAATTTTTCTGCCAGAAGATGAAATTTCCTATTATGAGAAAAGTCGGTCCAAAAGTAAATTCTCGCCCTTTTTGCAGCGTGGGGTTAGGGGGATGGAAAAAAATATTTGTTCGTTTTTTGTCTATATATATATGATATCTCACGTGTTTCAACTACACAACTACAACAAAAGTAACAAAAATTCTGAATCTATCAAGAACGAAAACTATATATTTAGTACGATTTTCAATAGTTTTTCTCGCCAATGGCTCCATCTACGGAGAAAATTATAAGAATCGTTTTGTACTGAAAATTTTGCCCACCATCTTTATGTTTAATTTTATTAGATATATAAAAAAGTCTTAAATATTTGTGAGCTGCTGCCCTCCGTTCAGATCGTATGAAATATTTCTTTAAATAAAGATATTTTTTTAATTAGTATATTAATTTATTTATAGCAGCGTGTTTAATAGCAACATGTCATATCAGTTTTAACAGCATAACATGGGCTACTACAGAGACATGATACCCTGCTTGTGAAAATGATTCTCGTTTTTATCTAATGCTCATAAGATATTGATTTACCACTTTATTTTTACACAATCTTAAAAGCAAACATTTAAATCCATCAAATATGAAACATACTAAATTGAAACGTATCCAGCTGAAACTGGTTCAGGTTAAATCATCTTGCAGATAAAAGGTTTAGATATTTCAAGTTGGAATAGCGAATTCACATTTTAAAAATCTTTAAACTTTATATATTACACTCGTGATTTGACGCTAAAAAGATATCTCGAAAGAATTTTCAGCTGCTCTGAAATTGTAAGACTAAGACAAAAATAAATCAATGAAATTCGTATCAGAAAATTTTGTACTATAAGTTTGAGTTATGGAATGGCTATAAGCTATAAGTTATGCGGAAAAAACAATTATCGAAATATAAGTTTTAATTTTTATATTAATTTAGATGTGTTATATAAAAACTATTAATTTATTTAACAAGGCGCATTATTTACACGCTTAATATATATTCGACTTCATACATCAAGAATCATTTTTCTAAATTTTCAAATTAGAGGCATAAAAACATCAATATTATACTTAAACATAAACTTCATTTCCAAGAATCATAAAACTGTTTAAGTAAGGAAAAAAGGTTTAAGTAAAGTTTTATTAAAAATCATTACCAATAAGAAATGCAGCGAAAGACGCATCAAATCTGCTTGCTACCCTATGATATGTACAGTAATTACACAATGAGACTTCTAAATAGACAATGCGACTTCCTTAGTCGGTCCGCAGTCTCAATCTTGAGTACAAAACACGCATATTTAATCAAAATAATGTTTTATATATAGAGTTATTTATTTACGTTTCACTCACCCGGGATGTAAGAAATTGTAATTGTGCCTATTCATTCCGTTCCTCTCCTGTCCCTTGCCGATGTAGCATTCCTTTTAAATTAGCTTCATTAGCCGCCTTAGTAAAGGTGTGATTTTATTTTTTTGCCATTTCCTTGTTCTATTAATTGCTTCGTTACATTTTTTCGCCTTTGAAGATATTACCTTGGAGCTTGAGATCTTCAGCTTTGTTAGATTTTCTCCCAAATTATTGGGAAGTAATAAAATATTCGAGAATGAAACTGTGTTTTTAAAATTATGTACAGTGCAGTATAGCACAAAAATAAATAATACTTACATAATAAGAACATTTTTGGCATCGCTTTTTACTTTTTATTTTATACCTATTTTCACAATTCAACTACAATAGTTTATTATCCACATTATTGGGCTCTAAAAATACCCATATTTTTTGAGAACAATAAAAAATATGAAATTCAAATATTGTAGTTATTATTGATGTCCTTTTAGTATGTGATATTTAATAATACGTAACCATAAAAATAAATAGTATAAGCAATGTTTGGTTACATATTCTATATTTCGCTAGAAAAACTACAACAGAACATGTGTATTTAAATTTTATTTGGTACTTCTTAATGGATTAGTATCCGA
This sequence comes from Lamproptera curius, assembly GCA_029286875.1. Classification (NCBI taxonomy): domain Eukaryota; kingdom Metazoa; phylum Arthropoda; class Insecta; order Lepidoptera; family Papilionidae; genus Lamproptera; species Lamproptera curius. The sequence goes on from JAGSMT010000086.1 coordinate 1,575,902, forward strand.
CTCCAAGCAGAATTGGGACAACGGTCACAAGAAAGATTTTAGTCTTAAACTAATTAGATTACAATTAATAACTTCCTCCATTTACTTCTTTATCGATGTGAAAAATTACACACTACGCCTTGGCTAAAAAAAGAGTAAAATTTATATGTATGTTATACGTAATTACCACCGTTATTGGTTTATTGTTGAGAGGTGATTGAATACGGAGAAAAAATAGGCATATCGAATAGGTTACGGGCCACCTCAGACTACCTTAGACGAAAGCATTATCAGACTTTGTTTCCGTAAATATAATTTTTACTTCACTCTGATCATATCAACTGATACTTATAATATATTTTTTAACATTATAAAATTAAGTCTTAGAAAATAAAGTCATTGTATTTAATAATTCAAGGGGCAACCTTATACTGATTGTAACAAATTTATTTACAGCTGTATAATCATAACATTATCTACAACAGACGATTTTAATTGAATCTTTTATGCTTTTATAATCATGTCATAACAAGCAGATTGTCAAGTGTCGTTCTACACTCTTTGAAATAATCTTAAAAGACTTCGTAGATCGCACAACTAATGTGGGAAGTGAACGTTGCGGTAAGAAATTTGTTACTGGTATTTCCTGCTACCTCAGTTCCTCGTGTATATAAAACCGTGTTTGGGTTACTCCAGAAGTTGAAATAATGCCCTGTTATTTTTTGATTATTATAAGTTCTAGTATTTGAGTTAGTATAATATGTATCCATCACCCAATTTTCCGACAAGTAATAGAATGTTTGCGTCGGATGACCATATTAAAAGTCGGTCCAAATTAATGCCATCTCTGACAGTCTTTTTAGGATGTACACAAGTGCCTTTAATTTTTTAATTTCTCTTAGTAATGAGACGAGCTGACTGCAATATATTCGTTTATCACCCTAAGCCATGAGACATAACGTCTAGTTTTCCCAGTGATTACGCTTGTTACGGTGCCCTTCATACCGGAAGACTATTTACTACTATTTACACACGACTAACTTGCGGCAGTAATGAGTGCCGCAGTGTTAATAACCCTGACGGTCCCTTGTAAAAAATAAACTTTGCATTTATAACTTAAATTATATATTGACGCAGTGATGAAGGCAGTAGACGGCAGCATTAACTGGGCAATCCACACATCTTATACAAGTTAAAGTAGTACTAGAACTAGAAGTAGATATTATTAAGTTGTGATTTAGTCTAAAAGAGATCAAAAATATTAATCATAATTACAAAATCCATGATCAATGGCCGTGATATAAATAAACATACGACTTAAGCAATAAAATACCTTGGTATTTTAAAAATCTTAGTGAAATTGTTACTTATATTTGAGTAATATTAGAGCAGAAAATCTAAAAGCATTCTAAAATGAAGAACGAAAATAAATATTGTTTCCTTTAGTAAACAGTCCCGAAAATCAAAGTAGAACCACAGAGAAATACTGTTTACTGGATACTCTTTAGGGACTGCTTTCAATGCACATTTATTTGAAGAGCCCAAAGATGTTTTGAGTTTCCTTTCCAAGTTTTCGTTTCACTTGAAACGTTTCGCTTAAGGGGAAATTTAAACTTCTCAGGAAAAACTATTTGCGCAAGCCTCGTGGTTTCATTTATATTTATTACTTAAAATATTACAACTTAGTCTCAAAATGTGTTTTTCTGTAAATTTCTGTATAAACTGGTAATATTCATGTCATTAAAATTATTTTAAATTTGATTTTGTTATGAATATTCAGTGTGAATGTACAATTGGGACAACTTGAATATATGAAAAGAATTCGAATTAAAATGTATAAGCTATGTTTTCAAATTCCCAAACTTAACTTATCCAAAGGACAAAGGCCTTCCCTAATGCAACATTAGGGGTTTTTGGACCGTATCCCACCACGTTTGTCCAATACGGTTTCGTGGGTGGACCGACTTTTTAAATGCCCATCCGACGCATCTTACTATTCGAACATTTGGGTGATTGGCCCATGTTGCCCTAACCAACCAGAAAACAACGATAACACAAAGTTGTTTCCTCGCGGATTCGAACCTACGACCTCCGATCTATAAAGCAAAGGCCAGTACCACTAGACCACGAAGGAGGTAACTTACCTAATACGTTTAGTAAATTTGTTTTATAAAAGAGCTGAAAAAATATGATGTATTCAATTTTATCGAAAACTTTAAGTCGTAAGCCGGCTATAATTTGCGCAGTAGTCAAAAGGTTTACGTAAATACAGTCGGTACTTGACAATTGGACAGCTCATAAAGACGTTGGCATGATTCCAAATATGAGTAAACATAAATACCAAATGTGTTTGGGTATACACAGAACTATGTATACCATAGTTCTGTAAAATGTTCGTTCTGTTATCGACAAATGAGTTATACAAAGATTGATTAAGCGGTAATTCCTGAAAACAGTGTCCAGTTAGGGTACGACTCATGTTAAGCCACGTAGCATGAAGGTGGTAGGTCTCCTTTGGTTCACCTTGGTACCTATTTTTGCCGCAAATCAGTGATATATAAACTATACTGTCTTCTGGTTTAAAGGACACCATAGCCCGAATGTTAACTGTGTATACAAGACGTAACGCAGATTTCTCTGATTGCAGTCTTACGCTGCATTTCTTATGGCTGTCTTCATTTACCATCAGGTGACCGTCCTACTCGTTGTCAGTGTCGTTGCTTTATTCGATTAAAACCATGAATACTGCTATAGGTAAGACAATTGTTTCAATTATTTTAAGATATAGTAGATTCAGATTGAACTAAACATTAAAGAAAACCTAAACCTACCCCATGTGTTACTGATTGGCATGTACAAAATTATAATGAAAATGTGAAAAATGTGGAAAGCATTTTCATATTTTATTTATTTCTTAGGTTTTTTCGTTTGAAAAGCTACTTAAGTGAAAGCTCGCATCTAAAATGTAACGAAAACTCCGTTTATCGGCATATTCAAGACAACATTGTCAAGTATCTAAGCTTTGATAATCTGCTGGCACTTTAAAAGTATTTACATAACCCTTGGGTGGGTAACTTCCTTATCTTAACGTCACGTTTAGTTATGCTCAAGCAGGTTTTAAACATCATGTTCGAGTACTTAGTTTTTTCCATTACAATAATTGAATCGATTTATTAATAACCAATTTAACATTTGGATGGAAATAATAATTAATTAAAATATACTTTAGAGTCCAATATTGTAACTAAATCGTTATCATTAGGTACAGTTACTGACAGTAATCAATCTTATCTGAATGAAGTAAGCTAATCTGATCAATTTAGGTCAAAAAATTAATGACTTAAAATAAAAAAAATCATTTCATGTCATGTTAACGGCGTCAGCGAAGAGCCTGTTTTAAAAGTTATATTTCATAGTAATGGTTTTAGCAAAAAACATCACTGACTTTGTAACGAGACAGTGCACTAAAACAAAAGCTGTTTCTGCGCTCATTGGTAGGATATAGTTATTTTTTTTCTATTATTAGTCAAATTATTAAATTATCCCATTTCTTAAAAATCTGAATGGTTATTTTTATGTATTTTGATGTTTGATACTTAAACTGGTAAATTTTAACATGGAATATAACAATTCAACTATATAAAATAAAAGTAAAATATTTAGTTGTTTATATCTAATTCATTTTCTTTTATATTAAACAAACCGTGAGTTAATTTAATTTATTCCTTTGCCTCAATCCATCATTTTCATACCAACACATTAACACTTCAAGTTGTAGGAACGTACAAAGTTCGAGGCATAAGCAACTAAATTGTCATGGTAAGGCACTCCTGAAAATATTATCTCACCTCTATTACTTGTTAATGGAAACTGTTCCAACTTCAGAAGACTATTGTGAAGGATAATGAACGAGGGAATGCAAATACAGTGAAACTCTGTTCGATTAATTTGAGTTAAAATGTTCTGTGCTTAGTTTATTTGCCCTTTACTTCAGTCACCTTAGGCTTTTATGTTTGGTTTCCAAAAGAAACATTTCATAAAAAAAATCATTTCCACTTTGCATGCTTATTGTCATCATACATAGTATACAAGTTAAGTTCTTTTTGAATGCATTAACTCTTATGATAACTTACACTTAATTATCTTAAATGAGTTTTAATAAGTCTCATTGCAATTTTTAACAATGTTTTACATTGAAATGGTTATTGTGGGTTATTCTTAAAATAAAGATGTATGCGCTTGTACCTATCATTTAAACAATAATAGACCAAATCGGAGCGCTAGGAGCGGAGCATAGAGGTAACAAATATAAAAAAAGAAAACATACGTTCCAAATCAAGTACCTTCTTCTTTTGGGTCGGTTAAAAAGGTGAACAATGCATGTCTATCATTTCAGAACTAAATCACTGTAACCACTTTTTTTTCTTACATTTTTCGGGAGATCGTGGATTATTTAACAAGCGATTTTAAGCAATATATCTATAACCCTTATGCATATCTTTACTATATTCTCCATTCATAATAGAACAATATAGTCAGTATTTGTACCATGTGATTTAAAAGAATATCTCCGAAGATATTACAGATATCAATATCGCATCCGTAAAAAGCCGAGGCGAGTCGCTAGTTTATAATTATATGTGGATAATAGATATTGCCGGTAAATCCAAATCAGACAAGCAGTAATGTCTTACGGGTTGAAGTGCATCATAGCCAAAATAATCACTAGGTAAACAAAATGTAATATCCCATTTCTTTGTGAGGCAAGTAGATTCTATGCGTCTTACGGTGCATTTCTTATGGGTAGACAAGTGAAACGCTCTGTTCGTCACGTTCAAAAAATGTAACAACATTAAATCCTTTCCTTACAACGGTAGGTCATAAAATTGTAGTATATAAAATACTTAATGTACTTTCCACCAAGTACAAAGTTGTTACCCTTCGGGTTTCAATTGGTGTTTGAGAGCAGACTACGCTTCAGGCATGTTTACCAGAGAACTAGAATTGTAAGCTTCTTTCGGAATAAATACTTTGCCCATTTTCATGATAAGTTGTTTATTGATATAGTTCCTTGTCCGGTTGTTCTTGTTCCGGGGTACTTACGCTCGAGGCGAGGTCCAAAATAACATTACATACGAATTGCAAGTTTGAGTAATATCAAACGGGTATTATCCTACATCGGGCGTGAAAGTGCCCCAATTTATCAAACGGATGTAAATGTTTCTGTATGAGTTTATACATATATATAAAGATAAGTTATATATACTCTACTTATTACAGTGAAATTTGTCAATAAATTTGATGAATTATGATTTTAAGTAAATATACTTAAAGATTTTAAGTACCTTACCAATCGAACGGTATTTACAACATGATGCCATTGATGCCACGCTGCAATGTTGCCCTTTAGGAGTTTAGCGGGAATATGGGAAAAGTGAATTACTGCGCTAGTATTTTTTAAGCAAAGGTCACACTGAAGTTTTGGTTGTGAAGGTAGCTATTCGTGTTTTCCGCGACTCGGCAATACTACACGCCGATCATCCGGACTGCTGTTGCCGATTTTTTCCAAGACACAAAAGCATGCTGCTTCGGGTATGGCACTGATGGTCACAAAAGATTTCGAAATCGTTCCTGTGACAACTTTCACGCGTTAAGGAGCAACGTTTTTCTCATTTGTAATATTACCTGCTAGGTTTTTGGACTTAATATTAAATTTATAGGTATGCGGCTATTTAATCACGATAAAATTCAAAATGCGCTGTCACCTTAGTGCTCAATTTGCTATGTAATTTTGCTAACTTTATAATCAGTAATAGATTATAATATTGCACCAAAGTAAAAGATCTGTTACTAAGTGAAGCAAAAACCATTTATAAATAAAATTCTTACTAAATTTTTTAATAAGTTTATGTCAGTAGCGATTTTCTACACTGAAAACTTAAACTTTTATGTGAATCTTATTTCAGATTACATCAACTCAAGTCTGAAGCGTTTAAAATAATCTCCTTTTGAGAATTTGCATTAGAAACAGACATTTAACCTTTCAATACAACGTGGAAAACTTATGATACTTAAAGGATTGACGTAAACAAAATATTATTTCAATTATTGTTATCTTTACTATATGCCAACCTTGTTTGTTAGGTTTACATTTTTGTTACCGTCCAAGATGACATCCTGTAAAAAAGGAACCTTGAAAAAATTAGAAACTTTAAAATTTTTTGTTTGCTTCTGTAGACAGCAAACTTACTTGTCAATACGGAAGTAACAACCCGTATCGTGATGCAATGACTGGATTAAAGGCGTCTTACGCTACATTTATTATAGCGCAGTTGTTTATTTTTTCGGTAAAATTACATGCCTATTAAAACTAAAACTAAAAAATCGTTTTCTAAATGTGTATAAAATGGATGGAAATAATAGTTAATCAAAAAACGAGGTAAGTTTCAATATTTATTAAAACCGCGTAATAATAATATAATAATAACACATTTAATCAATCCAGCACATTAATTAACAAACAAATACACACAATAACTAACTAATTAACAAACAAACAATGTAAAAAGTACGGAACAAGGGCTATCTAGGGTTAAACCTACTTATTGTAACATAGTATAAAAAAGAGAACATGAAAACGATATTTTACAATAAAAACACTGTTTAATAATAATATAAAAAAACATCAAAGAACACAACAATACAAAGAACTTTAACTACGCGAACCCTTCTTGTTCTCGCTGACGTATACAACGATGCTGGATCGATATGTTCCAATCAGTCATTATGTTGGCTAGGCCAACGCTGGTATTCTGCTGGCACCTCTACTTACACCTAATTAACCTAAAACTTCCTATATTTTATATATATTATTCTCTCACAGTTAACTTTATAGCGGCTAAGGCTTTAAGAATTGCAAAATCAAGTAATTAAATACTTTTCTAAACTTAAACTTAACTATTAATGGATATAGAAATACGAAATAAAGAAGAGCTAGAATAAGAACAGATTAATTTAAATCAAACAGCACGATGTTATCTATCTTTTGTTTATTCAAAAAGAACTCCTTAACTTTTTTTAAAAGTGTTTTAACGTTCAGTGCCTTGATGGGTGGTGGAATATTATTCCAACATTTTGTTGCTGCATATCGGAAGCTGCCCTAAACGCTGCAGAGCTATGCTTTTTGTATGACAATCTGTTGAAGTCGTTGATTCGCTCACGGCGCCTACCTTCCCAAGGCCATTCTATTTTTCTTTTAAGTATCGTAGTAAGGAAAGTTAATTACGTCAAAGAGAAGGTTTGCCAAATGAACTTTTCATGATACTTCATATTTAATAAATTACATAAATTACGTAATCTTAATTTCATTTAGCCTAATAAAAATATTTTTTTTTGAATATCTGTAGCAGGTTTTTCATTGATAACAACGTATCAGCTAAAAACAATAATAGCTATAAAAGCTTGGACATAATCATCAAATGTTGTAAATAATCAGTTACGTAGCCAATTATTATAAATAAATCAGTCCTCTTAATGTCAATGTCAATATGAAAATAATAACAAAATTTTAAGGGTTTATGCATTATATGGTCGTACAACCGCAATTTAAGACGCTAGTAACTGTGCACCGCTAGAATAATAGTCGTGAAATTCAATGTGCTCGGTAACAGAACGGTGGACGCAAATGGCAGCCACAAACATCGCATCGGCTGCCAAGATTGACTGCTCGCACTGAAATGTCGCGAGTTAATGCAACGTGGTTTGCGTAGGTTAAAATACAAGTTACAGACAAGTTATTGTTAACATAAGTTTTCGCAAAGTTAATTTTGAAAAGAAAAATAATAGTAAACTATTCTCCAAAATGATTTAATATTGGTAGAGCCTAGTTAAAGTTTGTATGGTAGAGTTAGAGTTTGATTTGTAGTCTATTACGAAATATTATTTCGTTAAGTATATTTTCTCTTGAATCTCAATTTAAAAGGTTTTGAAAATATATTTTTTTCTGTTATTTTATAATTAAATAAAATATATTTATTTATTCACACTATATGTACACAAAAAGGATAAAAAGGTGGGCTTAATGCCAGTAGCATTGTCTACCAGTCAACCTTTGGATGATTTAGAAAATAGGTAGTAGGCTTAAATTAAAAGTAAAGAAAAAAAAACACAAAAAAAAAACAGAATAGTGCATTTGCATTGTAATCTACAAAACTAAAAAAAAACTAAGAAAAAAAAAATATGTAAAGATGGACCCCTTTTAACCGATTTTCTAAAAAAGTAAGTACATTTTTTATCCTTCATTTTCAAATATTTTATGGACTGTCAAATTTTTCAAAGACAAAGTTAGTCAACGCAATCTTTCTCGAATTTTATCAAGACTTACCAACAGCACTTGGTTTTAATATAAAAATACGATATGGTGCATTATAAAACTGTAGTTTTCTTTATTTTACACTATGTACTTAAGACAAAGTTTTGTATAAAAAATGCCCACCCCCTTAAAAGATCGCTTTGGTTATCGTCTTGGTTAACGTTTGCGAGCTCATTAAACTTTTCTTTGAGGTAAGATTTGCAATGAATGTGGACCAGCAGATATTTAGGTTTGTCTGTCAGAAAGTAATTGAGTAGGTAGGGTGTTTATGTTATTGGCATTTAAATATGATTAAATTGTTCGAGACTTTTGTGAAATAATTATTATTAACAACCGCACTAGTCCTCCGTTTTTCTCCTGAATACGAGCTTCAGTCATAATAACAATACAATAGTATACAAATACTAGTTATAGCGCGCATTATCTTCCATGTGAAAAAAAGGGGTGGAAAAAGTACCCAAAGCTATTTACTGTTAAATAAGCTATCTTCCAATGAAAGTCCCATCAAAATCGTTTTAGCTATTCCTGAGATTAGTCAGAAGAAACATGAAGGCATAAAATTAAAAAAAAAATATTTTAAGAACTGTTTTTATATCACAATATAATCATTTAGAAACGTTACAAACAGACACTCTAATTTAATTCATTTTTTATGGCATACGCAGGCAGACGTGCAGTCGGGCCACCTGATGAAAAGTGGTCACCGACGCCCATAGACATTGGCAATACTAGTGTTATCACCAATGCGCTGCCTACCGTGAGACATAGGGTGTTAAGTCCCGTTTACCCAGTAAATACGCTGGCTACGGTGTCTTTCAAACCGGAACACAACAGTGTTTTCCCACTACCGCTTTGAAGGTCCTGTTTATAGAAAATTAAATCTACTTTCAGCAAAACATTGAAATGGCTCACGTGACCCCGACAACAGCCACTAGTCGACGTGTAACACCGCCTTAAGCCGCTAGATACCATAACACTATCACAAATGCACAACACTTTTCACACACGAAAAGAGAGTGTGAATAGTGTTGTACAAGCCGTTACGGCAGCGACTTGTGCCAAGCTGTATCTGCTACATTTCAGCAACCGACTCTTGTACTCGATCGTAGAGTGATCAAACGTCAATATCAAGACTCTTTTTTCTAAGTACCCGCATTGAAAAAAATATTCTGTGTTAGGATCTAACACCATACAATGACTTTTGCTTACCGTTTATTGCATTACATTATGCGCGTCTTACGCCTACATTTTCTTTTAAAGAATTTTGAAAATGATCCTGAAAAGAAACTAACAATAAATGGTCTTTAATTGAACCTTTGCAGTTTGAGAATTTTATTTACACTCATAATCTTCGACATTCTACGCAATATAAAAAATCGTCCATACGTTATCTATGTTAATGTATTTTTTATTTTATTGGAAGCAACGATATGGTACATGAAGAAAGAATTATATAAAGCGCTCGTCAGTGCTTATGCATATACCTTAGATCAACGGTCTTTGAAACAGCACCCTTTGACTATCATCTTAACATGTTAATGCTTATTCAACCTTTCCCTGAGCTAGGAAATGCGGGGAAGATGGGCCAGGAAAAATGCACTCATCTCTTAAATGTTGTTTATTGTTTAATATTGCATTTCAGAATTTAACTATTAATAAATTTAAAAAGTAGTCAAGGAACGTTTATGTGGTAAAGGTTATTACGATATCAATGAATTTTTAAATGATAACACGGCCTGGTAATAAAATTCTCGCTCCAGGGCTTGGTTCAAAATTGCATAAAATGTAATGCCGAATTATCAAATTGTTTGTTATTTTTAAAAGATGACATAAAAAATAGCCCGCTGAGTTTCATTTGCCGGTTCTTCTCAGGTCTGAGGCGACCTTTTCCGAACCGATGGTAGTGTGTTTGACGATCAATAAGCAAATGTAAACTTCTATATTGAATAAAGATATATGAATGGGGATTTGAATTAAAATTCAAGTTATAACTTATATATGTGATAGTAAACGGTAACATTAGCATTGTGAGCGTGAACAGAACGAAAACAAACTTATAGTAAGATCAAAATCTAAACTTCCATTCCAAAATATTTGGAAGGAAGAGATGCGATAGTTATTTATTTATTACAAATAAAATGACAAGAATTTGTGAAGAGAAACAAAAGTATTCGTTTGGTAATAATAGGCGTAACAAATGTATATTAAATGCATGGAAGTAATAAATTGTACGTAGTACAAATTAATTTCGGAAGTAAATGACATTGCGTTTTATACTATAAAGCAAACAGAGATGCAATGTATATTTTCAAGTTAAATTTTATAGACAGAGCACTTCTAAATCGTGTCAAAGTATCTTTATTAAATATAGAAACTAGACTTATTGATCGTATATAAATCTACCACCGGTTTGAAAATAAAATGGTTTGATCTGAAAAAACCAGCATAAGAAACTCAGAAAATTAAGTTAATATTCAAATAACAAACCTTTATGAACTTAATGGCCCACGATGGTTTTTCAACTCTGATTTTCTAGAAACGCTAATTGCGCTCTCAATGGAGAAATGCACTGCATGGCAATCGAAGAGTTCTTCTTACACGTTCCCTGTTTTATAACAGAATGGAGGATACCCAGTTCGGTGCTTAAAAAAATCATATTATAACAGACGTATGACATATACATTACATTTTTATGGATCAAAGATAATAATATTAATTGTTAATAAAATAATTAAGGATAATAATCATTTATTTTAATTAAAAAAGTTATTTATTACAGATATATATCAGTTATCAGTTACAACACTCTGCGTTAATTAAATCAAAATCATACCGTATTAATTTAATCATTATGTTATATATGACTAGTTTTATGCACATAAAATGAACAATAATAATGCCCTAGGCATTAATCCCGCCTTTGTATATTTTATTTTGCAAATGGGATAAAGAATAAGTAACTGTTATTTATCATTCATCATCATCAGCCTGTGATAGTCCACTGCTGGACATAGGCCTCCCCTAATACACCCCTATTCATTAGAGGGTTTTGGACCGTATCACACCACGCTAGTCCAATGCGGGTTGGTGGGTGGACTGACTTTTTACATGCCCATCCGACGCATTGATCATCTTACTTTTCAGACAATTGGGTGATCGGCTCAAATTGCCCTAATCAACTAGGAAACAATGAAAATTTGTTGAGTCCCCGCAGGATTCGAACCCACGACCTTCAGTTTCTAAAGCAGACGCCCTTACCACTAGGCTGCGGAGGCAGTTAATTTATCATTATCTTTTATATAAACTTACACTATATTTCCTTAATGAGCTTTTATTTGCCTCATTACATTTTTTAACAAATTGTTCCTGTGGGTTATTCTGAAAACAAAGACATATTCGCTCGTGGATTTTATTCAATACTATTTAAAGAATTACAATAAGAAGGAACAAATTTTACGGTTTTGCCAGCGTTTGCAATTTAGTCGCATGAGGATTTGATATTTGGTGCCGTATTTTTTTATTTACTAAGTATTTTTGAAGTAATAATCATAAAACTATTTTAAAAATGGTACCAAATGACATATTTATCATTTAAAAAAAAGAATGAATTTAATCGGAGCTCTAGGAGCATGGCAACAAGACAAATTGAAAATCATACGCTTCGAATCAAGTGCCTCTTTCCTAAGCTACATCGTATCACGGATCATGTCAAATCCAAAATGATGTATAGCTTATGTAGTGCAGGTCTTCAGGTAGATGTAAATAATAGTCCGATTTGCACATGCACCAACAGTTTGTTTCTGCTTTAGATTTATTAGAAAGAAACATAAGCACAGTTAGCAAGGACGTAGATAGCAATACCAGGAGATAGATTTGAAGATTTGATTGCAAGTTGATGTTTGCGTATCAAAGCTGCTTGAGCGCGGGCGACGTGGTTTGCGCGTCGAAGTTAGCTGCATACTAACTTGAGACGGCCGGCGTGCAAGTTGCAATACGATCCTATTTGTTTCGTATTATCTAATAGGACTATTAGTGTACACGATATGCGCGACGACTGCCCCACGACTCAATTTAAATAAATATTTTTATACAATATTATAATAAAAATGAATTTTAACTATTTTATAAGTTAACATAAATTATTACAAGTATTTTACAAAACTTTTAAATATCACGGTAACACCACATTTACATACGGGAGCGCTTTTCCTCGACGTGGCGAAGGCGTTCGACAAAGTGTGGCACTGAAGGCTTATATACAAGTTATATAAGCTCAGTGTGCCGACTGTCTCTGGCAAGCAACTTAGTCTGAACCAGGCTCCCGCACCAGGTTCTTTGTTAACAAAGGTGTACACCCACCCTCACTGGGGCGGGAGGGGGGACAACCCCGGTCATTTCCCAAAAATCACAGTAATAGTATTAAGCCAAATTAATTTGTTAAAAACGCAAAAATGTTCAAAACTTGTTTAAATAGTATTAGGGCCCCGGCCAGATGTCGACAAATTGAGGAAAGGTAAGAGGAAGCATGGAAACGCCCGCGATAATTCCTTACTGGTGGCCCTAATTCTCTTACCCCAAAAGGGGAAAAAAGGCAAAAAGGGGCCAATTAGGGTCCGCACCGGAAGTCGGAAGAATCCGAAACCGCATCGAACTCCACCACCACTATCCGTCTGACTCCCGGAATTGGAGGTGGGGCAGGCCCCATGAAGCCGAGGAGGACTCCGAGTAGGAGGTTTTCCCCTTATGGTGTGCCAAAGAAACAGCGCAAGTCTAGACCCCACCGGCATTATCGCCGACCCCAACCCTCCGATTAAAGCACCGGAACCTCCGGCCAGAGTTTCCCAGCCCGCCAAGGCCATTATCAACCCCAGGGCCATCTCCCAACCAAAGGGCCATCAGCCACCACCACCTCAGGGCCTTCTGCCCATTAACACCAAGGCCATTCGGCCAACCCCGCCTTCACGGCCAAACACCTCAACTGCCCCCCGGCGCAATCAATAACGTCCCGTCTGGAACAAAAACCGCCACCCATCTTTATCCGGTCCGAAAGACAAAGGGCAGGCTTCCGGTCAGCTCCTTCCAATAAAGGTAAAATTCAATTCTGACCCTTGAACGTTTCTCCGGGGAAAAAAGTTACGACCTAAAATTATATTTTGGGACCTTAGGAGCATTACCAAACACCTCGCTCAAACGGAACCCGGGACAGTGTCACAACTGTCGTATTTGGGCCTCGGCCACAATCGTCACGCCCGCGTCCTCGATGCGGAAGGTGCCCTCTTGACCATGGCACCCTGGCTGCCCCGTCCTCGCGGACAAAGACGCCCCTGCTCTCCTCGAGCCGCCGGGCGGCCCAATTAACTGCCAAAGCAAGTGGCTAACCAGGGGTGCCCAAAAAGCTCCAAGTGGAAGCCCCCCCCATCTGCCCAGGCCCACCATTGCCTTCCTTTCCATCCTCCGCCTTCCCACCCCGGACTGCTCCGGCGTGGCAAACACCCAGCGCTCCGCGTGGCCCCCGTACGCCAACCCTTACAATAGCCGGCCTTTGGGAACAACCTTTGAACCGGGCGGTCCGACCGCAGAACCTCGCAATTATAACATCATCCAGGAAATGAAGGGCCGGCCAAAACAAGGGCACTCTCTCTAATAAAGGTTCACTGCCTAGTAGAATCGCCCTTGTCGACTCTTTTGCAAAGGGGTTTTGGTCGTCTAACCTGACGGACCACCGCCAAACTGTCGGTCTATTGGTCGTTAATCCCTCACGCCGGAATCAGATTTCAACGCGCTATTCCCACTAGGAGGCGCCGTTATTTTTGGCTGGCGATTTTCAGGCAAGCACATCCGATGGAAACATTACCGGATTATAAGAAGCGGTAGAGAGCCGATGCTCTCACCGACTTATTTAACTTCAGTGTCGGGCACCTAAGAACCACCCACTATCCACCCCAAATTCATCAAATTGGATGGTTTGGATTTGTTTTTAAACCTTAACCCATTAGAGGGCCCAAAGTCCTCAAGCCAGGACCCAGGACTCACCTTAATCCCACCACTAAGACTATTTTGGCTGGAATTTCAACTGAACCCACTTTAAGCCACCCCCACCTTGATACCATCCTCCGTCCTTGCACAGCGCTAATAGGGAATCTTCCCGCCCCGGCGCTCCTTGCACGTCCCAAAGTGTCATCGAGGCCCTCCCGCAAAGTCCCAGTGGGGAAAACCCCGCTGGGCCTTGGCCCGGGGTAAAGGACCTCTTGCGACGCAAGGGCGCAACCCGGCCTTGGTTACATCCAACCGGCGGAACCTGGCAGTTACGTTTCGAACATCGGTCCAAGATGCGCATATCTTGAACGGGAACCGATCGGGTGGGATAATAATCTCAACAATATGCATCCTTCCAATTGCCTTCTGGCGAATTCCAAAAAATCCTTCAAAGGCGTCAACCGGAATCCCCGCGATCTACCACTCCCCAAAACCCTCACCAGCGGTTTTGGATGAAAAGGCCGAATGCCTTTTGCCGACAGCCCCTAGGCTCAATGCACCCAGCACTCAACCGGTGGACGCCGTCAATCCCCAAGGGGCGAGGGTCGCCGGATTGGTTAAAATAACCCGCGCGGTTTAACTTCACCTTTGGCGAAGACCGAAGTCGGTCGATAATTAAAACCTTAAACCACGGAAAAGCCCCGACACCGATGGGAATTTCTAACGGCTATTAAAATCCCAACCACCCTGATTCCTATTTGTCCTATCTATAACGCCAGCCTTTTCAAGGGTTTTTTAAACCGGAAAGAAGTTGAATTATAAGGTTCCTCAAACCCCAGTAAAAAATCCCACCAGCCTCCAATATCGCCCTACTAGGCCTCCTCAAAGGGTTTTGGGAAAAATTTTGAACCCTCATCCCAACCTTTTACTCCGGTTTAGAAACCAGAGGGTTGCCAGTTCCAGGCAATTGGCTTTAGGCCAAACATAAAAAGTACGATGTGCCCGTTGGGCATGAATGTGTGCATTGGTCATGGAAACATATCAAATCCAAAATGATATATGGTTTAATAAGGATAGCTTTTTTCTTCCGACGTGGCGAAGGCGGTTCACAAAGTGTGTGGAAGCTTTACAAGTTAATTGGTCCGGCGTGCCCGACCGCTCCGTACTTACCATTCGGAGACGTCCGGAAACGAACGTTCCCGATACCACGTTGATGGTACAAAATCTACCCCGGTCCCTAGCGGGTACCGCAAGGTTTTATTGGGCCCTATATTTTTACCGTTTACACCCGATATCCCCCACCGACATTAAACACCTCATACGATACTTTGCATCCACGTTCCGGAATGTTTCCCATCCTCCCATAGCTCAAAAGACTCCAAGCCGCGGCCCGACCCCGGAGGGAATGGTTTTGGAAAGGAGGTTGAGATTAATCCATCTAACAGCGATTCTTTTTTGTTACAGGGGCTTCTGCCCTCCCATCCAAAATCCCCCTTGACTGCCCAACCCTTTGGGATCAAACCAAAACCTGGGGTAACACTGACAAGAACCTTTTATCCCTTCGGGTCCTCCACCCCAAAGTTTAAAAATAGAGGCGGCATTTGTCCTAGGCCGCCTATTTCACTCAATCAACCCCTAGAAGCAAGCTTCCCTGGTAACAAGGCTGCTTTTTAAAACAGTAACCGGTCCCCATCATGAACTACCCGGTCCTGTATTTTGCTCCCCCAAAGAAACACATACACAAATTCTATCAAACAAAAACAGATTCATGCGCAGAACTCAGGCGCGCCAATTATCTGCGCAATGAAAACCTGCCACATGGATCTGGGAATTCCAACCATCCAACAATTCCTTAAACAAAGCGTCAATCTGAATTTCGCCATTTCCAGCATCCGGAATGAATTGGTGTAACACCGCCGACTATGTTCCAAATATATTCTCAGAAAACATACAGTTCAGGGCGCGCCATGCCATATTAGAACAGGATGACGAAATCACACTCATGCAAGCTCGGGCGAAAACACAGCTCCTAAACACATACCGCCCTCACCGACGAGGGCAACTATTCACTCCGTACACTAGGTATCCGGTACGTGCCAGGCCGGTTTTCATCAAACAGATGGGTTGGGTATAAACTCACCTAAGTAAGTCCTAAAAGCAACTAACGACGAACAAGCCTAGGTTCGGCCACCGAGTGCCCTCGAAACATGTAGCTAACGGGTTAGGAAAGGACCAGATCAGCGGCTGATCGAGCCCAGGCTCGGCCCTCGTGGGCACCCTCGATCAAGCACGCTTACGGGATAAACAAACGGCAGCCCGAGCTGAGGTCCGCCTTCAGGGGTCCCTTGGAGCTAAGCCATAATAAGAGGTGAAGTCTGTGCACACTTAAAGTTGCACAGCCCCTCGAATCCGTTGGGTTGTAGCGGTTCACTCCACCAACGTGATGCAATCATAAAACGTAAAACGTAATATTTTACATCAGTTAAACCTATTATATTAAAAATCATCTCAAATCCAAATTGATCAAAGTAATGTAAGTAATATTTTATAAACCAAAACAAAAACGGGACATATAGCACTCCAGTTTCTGTTTAAACAGCTGAGGTATGTCGTGAATGCAAACCTTTATAAGAAAGCTGATGACAGAGCAAGTCTAAACTCAAGTGCTGCTTTATTATAATACTAGCTCTTACTTGCGACTTCATCTGCGTGATATTGAAGGAATGTCCCCAAGGTGTATTAAAATAAACTGTGTAGTATAATATAAAAGAGGTGTCTTATTTGTTTGTGTCCCTTTTGCTTTTGCTTCGAAGATGACGACTTTACATAGTGACTTTTATCCCATTTTAACCCTAGCTTACTGCAGTTGGAAACCACAAAATTGCTAAAAAAACACCATTTTGGGCTAGAAACCATATTTCATCGTTTTATGTCTAACAAAGACGATTTCCATATAGACTTTCTATGATTCATCACTTTAGGTTACAACTTCATATGCAGCGTTTATTTAAAAAAAAACATTTTGAAATTTTTATGGACTCATAAATTTTCTTTGGCTTTTTGTTTTTATTTTTGTTCACCTATTGGTTTTAAAAGTACAAATATGCATAATCCAAATTAACATTACGTCTTGTTAATTTAATTAGCTTATTTTTAAACCAATATATTATAATTACAGAGCAGAACTCATTCGTGATTTCATGAACTTATACAATCTAAAAGTAACTAAGTTTGTGGTAAAAAAAACAGGGCAAGAAAAAAAATCTTAAAAAGTTAGATTACGATTTCCTGCAAAGTTTCCAACATAAATATCAACGCTCTCTTAGATTAAAATACATTTTACAATTCTGTTTAAGTTTGATATTTAAAAAGTTTACAGAAATCGATTTAAACTTTTAATAAATTGGGCTGCAATGTAAATATAGGTATGATATTTTATAAAGTTTTTACCCGTTTGCCTTTGGTATAAGATAGCACATGCGTTGGAAGGGCAAATAAAAATTGGAACTGCGCTTAATCTCCGATCAGTCCCATTAGACTAAGAAAGTGAAGAAGGAAGACTTGTGACCAATATTATCTTCTGCAAATTGGCTGACCTCTAATATAGATCGATCGCTAAAATATAGGATATATTTTCTTAAGTTTTTTGATAGGTTTTCGTGTCGCAGTTAGAAATACTTCAGCTATGTAAACGAAAGAAATGTGGTAAACATTCTATTTTAAGACCGGACACAGTATACTCTAATTTAATGCATGGCCGCATAGCGTGTGTGCTGCTGAAACTATATTAGAGATTAGCATAACAAGTAGATGTGTCGCTTAAGTTTATTTGCTTCGTGTTTAACGAGCTATTATATATGAAGACCACATGTAAGATAAATCACGTGAAGACTAAGCGCAATACTTAAAAGTATTACATATGTGGCAACAATATTTGTTTTTGTTATAATATGTATGTGTAGCGGTGCCTGACTGGTTTAGCACCGCAATCCATCCAAAGCATCATACCTAAAAATTCACCACCACCGGCATCGCGCGGAGACAGCATTCAACAAATATTATTAACATACCTCACAAAATTATTATAGTGACAAGTTGCTCTTCAGCAAGAGAAATCAATTGGTTTTATTATAAATGCAATAAAGCCACAATGTCTCGCGTAGATAGTATGCATTTAATCATTTCTTATCATCGACGCGTAAAGACACTGACAATACGAGTGATATCACCAACGCGCTACCTACTTAGAGACATACGATAGTACGTCTCGTTTGCTCAATAAATACGCTAGCTACGAAGGCTTTAAACCGCAACACTGTAGTCTTGTCACACAGCTACATACCGCCCTAGACGGTCCCCTGTAAAAAGGGGATCTGCCACCTACAGACTTACCTATTTGAAAGTATGTTGTGTTGAGGACTCTGACACAGGAAGGACCACACCTTCCGTTCAGAAAAAAAAACAGTCAGAAAAATAACAATAACGCAGTTGTTTACCCATAGGAATGGAACTCAAGGCATCCAATTTCTAAAGCCAGGGCGAATTTACGCCCTTCTTCTTTTTTATATCACAAATTCTTAAATTTTCCAAGTAAAACGAAATAAACGATTGGATACAATACGGAGCGTACACACTGGGACTGCCTTCAATGTACATATATTTTAGAGAAGTCGGAATGTTAGGAAACTATTTTATTGGTTACATTTTTGTCAATAAATAAAACGTAAAAAAAAACACGCAGAAAAATATAAATGTCTTATTTAAAATATAAATTGACAGCACTTTTGAGCTTTGTTATAGCAGATCATCTCAAAAAAAATAGATAGAAAACAGTTTCAGTCAAAAAAATTTGTAAACAAAAGTGCTTGCAAGTTCTCATCATGGTTGCGACAAATCCCTGGCAAAAAAATATATTTTTATTTTTATTTCACTCTATTACGGCAACAAAAAGTCATTACAAGAGCTTTATATCACTTACATCACTAAATACAAAGATAAAGTAGTAATCATTTTACAACTAAACATTTCTCAATTCTATGCTTATATTATATTTCTGGATACAATTAAGACAAAGTTTGTGTAAAGAATCGCAAACACAACACAATTGTGTAACAAGTGATATTTTCTATTTTTTTTGTTGGCTACACAACCAGACTAGCAGTCGGGCCACCTGATGGAAAGTGGTCACCGATGCCTACAGACACTAGAAATAACAGTAGTATCTTACTACTGCTATTACCCCAAAACATAGGATACTAAATTTCGTTCACCCAATAAATACACTGTTTACGGCGCCCTTCAAGCCGGAACATTGTAGTGTTTTCATACTCCTGCTTTGCGGCAGTAAAGTACATCGCTGTGGTACCACCCTTGACGGTCCCCTATAAAAAGGGGACCTACTTTTAGTAGTAGTTTTGTTTATCATTTAAAGTTCAAATCTTATAACATGTAGTATTATTTATCTTATTCTAACACTAACAATTAAGAAAGCTAATATAACTGTAATAACGTTTTAAATTCCTATAAATTTAGAGCAAGCTTTAATTGTTTGATAATAACAACAAAATGAAGATAAAAGTATGTTATGATGTAAAAACTCTCTATTAATTTCTTTATTATTTTTTTATTAATTTCTATAAGCATTTTCTGTCGATATGTTGCTAAAGTGAAAACGGTTACCTAATGAGAAACAAATAAACTATTTTTCATTATACTTAAGACAACGTTGTGAACTATCGGAAGCGGTGATAATCCGACAGAATATTTAAAAGTGTAACTTTCTTATCTAAAGGTCTCTTTTACGAATACTCAAACGCGCGTAAACATCATCAGATCTCAGATCTGTTAAATTTAAGTAATGTTAGTACGGCAGTGACATATGACATATACAAAACAATCATGATAATACATAGATCTATAAATATGTGTATAAATTAATTTTGTTTAAATGTACAACAAACACCAGCCACTCGGATTCGGACACAGATTACAATCCTAAAGTTCTCTCATCTCCACATCTAAACTGCACTTATTACAGCTTTGTCAGCTTCGAAAGTGTAATGGATAAAATTGCATTTTCTCAAAGTCAAATAAAAGGTACGAATAAAAATGTGGTGAGATTGTACAGACTTTACATTGCTTACATCGCAAATTGAATAACGTGATTTATTTAGTAAAATAAGCAATGGATATATCACATATTTATTCATTTATTTCACCAAGAAAATAATGAAAAATAACAGCCGTTATAAAAATACTACAATTAATTTTTTGTGACAATTATAATAAATATAACATGTACCTATTGCCTTTCAACGGCGGAGTTCCTTTTTAGTTATGAGGAAGTTTTGTTCACTTACCAATCACGCAGTTCTACAAATGTAGAGTTAGCGTAGCAACTGCCGTCAAGTTTAATTGTCCCTAATATTATGCATTTTTTTTTTATTGCCTTCATTGTTAAACGATTTGTCAGCCTCCTAATGTAAAGTCAACGACGCCCAAGGGCATTGGTAATACCAGAGATATTACCATCGCGCTGCCTACCGTGAAACATAGGATGTTAAGACTCGTTTACCCGCTAAATACGCTAGCTACGGTAGCCAGTTTTAAAAGACCCATGAATGCCAGCTAAGGATACTTGCATGTCGGAATAATGTTGCCTATATAGTAATAGAAATATCTGTTTAATATCAGGACTACGGCTAAAATTTATATAACAAGACTGTTTTTTACATAATCTTACGGAATATATTTAAGAGTAAAAGAGGATCTAGTTTATTCTTTGCACTGTCAAATGACAGAGTGACGCGTTATTCGCCAAACTTATTTGCATGACTACGGAATAAGATATTTTAAAATTACATAGTTCCATATCTATAGCTAGAACCATATGAATTTATTTTCAAAAACTATTTACAAACGTTCTTAAGAAAATCGGTTAATTTGTTAGTATTTTAAACTAAAACGTGACTTTTATCTAAATAAATTAACGAGCCGCAATATTGAACGAAGTGAAATAACAGATAGCCTTACTTAAGATCTCGATTCCAGTCGAGGATTTGGTTACTACTCGGTTTAAATGCATGCCCATAGAGCTAGTGATGCTGAAACGATATCAGGGATTTGCATAGAGAGCAGATGTGTTGCTTAAATTTATTTGCATGGTGTTCAACGACGTAACATAATTGGATTCGGTTCCAGTCAAACAAATCACAAGAGGATTGAACGCTAACCACATTTACTTAGATAAAGTAGTTGTAAGCTTTGGTAAAGGTTACAATTTAATATAGTTTTAAATACGGCAAGTAAAAGAAGGAACTTCTCGAAAAACAAGAAGGCAAAACAATATCAAACATTTGCATAAAGAGCGGAAGCTCAGCGGATAACTTGAGTAAAAGTTTTAATGCCACTTTATTTCCATCGGTATTGTTTTGCCACGTAAAACATTGTATTAACAAAGTTTTCTGAACAAAGTAAGTGAAAGTTCGAAACAATACGTTAGATTAACAATAGATAATACCTAGTTGTGTTATAAGCTAGGCTTTTTAGTCGTTCGCTAAAACATTTAAAAACTATTAAAAGGTATTGTGAAAACAGATGTATTTATAAACAAATAAACAATTATTTTCTAGATACGAAGCTATATACTTATATATTACAGATTCGAAAGGTATTTCAATGTATTACGAACAATTCCCAGTGCTTAAGCCCATTATAATGCTGTATCATAGCTTTTTCACATTTTCGTTGAATTTACGAGTAAAGAAATCCTGCATTGTTACGTACGTCAGTAATAAGAGATTTTCTTCCGGTTTCGTAAATTAAGGGTATTTAAAGTCAATATGTCGACAATCCATAAATAGTAATAAAAACAAAGCAAAGCTTAAATTCCTCTTTTTAGGTCTTTCATGTTATAATTGTAATGACGTTTTGGCAATCCAAGATGATGTGCCAGTTTCAATAGCAAGGATGCTAGAAGACGAAAGGCGAAAACAGCACAATTTTCGTGTTAATTTAAAATTGAAAAAAAATATCTTCCACGGTTTTTAAACAAAAATATCGCGATACGTTTTTCACGAAAAAGGACAATTAAAATATAAAAGGTACTTTTATTTCTCGGAAATCACTGACAAGTTACTACTTCTATTACTAAATAATATAATAATACCCGAAGTTTTACGAAAAATCTATATAATCAGTTATTAAGATTTATTTAAAATATCAACCATTTAAGAATTAACTTAGACGACAGTTTTCTCTTAAGTTCACTTAATACAAAAGTACTTTCTTTTATATAGAATTTTGAACTGCCTTCGCAGCCTTGAAGTAAGGGCATGTGCTTTAGAAACCAGAGCTCGGGGTTCAAATCCGGCGGAGACTCAACAAATTTTCATTGGTTAGGGCAATTTGGGCCGATCACCCAATTGTTTGAAAAGTAAGATAATCATTAAAATAACTGCATTTGGGGAGGCCCATGTCCAGCAGTGGACTACGAAAGCTGATGATGATCGGAGTTTGAAGACAACATAGGAGGTATTTACTTCGCGGTATTGTATGATTAAATACTATATTCCTCTTTGTCGATAAATTACCATGACAAAGTATCTAGCTGATATCGCAAAACTTTGAAATTGGATAAATTTCTCGCTTCTGAAAATATAAGCCTTTGTTTTCTTATAAATTACTACATTGATTGAATAAATGAAATCACTAATGAATAATACTCAATATTCGTCTGTTGGTAGAAAGTCATTTTCACAGAGTTCTTTACTGAAAACATCTATAAATAAAAGTTATTACAATATCGTTATATTGTAATAACTTTCATTTATACTACTTTCATAATACAATTGTGTCATTGTTAAATTAAACTAACTACATTACGGACTACAGTCCATGACTTTACTCGCGGAATAGATAGGTACTTTGGGTTTATTTAATTTTTTTTCAGTAGCTAATGACAATTAATGATAATTTAATATGTAATGCTTACATATAAAATTTAAAATATATACATTGATATTATAATTTTTCGTTTAGTACGACGCCTAGACATGCCAACAAGATTCTCATTTCGAAATGCAGTTTACGAAAAACTATGTAACAGTAATAAAAACTAAAAAAATTACAAGCTTTATTTCTCGCACAATTGTCCCAGCAAAAATATGGTCCTTCTCGTATATTATGACTATACGCAACGAATAAAACAACCTGTTCGTTTCGCATTATTCGTATTTCACTCCGTAACCTAGTGGTGAACGCGTGTGCTTTAGAAACCGGAAGTCGTGTGTTCGAAGATTTACTCTTATGCGTAAACTCAATAAATGCTCATAATGTCCACCTGATTTCCTGATGCACAAACAGCGATGATTATTGGTATTGTTTTCATCAACTTAAACACAATTTAAATTTTGTCTTTTATTTGATTTTGGGCTGCGCATTCGACACTTTGCTATCACGTCGGACACTGACCCACTAGCCCTCTGTTCAGGTGCGGGTGGGTCAGCAGAGTTGAAAGGACAAGTACGGGAAGCAGTTATTGTTTGTTAAACGGTCATAGCTTACTCGACTTAATTTGTTGTAATAACAGTGACCATTTCGTTTAGATTTAAACTGAGTTTTAGGACAAAAGTAAATCTAGTTTGAATAAATATTGAAATATTCCCAAAAAACTACTTTCACGTTTGCTACAAAAAGATTACGTTGAATGTAAAGCAGCTTAAAAGTAAATAGCAGAATTGGTAAAACTTATTATTTTTCTTAATATTAGACTGTGTACTGGCCACTTAAAAAGGACTGTTTTCAGTATGATTTTTTCTCAAGAAGTCAGAGATGTTTTTATGTTTCTGTCCTAAGTTTGCGTTTCTCCTAAAATGTTGCTGTTGAAGGAAATTATATGTCATGTATTTGCAGAAATTTCGCAAATTTGTTTATTTATTTTTTAGCGTATATACGCTTTTTTAAGATCTTGAGACATATATATCCTTGTACGTCTTGTGTGTCTGAAGACATGTTACAGTTGTTTCTGTGCGAAGCTTCATCTATTACACAGTTCGAAAACATTATATTTAATCGTTTTAATTTATCTAATAATAATGGTTTACCACAAATTGTTATTAATTTATTTTTTCTTATGGCTACTTGCTCAAATTTATATAGTGGATCATTTGGCATAAAATCCACAATAATAAAATGCCAACTCTACAAATCAAACAACAAAGACCAATCAAAAAGGTTAAAAAGGACTTCATTTCCTTATATTATGTTATATTTTAATTTTTATTTATTTCAATTAGACAAAAATATGTTTATTGAAAGTATTGTAAATAAATCTATTATTTTTCAATTTCCTCTGAACCCCAAGTCGAATACTAGTTGAGAGCTTTCGCATACGTTGAGTCAGCACTTGACAGCTTACAGAGTCATTGGCACCACGCCAGTGATAAGTACATGTAAATGATACTATGAGTTCACGTGTTAAACAGCTGCAAGCTATTCGCACTGTTGTAGACAAACGAGTAGTGTTTTCTACACTGCTGCCCTGTTCCTAAAAAGTGCTGGAGAAACTAGTTCCATTATTTGATTAATAATATGTTAAATGGATTTATAGTTAAATTCATTGTTTATTCCTACTTTAAGCACTTACTGTTTA
The DNA here is from genome assembly GCA_029286875.1 of Lamproptera curius. Taxonomy (NCBI): domain Eukaryota; kingdom Metazoa; phylum Arthropoda; class Insecta; order Lepidoptera; family Papilionidae; genus Lamproptera; species Lamproptera curius. Next base: position 1,600,879 of record JAGSMT010000086.1, read on the forward strand.
GCGAATTCATTTTATCATTTTATGACAATGGAAAATCAAACTGTTAAAAGGAAAGGCTAAAAAGAGGAAATATTGTTATATTCAGACTAAATATTTTTCTAAATTTAAAATCATGATTTAAAAGAGAATTCAATTTCAATTGCGTATATCTTTGCTGAAAAAATAATACAAAGAAATTTTGGGATTTGGCTTTAACTTTTAGTAGTAAACTACAGATAAGGTTTAGTTTAGGTCACCGTTTTCACTGTGTCATGGCTTAGAACTGGTTGAGTCACGAGGAATCTAAGAGAAACCAATCTGGTTTAAGGAGTAAAACCCAATGCACGAAGAGGGCTGAAGAAGCCCGCCTCGGACACTTATTGAGGCCGCCGTCTGAATCTAGAAGGCTAGTTAATGAAAGGGTTTTTACAAAATTTAAGCGCTTTTAATAGAATAGCATGACATCACGATTTTCATCCAGGAAAAAACAAGTAAGCTCGTGAGTACCCACCCCCTTCAGGAAGTCAATAAAAAAAGTCCATAATAAATGTGGGTGTAGTGCCTGCATATGGTTAAATTATCATTTAAAAGAAAAATAATCAGCAAAATCCGTTACTTAATCGGAAGGGCTTGTCTAAATTGTAACATAGATACCGTTTACCGTTATCCGCAATACAACTTTGTCAAGTAAGTATCAGAGCTTTGGTTTTTGCATTTTAAAAAGTATTTACATAACCCTTAAATGCATAAATTCCTTGTCTTAACGTAACGTTTACTTTCATTTAAGCGCGCTAAATATCGCGTTTAGGTCCTAATTTTGTTTCATTAACGTAATTTAATTGATTAGATATTAGTAACCTTATAATCGATCAACCGCCTCTGTGACTTAGTGGTAGTTGCCCTTACTTTATAAAACTGAGGTCATGGGTTTGAATCACGTAATGAAACACTTTGTGTTATTGTCTTTCTCTGATTGGTTAGCAGGGGAAAGGTGTCCTCGTTGCCACAAGTACTAGTTGTCACAATAGCTATACCACTGAACTGACAAGATTTTGACGGACACTATAGTTACTGTTTATGAACACACCTCAGTGCTACCAACCTCAGAAAGTGTCGTCGCTGCCACCCGACCAGAATGTAGTGCGTAACAAAAAACGGTTAATGCTTTCTAAAAATTTTTCTTTGAAAGCATTAACCCTCATTATAAAGAATGGGTACATTAAATTACACATAATTTGAGGTTATTTTGGTTTTTTTTTTATTGTGGATCTGGTACATTTTGTCTCATTCCTTTGGGGGCTATTTTCACTGTAACAAATAACCCCATTAGACATAATTAATTTCAATGAGAGTGCATTTGTACATTTTTGACTGTTAGAGACAAGAATCATGCCTAGAAACCGTAAAAGAAAAACTGATCGAGGCCAAACATTTAAGAGCGCCCAGAAATAGACATAGAATAAACACTGATGGACCAAACATTATATCTAAACATGTTAAATAAAGGTATGTTAGTTACTTTTCATCGTCACGTGGTTTATGTTAATTGTGTGGCAACTAGTTCCCGTCTCCCCTGCAATTTAGGCCGATCACTCAATAGACTGAAAAGTAAGATAATCCATGCGTCGGATGGGCATGCAAAAAGTCGGTCCAATGAGAAGAGTCCTCGAATGAGACAAATTGAATTAATTCGGCTGATTTAGCTTTCTCACTAAATTAGCTTTATTAGTTTCTGTCTGAATAGATTTGATTCCATTATTATTCATTTCATTGAACAGAAAAATACTGCCTTACGTTAGTTTAACTAATATAGCATAAGACTGATATTTTAATTTGTTTTGACATAAAATTATGATTTTTATTTTATGAAGAATTAAGTTTTTGAATTTTTAACTGAGTTCTTTCTCAGAACCCTCTAGTACGAGCCCTTATCTAATAAAATATAAATAATCTTTAAAATAATTATAAACAAATATAATGGCGCAATTTATGCATATTACACAAACTTTAATAATGGCAGTTCCAAAGTTTATTATTTAAAAACAACAAGCATAGAAAAGTTTGCAATTTTCCTATGCTAGTTTTTTTTATTATATTAAATTATTAAATTAATATGCACAAAAAAAACAAGCTATGTTTTGATAAAAAGGCAGAATGTGTAACACAATTCTATTACCAGTTCAGATTCGAAAACAGAATATAATCAGAAAGTTTTTGCGGTGGTACTTCGTAACTGCACTTACGATAGCTTTTTCAACTCCGTACGGGGTAATGGAGAAATTTTGGCAATTTCTTTTAAGTCGGATAAAGGGCACGGATCATGGATCCACTGCTGGACATAGGTCGACCCTAATAAACGACTTCTACATTAAGGGGTTTTTGGGACCGTATCCCACCGCGTTGGTTTAGTTTAGTCATTCAACGCAAAATTCAATTTGCAACGTTATATTTAGTTTTTCCTTCTAGGATGCTAAGTAAAGGATATCACAGCTAAAACATTTGAAGAAAATCCCTAGGGTAGGGGTGCGGATTCACCCCCCTTCCCACTGCGATTTTTCGTTTCCTACTAAAAAAAGAACGCTGTTTTTAAAATTTCTCAAAAAAATGTTTGAGATACAGAAAAGAGATTTGAATAAAAAAAGGAGCTGGCAGAAATTGCAAACATTTTCTGATATAAAGTAAAAATGTTACAATATTAGTGTACTGCTGCCTTACCATTCAGATTGTAAAAAGTATTTGTTTTAATAAAGCTATGTCTCCATTTCATATATTATTTTAATTATAATACTTTTTTTTAATAACAACATTGACATGTTGCTATATATTTTTAACTTAATTTTTAAACAATCTGGAAAAAACGTAGAATATGTGAATACATCGCAAGAAACTTATACTAAATGGAATCGTATGCAGCTAAAACAGGTCACATTTAAGTCATCTTGCAGATAAAAGGATCAAATATTTCAAGTTGGAATTGCGAATGGACATTTTAAAAAGCTTCAAACTTTATCTATTACACTTGTGGATTTGACGCTTAAAAGATATCTCAAAAGAATTTTTCAGCTGCTCTGAAAATTGTACGACTAAGACATAAATCTTCAAATTCGTAAAAGAATAATTTTGCACCAAGTTATAGAAAGAACAATTATCGAACTTTCAGTTTTAATCTTTATTTTAATTGAGCTGTGTTATATAAAAAATATTTATTTATTTAAGAAGGCGCATAATTTATCTAAGAAGGCGCATGCTTAATATATATTGGACTTCATACATCTATTATACTTTTTCTAATTTTTAAAATTATGCTCATAGAAACAACAATATGTACTTAAATATAAACCTCATTTTCATGTATAATAAACCTGTCTAAGCAAAGAAAAATTTATTAAAAAACATTACCCAATAAAAAATGCAGCTAAAGACGCACCAAATATATTTGCTACCCTAAGATATGAGTGTAAGTCTCGCTTATACAGTAGTTTCACCAACACCGTAGTTGGTGACATTAGGCTAGTCCTAGAAATTAGGGCCCAGTTTAGTTTTAAGAATACTGCTTGGTGCTAGAAATAGATAATACGATTCTAACGCAAATTCCTTAGTTGTTCCTCAGTAACTTTCCAACTTCTAAAAGTGTCTTTTAAAATTAACGTTGAGAACTAAACTCTCACATTTAATAAAAATTATGTTCTTTATTGCAATATTTAAAATGTGCCTATTTATCCTGTTCTTCTTCTGTCCTTTGCCCATGTAGCATTCCTTTTATATTGGCTGCACTAGCCGCCTTAGTGAAGGTGTGATTTAATTTTTTTTGCAATATCCTTGTTCTATTAATTGCTTTCTGGCATTTTTTCGCCTTTAAAGATATTACTTGGAGGTTGAGATCTTTACTATTTTTAGATTTTCTCTTAAACTATTTGGATGTAAAAAGATCAATAAAAGAAAGATAAAATAATCGCGAATAAAACTGTTTTTAAAACTATCAATAGAGCAAAAAGCAAAAAATCAAAATATTTATAAGAATATTTTTGCATCACTATTTTTATATAATTATAATTATACACTGAATTTGAAAATTCATCCAATAGTATGTATATTTAGTAAGAATTTAAAAAGTATGAAATTTAAAAATTATAGTTATTAGTGAAAAATTACGCATACGCGTTGGCTTAAAAATGAGCAAAATTTATATATATATTAAACATAATTACCACCGCTATTGGTTTATTGTTCAGAGATGATTGGATACGGAGACAAAAAGGCATATCGAATAAGTTACGGTCCACCTCAGACTACCTTAGACGAAAGCATTATCAGACTTTGTTTCTGTAAATATCATTTTTACTTGACTCTGATTATATCTACTGAGACTTGTAATATATTTTTTAACATTATATAATTAAGTCTTAGAAAATAAAGTCATTGTATTTAATACTTCAAGGGGCAACCTTATATTGATTATAACAAATTTATTTTTAGTTGTATAATCATTACATTATCTATAAAAGACGACATAATAAATTTAATGCCCTTACTTCATTCTTTGAATCTTTTATGCTCTTATAATCATCTCATAACGAGCAGATTGTCAAGCTGTATTCTACACTCTTTAAATTAATCTTAAAGGTTTCGTAGACCGCAAAACTAATGGGGCAAGTGAACGTCGCGGTAAGAAATTTGTTGCTAGCATTTCCTGCGCAACCTCTGTTCTAGTTCGTGTATATAAAACCGTGTTTGGATTACACCTGATGCTGAAATAATGCCATGTTGTTTTTTAAATACTATAAGTTCTAGTATGCGTCGGATGGCATGTAAAAGTCAGTCCACCCACCAACCGCATTGGACCAGCGTGGTGGATATGGTCCAAACCCCTAATGGATAGGGTGTATAGGGAGGCTCATGTCCAGCAGTGGACTAAAACAGGCTGATGATGTATGTATGTATGATGTAAGTTCTAGTATATCAGTTAGGACAATTTGTACCAATCACCCAATTTACTGATAAGTAGGAAAATGTGTTCGTCGGATGGTCGGTACGTAAAGTTGATCGCCGTTAATATCATCCCTGGCAGTATTTATAAGTGCCTTTAATTTTTTTATATAACTCTTAGTGATGAGACTAGCAGTACTTTTATTTTATTTTTATTTTATTTGAAAACAAAATCCACAGCCTTCGTTTAGTTACAAGTTTCACTTATGACCTAATCTTAAAGCCAATAACGGATTTACATTTTATAACTTGAATGATATTGACTCGACATATTAGAGTAAACAACTATTGAGTCAACAATCCAGTTGCAACCAACACAAACAGTAGAAAACAATAACAACATTAAAAAAAATTATAATTAAATTAGTAAGATGTAAACAGTAAAGGTAGTAAGCAAGTACACTACAATAATAACATTAAGTGTTAAGACTAAATTTAAAATAAAGGTATGAAAAAAAAATAAATGATGTGTGTGCTAGTGTGTGTTTATGTGTATGTGTGTGTTTGTGTGTGTGTGTGTGTGTGCTTGTATGTATGTGTTAACTAGCAATTATCCCTTTCCGTCAAAATGTTTATTACATCCAGTTTAAAAGCATTCTTTTTCTTCCAAAATATATCTAACGTTTGAAACGAATTATTGTAGGTTTTTGAAAGCGGTTAACAATTGAATTTTGTCATAATATGATCGTGTTTTGTTAGTGGCAAAAACCGTGTATGCCTTTGTTCTAGTTTTTGGGGTACAAAGTCGTAGGGATCTAGAAATTAGTTCCTGCAGTCAACATTTCCGTTGCACAGCCCGTGTAAAATGCCATATCTAACAATGTACGTCTATTTTCGAGATTGAGAATGTTATAGTGCTTGCAGATATATCATCGTAACCATTTAAAACTCTTACATTTTTATAATCTAAGTGCTTAATAAATTTTATGTTGTAGGTTTTCTTATTTGTTTATATACGTCGTAGCACGGATTCCATATAGGGCTGCAGTATTCAAGAATGCTCCTAACATAAGCAAAGTAAAGCAGCTTTAGACACTTGGTACTCGAAAATTGTTTACTCATGCGTAAAATGAATCCAAGACTTTTATAAGCCGAATTCCTTATATATTCTATGTGGTATGAATAGGTTAATTTTTCGTCAATGAAGATGCCTAGGTCTTTAACTACTTTTTCTTTACCAATTTCTGATGAATCATTGTATAGACTGGTTTTAATAGGTTTTTTCCTGCTGAACGAAAATAATTGCATTTACTTATGTTTATGTTTATTTTATTTTTTTATAATAATAATCATAGGGATCTAGATCCGACTGTAATTTAACGCAGTCATCTACATTTTGCAATTTTCATAAAATCTTAGTATCGTCGGCGTACATGAGGAACTTAAGCGTGGTGAAAACAGTTACCTACATCGTATAGTAACAAGCGTATAATAAAGGACCGAGAATGGAGCCTTGTGGCACCCCAGAAGGCACTACAATGTAATTTGAACGATAACCTCCTATAACCACTGCCTGAGATCTTCTCTAAAGATATGACTTAAACCAACGTAAAAGATCCCTCGAATTCCAAAGGTCATAGAGTTTATGTATTAGCATGTTGTGATTTACACGATCAAATGCTTTCTCTAGATCTGTGTAAATAGCATCTACTTGGAATCCGCCATCAATATTAGTGGTTACGTAATCAATAAAAGAGCTCTAAATTAGTTAAAGTCGAACGTTTCTTTATAAAACCATGTTGCTCATTCGTAACAAGGGAACAATTACTGGTATATATAATTATGCACAATTTTTCAAATAATTTGCTTAGTACGTTCAGAATGGATATGGGCCTATAATTCTCGATCATAGTTACGGGTCCTTTTGTGTAACGGAACAACATATGCTTGCTTCCAAGCATTTGGAAATAACCATCCTTTATAGACCTATTGAACAACATCGTTATTGGAGAAGACAAAGACTTTGCACAATTGATAAAAATGATGGTGAAGCTCATCGTTGCCAGCACCTTTCGTAATGTCTAGGCTAGTAATTAATTTTTCAACTTCTTCTTCTTTCTGATGCTAATAGTATTAATAGTATTCCAATTCAACCTGTCATTATAGGTCAAAATAGTTATTATCGGTTATAGTGCTAAAGTTTTTCTCAAAGAGTCATTGAAAGAACAGCAAATAGCTAGGATTGGTTAACATAAGACTACACATGTCATTTGTTTAGGATAATTAGTCAAAACTGTTTCGTTTCGATTTTACAAAAACTCAAAATTTTTAGGGTTAGATGCAATATTTTTCTTGGCTTTTAATAAGTATGATTTATAGCATCTCATTTTGAAGTTTCTTTTTGTCTCTTTCTCAGTTCACAAAATGTAAATAGTCAATTGGGTTTCCATGCCTCTTCCAATTAGAATGTAATTTGTTTTTTTCTTTTATGAGCCTAATAAGATCCCCATTATACCAAATCGGATATGTGTGCCTGCCGCCACGTCGTATTGTCGAAACATGATTGGATTAATCGAAGTGTTAAGGATTTGATAAAACTTGCATACTCGTTATCTAAATTTGTCTCCTCTGAAATAAATGACCAATCATGATTCAACATTTCACTGTTTATACTGCTAAAGTCTGCAAAGTACCAAGAATTCGTTCGTCAACTTAAACCATTATACGTAGCGTCTAATGTACCCTGATGATTACGCTTACGGTTCCGTTCATAACGGAAGGCAGTAGTGTTTAAACACGACTAACTTGCAGCAGTAATGAGTACCGCAGCGTTACTAACCCTGACGGTCCCTTGTAAAAAATAAATTTCGCACTTTTAACTTATGTTATTTACTGACGCAGTGAGGAAGGCTGTACACGGCAGCATGCACAAGGCAGTCCACACACCGAGCAAATATGTGGTCCGGATGCTCATCAGTGAGGGAACGACGAAGAAGAAGAACATATATTCAAATCTTCACGAAGATGTCAATCACTGATCAACAATAAATTTTTAAAATGCCAAATGTACGATGCTAGTACCTTACACTGCTTTCTCTGGCTCAGATAAAGTGCAACTAAGTACAACAAGATGGTAGTTTTAAATTATTAGGGTATTTACTAGATAATACCATGTAGTCTGCAAAAATAGTGAGGTAATACTCCAGAATACTCCGATCTGAGTTAATATATATTAACTATGCTGTTTTTCTGATAAAATATTTTATTTATTAGGGAGACGCAAATATTTCTCCGATTCGATTACCTCCTTCTTTTGGAAAGTCAGTCAACATGTCGACCTAAATTACGTTCTGTAAAACTGGATAAGCTTCTTCAATTTAATTTTCCATTTTTAGTATAGTTGATATAAAGCCTTGTTAACTCTATTTTCATAAATATCAATCCTTTTCAACAAGAGGTAGGTCTTCAGTTGCTGAGGACGTCTTCAATGTTTGTTCATTTGCTGTATCGTAATTTGCGAGCGGCCTAACCCGACTAAGTGTATAAATTAACACTGTATAAAAATTTTTATTCACTCTGAAAATGTAATTTTTTTTTCTTATTATACTATTGACTATTTAGAAATTACTTTTAATTTTTTTTGATGAAATATCGCTATCTTAACATGGTTCTCTTAATAAGTAAATTTTTACTATAGTACTAAAACATATTAGAAGGATTAAGTTTAACCTTATTTTGAAATTATTAAAGACTAGTTGCTACCCGCTTGAATGTATGAAACTTTATTTTCACCAAAATGCAAAATTACTCCAAGCTACATCACTATTCCATTTAAAGTCAACTTATTAATATGCATATATGATTAAATATCTATCATATTTATCATAACTTAAAAAAGGGACGTGATCGAAAACTTTATGAAGTTGATCTTTTTAACTATCTGCAATGCCGGTCGGATAATAATATTTTATTAAATAAACGCGACCACAAAAGGACGATCTGGTTGATGGTAATCCTATGGGATTGATCCATCCTCTTGCTACTCTGTGACATCAAATGTGATTGAGCAATAAGTTACACTTCTTAAGAATTCAAACTAGAATACAATAACTTATATATTAATATGAGAAATATCTTGTCGATTCGCAAGCGAATTTCAAAATCTCACATAGTGACGTGGATTAGCTGAACACGATCCACCTGGCGCTGCCAGTAACATTTGAGCGACGATTAAATTTCACTTGGAATTTGTTTAATCCCCCAAAGCTATTGGCTGTATGGTGAATAAACATTTTAAGTGTGTAAAAGGATAGAAGGTAAATAAAAAATATCAGGGAGGTTAAAAATTTTCGCTTACTACTTATCGTGGTTACATTTATGTATAGAGGGAACGTTCAATGTATTTTTGTGAATTAGAAGTAGTTGTACACACTTGTACTTACTGTTAGCTCATCACCATCAGCCTGTGTTAGTCTACTACTGGATATACGCCTCCCCTAATTCACGCCTCCTCCATTAGGGGGTTTTTGGACCGTATCCCACAACCTGGGTCAATCGGTGAGTGGACCGACTTTTTACATGCCCTTCCGACGCATGGATCATCTTACTTTTCAGACTATTGGGTGGTCGGCCCAAATTGCCAATAATATATTCCTAAAATATTAAATAACATACATTAATATATACATCTTTTTACAGCAAAGTAATAACTAAATGTGTACCGCTCTTAAAAGTGCTATTACTAATGATATAACGTAGAGATTTTTTCTAAAGTAGATATTATTGAGTTATAATATAGCCTTAATGAGATCAAAGATATTAATTATATTTATATCTTTGATCTCATTTAGACTATATCACGTAATCCATGATCAATGGCCGTGATATAAATAAACATACGCCTTTAGCAATAAAAAAAAAATTTAAAAACATATTGACAATATTAGTTATAATTAAGTAATATTAGAGAAGAAAATCTAAAAATATTCTAAAATAAAGAACGAAAATAAATATTGTTTCCTTTAGTAAACAGTCCCGGAAATCAAAGTAGAACCACAGAGAAATACGGTTTACTGGGCACTCACTAGGGACTGCTTTCAATGCAGATTTATTTGAAGAGCCCAAAGATGTTTTGAGTTTCCTATTCCAAGTTTTCGTTTCACTTGGAAACTTTCTAAGAAATTAAACTTCCAGCAAAACTCTATTTGCGAAAGCTTCGCGGTTTCATTTATATTTATTACTTAAAATATAACAACTTAGTATCAAAATGTGTAATTCAGTAAATTTCTGTATAAATTGGTGATATCCATGTGACTAAAATTATCTGAAACTTGCATTTTGAAATCGATATTCAAAATCAGAATGTATAGATGACTTGAATATATGGAAAAGAGTACAAATGAAAATGTTTCACACATTAGTTAAGTTATTGAAAGTGATAAAATATGATAAATTGAAGTCATAAACTGGATATAATTCGCGCAGTAATTGAATGGTTTACGGATGTACAGTTGGTCTTCGACAATTGGACAGCTTACAGACCTTGGCATAATTCCAGTTATGAGTAAACATAAATACGATATTTGCTCGTGTACTATAGTTCTGTAAAATGTTCCCTTGCTTAAAATGTTTGACAAACGAGCTATACAAAGTTTTATTAACTGGTAACTTCGTGTAAATAGTGTCCAGTTGGGGTACGACTCATACTTTAGCCACATAGCAGTTATGTATTATCCTGAAGGCCAGTACCACCATAGAAGGAAAATACCACCATGGTGACTGTTTCTGGTGCAAATCAGTGGTTTATAAACTCTAATGTCTGTGAGATGTTTCTGATTGCATTTCTTATGACTGTCTTCATTTACCATCAAGTGACCGTCCTGCTCGTTGCCCGTCTCGTTGTTTTATTCGATAATAACCATGTATATAACATTGCTTTATGTAAGACAATTGTTTTAGTTATTTTTAGCTATAGTAGATCAAACATTCAATATGATCCCAGTATGGTGATCGTACTGATAGTTCTATTCATAACGTATATATATGTATTTCACTTCTATTTAAATAGTTTACTGTTTAGCAATTTCATATCAAAAATTTATGCAGTAAAAGATAAAATTGGCCTTACGACATTTTTACATATAGTATTATTAAAACATTTAAATGTTATCTTTTTAATCACGGACTTATTTCATTTATTTATTAAAAGTATTGTTATAATTTAAAGTTCAATTATTAGCAGCTTAGTACCACTGTATTTGATTTCATTCTGTACAGTGAAGTTCTGCATTCGTTGACAATACTTCAATACTTTAAAAAGGCTCTTTCTTTAATTACTACTTTCTAAAAATTATTTAAATTGCCTCCGTAGCCTAGTGGTATGGACGTGTGCTTTAGAAACCGGAGGTCGTGGGTTCGAATCCTGCGGGGACACAACAAATTTTCGTTGTTGTTTCCTGGTTGGTTAGGCAATTTGGCGATCACCCAGTTGTCTGAAAATAAGATGATCCATGCGTCGGATGGGCATGTAAAGGTCGGTCCACCCCAATCCGCATTGGACCAGCGTGGTGGGATACGGTCCAAACCCCAATGGAAAGAGGTTATTAGGGAGCCTATGTCCAGCAGTGGACTATCAAAGGCTGATGATGCATGATGCATGATGCAAAAATTATTTACTCTAGTACAAACGGGTAAATTTTTAGTTGTAATTTTTCGTAAAATATTAAAAAGTGTTTTAATTATATTTGTTAAAAAAGACCGAAAAAGTCACTTAATCTATGAGTTATCAACCACAAACACTCTTAGTTATTTGTTATTAATAACAGACATTTTACGAATGTTTTCTAGCCTTAAATGTTTAGTTAAACTAAACATTAAAATAAACCTAAACCTGCCCCATGCGTTACTGATTGGCATGTACAAAATTATAATGCAAACGTGAAAAATGTGGAATGCATTTTCAAATTTTATTTATTTCTTAGGTCTTTTCGTTTAAAAGCTACTTAAGTGAAAGCGCTTATCTGAAATGTAACGAAAACTCTCAATGAACATCGGCATACTCAAGACAACGTTGTCAAGTATCTGAGCTTTGATAATCCGATGGCACTTTCAAAAGTATTTACATAACCCTTGGGTGGGTAACTTCCTTATCTTAACGTCAGGTTTGCTTATACTCAAACGTGCTTAAACGTCACGTTTGAGCACTTAGGTTTTTCCATTAAAATAATTCAATTGATTAATTATATGGGTATGCATAACTTATTCAACAATTTGATGGAAATAATAATAGAATAGAATATACTTTAGACTCCAAAATTGTTATTAAATCGTTCTCCTTCGGTACAGTTACTTATAGTTATGACTTTTTATAGATTTGTGTAGATTGCTAATCTGATCAATTTTTAATATAGGTGAAAAAATTTATGAATTAAAATCCAAAAAATCATGTGATGATATGATTTTTTTCAGCTCAACTGCGTCAGCGAAGTATCATTTTAAAAGTTGTATTTCTTGGTAACGAATAATAATAGGAACATAATATTAGCAAGGAACATATCTGACTTTCAAACAAGATCACTAAACCACGAGTTGTGAGGAAATATAAATTACAAACTTAATTTTTTTGTATTAAAGCACATAATAAAATTAACTACTTTTTAATTACCCTAATGATTATTTTTTAAGTTAGATAATTTAAATACTTTTTTTATTTGTAGTTAAGCTGTTTATATATTATTAAATAATGGCTTTTCCCCATTTCACGGACGTAATTACTAATAAACAATGCTTATTACATGCAATAGAGTTGAATTAGCATTAGCTTCTCTCTGAAAAGGTGTGACTTTCCTTTGTTCCTATTTCGATATGCATTTGATTATTCCATTTGTTCCAATTAACTAGCTTTTTTGTATAACATCTCACATAAGCTAGTTCTTTTCTCGCGTTTCAAACTTTCATACTTTTTAAACGTGAAAAATGGCCTTAGAAAAATAAATTTCTAAAATCTATAATTTCAAGAACAAATATGGTTGGAAAACTAAGTAATTATTGAGAAGTAAAAATATGTTCATGTCACCATCAAAAACAAGCCACTTCGTATATTAGGAATAATGTTAGTAATATATTAGGAGTAATGGTAAATAAATGCACAAACCTAAACAAATTGTGACGATGTGAGATTATGGAAACTTTTCTTATCGTACAATTTAAATGGTATAATGGAAATTACTGCCTCCGTGGTCTAGCAGTATTTTCCCTTGCTTTATAAACCAGAGGTCAAAGGTTCGAATCCCACGTGGAAACAGCTTGTGTTATCATTATTTTCTGGTTGGTTAGGATAATTTGGGCCCATCACCCAATTGTCTAAAAGGTAAGATGATCTGCGTCGGTTGGGCATGTAAAAAGTCAGTCCAACGATCAACCCGCCTTGTCGTGGTGTTATACGGCCAAAAACCCCCTGGTGGATGGTGGGCTTTGGGGGAGGCATATAGACATTATATCCAGCAGTGAACTAACACAGGCTGCTGATGATGAACAGAGAATACTGTTTAGATATAAAGTTCATGAAAGCAAAATCCACCTGTGTATGGTACAGAATGGTTTTACACGCGTAGATTGATCTTTAGGTGTAGTCATGAATTTTATTTACTGTGATCAAAAATAATAAACTTATGCTAAGATTAATTGAAACATTTTCATAAAAGTACTTTGTGTCTAACCCTAAGTTTTGTAACGGCAAAGTAGCACAGTAACACAAAGATTTAATTGATCGCGGGGAAAATTCAAGGCATATATAGGAAACATAAACTGATTTTCAACGTATTCGAACATAAATTTGAGAAACTTCACCGTTCAACCGTGTTACTGCCCCACACTGCACAGACCTTCTTACCGTTGAAATGAAAAGTGTAATGGCTTAAGTTTTCGCCAGATTGTAATCCTATGTCACGTAAAATGTGTTTTTTTAAACCCCTTACTCATTTTTTTTTCAATTTCGAATCAAGTCTGCGTAATGAAAAAAGTGTGAAGCAATCAGATTGAATAAAATTGAGGATAAGTTATCATATTTACTATACAATTAAAATATGGTTACTAACGGTTTAGGCAAATTCATAGTATATCCGTTAGAAACGTTAACTGAGAAAATGGAAATGTTTAATTTATTTTTATTAGCTCCTGTCACAGTGACTGCAAACTTACCATTTTTCGTTAACAATATAGACTCCATTTAAATCGCTTATTCACAAATCGTAAGTAAGTAAAATCTGATTTATGTGATATCTATATTTACTACTCATGAGAAAACATATCATCATCAACGTTATCCCTAACTTTTAAATAATTAACCCGCGACCTCCGGTTTAAAAAGCAAAAGCCAATACCGCTAGACCACGGAGGTGGCTAAACATACACCAATTATATTCATTATGATCATGATTTGCCGTATATTAGTTGATACCTGTGTACTTATGAGAAGTGATAAAATATCATTATTAGTTATTAACTGCCCAAACATCAATTGTTTGCCACGAAAATAGCATCAGGGTCCTCATACAGATCTTTGAGTAAACAGTTTGCTTTGTGAAATTGTGTGTACCCTTACCTGCATGTATTTGCTATGTAGCCACTAATATCGTAGTATAGTCTATTTGAGACCATAGATTTTCAACGAAAGTTTATCACCGTGAAAACTGATAATAATTTGCAATAACAACTTTAATCAAATCTTTGCATGTAAAAAGTCGGTCCACCTACCAACCCGCATTAGGCCAACGTGATAGAATACAGTCGAAAAACCTTCTAATGGAGAAGGCGTGCGTTAGGGGAGGACTATGTCCAGCAGTGGACTAACACAGACTAAAGATATTGATGAATATTTTTGACCAATTTTGAATGATTTGATTATAATGAAGTGGGTGTATTTTTAATAGAGCTCGATTCTACAATTTATTTGTCAATATTGAAGTATTTACGTTACAAATGTTGTAAGTGAATAAGTTAAAATAGTTATTTGCCCGAATACCAATTAACTCTCTACTGTTGGAATAAGATAACGTGACTAATGCGATCATTAATTTTCACGAATGTGTATATTACTAGGTGACGAGGCAAATGTTGTTTTGCCATCCAAATAATTTGATTTGATAAATAACTCGATAAACCGGAGTGATAATAATAGATGTTATCAAGCAGGATAAAAATTATAAAATTATGATTAAACAGTAGAGGTTGGTGATAGACAAGTGACAATTTAAGGTTGTTTGTATTTTTCAATGCTCCGTAATAATAAAATAAAAAGAGAAAAGTTTTCAAAAAATTAAAAAAAAAACTGTCTGGATACCTCTTATCTCTTAGGGGGTTAAAAATAGATAGCAGGCAATTCTCAGATTTATTAACTGTGTCTAAAAAAAATGTAAAAATCGGTCAAGCTGTTATAAAAGACTATAGCAACGAACATTGTAACGTATTTTGGTTTCGAGTTGTTTATTAATATTGTGTCAATAATATAAAATTTTACTTCTTTTTTTTTCGAGTTGTTTATTAATATTGTGTCAATGATACTTCTTTTCTACTGCCTCCGTAGCCTAGTGGCATATGCGTGTACTTTAGAAACCGGAGGTTGTGGGTCCGAATCCTGTGGGTACTCAACAAATTTTCATTGTTGTTTCCTAGTTGGTTAGGGCAATTTGGGCCGATCACCCAATTGTCTGAAAATTAAGATGATCCATGCGTCGGATGGGCATGTAAAAAGTAGATCCACCCATCAACCCGCATTGGACCAGCGTGGTTGGATACGGTCCAAAACCCTCTAATAGATAGGGGTATATTAGGGGAGGCCTATGTCCAGCAGTGGACTACCACAGGCTGATGATGATGATGATGATACTGCTTTTGCATGCTTTAGGGAGAAATTATAGCAGTAATTTGTTTTTTGGTGTGCGCGCACACCGTCACCAAAAACCGACACCCTTCAGTAAGCTTACAACTGTATAAATTTCGTAGAAGAAAATTTTTTAAACTGTTTATATCTTGTGACACCTTAGAAATGTAACTTCTAACGGGTTTTTATAAGAACACAAACACTTTTTCTCTTTTTCTTTAAAATGATATAAAACTTATTGAATCTCTAGGTTAGTCTAGCTTTTGTGTTGTGTTTTTATTACAGCATAGGTTTTATTATATAACTTTTAAGTTTATTTGAACGTAATTGAACACTTTACTTCTTGTAAGCTTTATTTAAACCAATAAAAATAATATCTATGCAAGATATGGGTTTTGAAACCCCCTAATGGAAGAGATGAGCATTAGGGCAGGCCTACGTTCAGCTGTTGAATAACTCAGACTGATGATGGTGATGATGGAAGATATAGTATAACTATATAAAGATATAGTATACTGGCAAAAAAGGTTTTTAAAAAAATATAATATCCCATTCTTAATAACTTCTGACTCTTATTACGTAAAAATTAGCTATAAACTAGTAATCGATTAATAATAGCTTATTTCTTGCTTAAAAATAATTTAAGTTGTAAGAGATTCTAATTAACAAATCTCAAAACATTTTAAAACTATAAACTATAAGCTTTTAAGTTCTATCACCATAAAGACAAGTTTTTATTGGAATTTTTATCACATTGATATTATTACAATCGAGTCTTAAAACCTGCCGGACTATATATAATACAGTCTTAAGCTACCCGGAATACTGCCTGAATGACTTATTTATTAGCGTTTCACTCACCCGGGAGGAAAGAAAATTTCTTGTGCCTATTCATTCTGTTCCTCGCCTGTCCCTTGCCGATGTGGCATTCCTTTTGAATTAGCTTTATTAGTCGCTTAGTGAAGGTATGATTTTATTTTTTCACCATTTCGTTCGTATAATTGCTTCCATACCTTCTTTACCTTTTAAGACATTTACATTTCTATTGCTTCTTTTTATCAAAATGTAAAAATTTTATTTTTAAAACAGTCTAAATGTAATAAATTTCATGTAACATACTTTTGTGAATCGAGTTAGTATACCTATCGGAGGTCATAATAACAATGGTTTCTCAATACGACGCCCATGGACATCAGGAATACCAAGGGTATCATCTGTCAGACATAGGATGCTACATCTTGTATACTCTGTAAATACGTGTACTGTGGTGCCCTTCAAACCGTAACACAGTAGTGTTTTCTCACTACTGCTTTGCGGTGGAAATACGCACTGCGTTGGTGCCACCTAGACCGCCTCCCTCTCCCGCCTCATAGTAAAAGACTTACATCGTAGAACTCAACGTGGAAAGTGAACATCTTAGTGAGAAATTTATTGCTAGCATTTCCTGCGAAACCACGGTTTCTCGGTGGTTGGATTACATTCGATGTGGAAATAATGCTAAGCTGTTCTAAAGAAACGCTACAAAGTAAAATAGATATTACAAGCAACGCTTTAGACATATTTTTTGAACTAAAACCAAAACAAATTTATAAAATATGTGTTTATATACTATGACTTTTAAAAAAATCTGCACTCAATGCCTAACGAACTTAGTATCCTTACTTTCCCTTTTTTATTTACATCCTTACTATGCAATTAATGTCATCTACATTATAGAGAACATAATGTAATTACGAAATTCTCAGTCAGTATTGTGCGTTGTATACTGACAGTAACTTAAAAAAATTTAACTTAACAAAAGAGAGAATTTAATAATTGAAAAAAGTAAACAAGATATAATTTGTGTTCTCCACTTTGTTATTATGTGTATTATGCTTACATGACTCCTGGCCTCAAGCCAAGTTTAGCTAGACGATTGCTCCCAATTGATACAAAACAAATATTACTTGCGTCCAGATAAAATAAAAATTGTAATGAGTTTGAGACATTTGTTTTAATATAATACAAACGTTTATAAAAAATAAATATTTGCGTCTATTTAAAAAAAAGGAAAACGAGTTATATAAACGCTTGCATCATAATCATCACTCTGTATTCATCCATTGCTAGGCCGCTATAAAAGCACGCTACTGAGCACGAACCTCGCAATGATCATGACTTTACTTAGTCAGCAGTCCTCTTCCACTACGTTTGCCGATTGACAGTCTCTACTTAAAAACCCGTCTACCCCGACGGTTATCGATTCTCAGAAAGGTTAGTTCTTAGAAACGACGCACGTTTTCTGATAGATGGCGTTATAAGCGGAAATCATGAAGCATCAGACTTCTTTTATTAATGACGTATTCAGTAAAGAAGCTACAAAGCTGATTGAATTTATAAAGAATCCACGTCACATCACACATCATCAGCCTTTGTTAGTTTACAAGTACGCTAATGCATGCCTTTACCAGTAGGGGTTTTTGGACCAATTCCCACCGAATGGTCCAATGCAGGTTGGAGGGGGCGACCGAATTTTTTCATGTCCATCCTACGCATGAATCATCTTACTTTTCAGACAATTGTTTATTCGGCCCAACTAGGGAACAATATTGACGATTTGATGAGCCCACGCAGGATTCGAACTCACGACCTCTGGTTTCTAAAGCACACGCCCTTACCACTAGGCTACGGAGGCAGCTATTATCATTCCGTTGAAAATAATTGCCGTGACTTATGGTTTGACGGAAATTTTCAAAATTTTAAAGACTGTTTCATATTTCTATTACCTTGTCATATCTAATTTTATAACAAACGAATTCTAATAACGATGTGATGATTAGCATTCGTACAAGGCTCCATACGTAAAAGATAATATTCAAACTGATTTTAATTCCTATTTTTTTTATTTAACTTTAATGCTTTAGTAAAAAAAAATCACAATATAAAATCGCTTTGGGTGTGTCAATACAATAAAAACCCTTAAGAACGACTCATATGAAAAGAATCCCAAAAATAAGTCCTTTCTCTTAAAATGTTTGAAAACTTTCATACGTTTCTTAGCAATAATTTAAAATAGTTAATTTTATTTATTACTAACTCACAACTTAACTGAGAGGAAATAGAAATAAAACGATAAAAACATTTCCAAATGGGTTCATTTGGAAATGTACGATCGAATTGAAAAACGACACTGATGGGAGCAATCAATTGCCAAAAATGTCGGGAAGGCAATTTTTCTCGAACTCTCTGCTAACGAGCTTCTCATGCTGATAAATTACGACAGATTGAAAAAACCAAAATATTGTCATACTATTTAAGAGTTAACTGTGATGCAATTTTTCTTGTATACCACTTATAAAATATGTATTACTAAATATAAGTATAAAATATTAAACGCTACATAATGAGTAAACAGGGTAAGAGAGTAGCTTAGTTATCTTATTCATTGAAATGTTATTATATTTCATAGGTTAAATTACAATATTTCAATGACATGTCTTCATATCCAGGTAACGTAAATTCACAAATCACTTTACATAATTTCCATATGAATAAGCGCAGGATATAACTCATACATTTCATTTCTCTCTGTTACTAAATTCATTTAATAAAATATCTAAATCCATCACAATGAAATTATTCTAAGTAATTCGGAGGAACGGCTGTTCTTTATGCAAAACCCCGTTATTGTTTCAGTAGCACTCGCGCTATGCGGGCTTGCATTTAAAACGGGTAGTTAACCGGAGTATCGTCTTGTCCCAAGCGGGAACGCGCTCTCCTGTTGTTTCAGAAGCCCTGGTACTAGTGACGGTGCTTTCAGTAAAATCTAATTTTTAAATTTTATTTCAGCATTTCGTATCAAGAAATATATAAAGAAAATATTAAGCGTTATTAAATAATCCCATTCGTCTAGTGACACATAATAATTTATCAAAGCACTCCTTAAACTTCACTTAGTATTTACGTTCGTGATATGTAACGGATAAAATATATTTGATCCTTGACAAGTCAAACATATTGAACACGTCAGGAGGTATTCAATTTATATATAAAAAATAAAAGTTATGCAATATAATACACTATATAACTTTTTAAATTACATAGATTAAAAAGACATATTACAATTAAATAGTATTAGGGGAAAGTGTTAATATTGTGTATTAATATCACTTTCGAATTAAAAAAAAAACATTTTAACACTAAGAAGCGATATTTCAGCACAGATCTACCTAAACTATATTAGGTCGCTTGATTTATTTTCCATTGTTAAGTGAGAACATTCGTCTAAAACTACCGAAATGATCTAACTTACAGTAATAACTTGTGCATAATAGTCGTCTATAATGAGACAGAGATAGAATTTATAGCATAACAAAATAGAGTTGATATAGATGTTGTTGAATGAGTGATACAAGCTTTATTTGATGTTACAAGTTTAGATTACTGTAATGATCGTTAAATTGTTTTGTTCACTAAATAACTATTACATGCTAATAATAATAAAAACCGACTGACAGTGGAACGTATAATACTTACTTATCTTTATGTGTAGACAAAGATGAGAATATTAGATATGTCTTTTTAAATAACCAATGTAAATATCACAATAAAAAATTACTAAAATCCCGGCCTTTATGCAGTATTCGACATTGTTTTCAATGCTATTCTCATGGTTGAACTTTTGATTTTTAACCTAAGTAAGTGATACAAAAGTCCTCTTGCAGCTTCGAGACATAAGACATGTTATCTGTATCTGAAAAATGCGTTAAGGATTTTTTTGAAACGAAGCTCAATAGTGTTTTTACAAATAAAAACAACGCTGGTACATTTAAAATGATGTCCTAGTAAATGTGTGGCGACACGAGGCCCTGCACTTTGAAGAAAATAGCACCCGCAATCGTTGACACTGCCAGCCGTATGAGGAAGCTCCAAGTCACTCAGCGAGCTATGGAGAGGGCTATGCTCGGTATTTCTCTGCGGGATAAAGTGCGTAACGCAGCCATTCGCAGAAAAACCATGGTAACCGACATAGCCCGCAAAATTAGCAAGCTGAAGTGGCTATGGGCCGGCCACTTAGCTCGTAGAACCGATAACCGTTGGGGAAGAAAGGTTCTTAAGTGGCAGCCTCGTACTGGCCATCGCAGTGCCTGCGACCCCCCACCAGATGGAGTGACGACCTGTGCAAATGTGCAGGGGGTCGGTGGATGCAAGTAGCACAGGATCGTACCTCTTGGCGACTTATGGGGGAGGCCTATGCTCAACAGTGGGCTTTGACAGGCTGAAACATCGAATCGTTGTCAAGAACAAAGTAACTCAATGCCGCGTACACGACCGAATCTTTACAATTCTATGGTTGGTAGGTAATCCCCTATATTGGAAATTATTACATTACACTTTCAAAACATTAAGAGTCTCAACGTCATGACAGATTTTTTTGGCTAGAGTTAACCAATAATAAAATAAGATAAATTTAAAGCAAATAATTAGGCTTTTCTAATTATCTTGAATTGATTCTCATAATTTTGCAAACTATCTTAGTCATGTAAATATTTTAAAAATATATAACAACAACATTATGTATATGTGATGATGAATTGAAGATATTCATCCATCTGCTCGAGTTTACCTTTTAGCTTGTCAGTTTCCGCTCGTATTGTTTAATTATATTTATTTAGATAAAACTTGGCGTGGTAGAAACCGATCTATCTTATTTCAAAATTGGTTAGAAATATTTATATGTCTGACATAAAATTAGTTTAAAAACATATGTACTACATAATAAGTACTTTGCCGCTTCGGTGAAAAGGATTTTTCGTAAAAGTTTTTAGCACTAATTCTAAAAAGATTTGAACGAATTGATAGTAAAGAGAAGCATAATTTATAGATAGCATTTCTGGCGCAGCAGACTAAGCTTCTTGCGGTGCCGGTAACAGATCGATCCCATCTATTTAAGATTAAATTCCTATTCTACGACAGGGAAAACCCTCTGCTACTAACAACTGCTTTTTACCAAATGAATGATAGAAGTGAAAATTATCGAATCGAATCTTTAACTTAGCTATAAGTAAGTACAATTATAGGTCTCTAAAAAATTATGCATTGAGGTATAAAACACGTTGTTTGAAGATTACTATTTGCCAGTATTGTATTTGTAAACATGTAGTTGTTTATTTTTTAATAGATGACAAAAAATATCATCTAACTAATTATAATATGCTTATTATGATTCAGGGTACTATAATTTCTTATTTTTTTATAATATTACTTAGAACTTTTACAACAAAGTCAAAAAATCTATCAATTAAGACAGATTTTTTGACCGAAACCGTTTTGCTATTTATTTTTCGCTATGTTTATATTCCAACGAAGATAATTATATGCCATGCTTATTACTGAAAGCCGTAGGACAAATAATAGCACTTAAATTTTTTCTACTATTTATTGACTAAAATGTATATAATAATAAATAAAATAGTCTGACAATATTTCTAGTTCTCTAGAATACATCCACATTGAAGGCAGTCCCTAGTGTATACGAGCAAAATTGTATCCCATCTTTTATTTTGTCTTGTACGACGTGTTTACTTTGTATTAGAAAGTCTTAGAATAAAAGAAAAAAGGACAATAATGCTCATTCACCATGATTTGATGTTCGCCATGTTCCATTTCTGTGGGTTATCATTATCATGATCATCAGCCTGTGACAGTCCACAGCTGGACATAGGCTTTCCATAATACACCCGCATCCATTAGGGAGTTTTGGACCGTATCCCACCAAGCTGGTCTAATGCGGGTTGGTGGGTGGACCGACTGTTTACTTGCCCATCCAACGCATGGATCACCTTACTTTTAAAATAATTGGGCGATCGGCCCAAATCTCTCTAACCAACTAGGATACAACAACAAAAAAAAATTGAAATTTGTTGAGTCCCCGCAGGATTGAACCCACGACCTCTAGTTTCTAAAGCACACGCCCATACCACTAGGCTACGCTATCTAGACAATAGAATTGTAAAGATTCGATCGTCTAGCAGGTCATAGGTCGTGTACGCGGCATTAACTTACTTTGTATTTGTCAACGATTGCGGGTGCTATTTTACTTCAACGTGCAGGGCCTCGTGTCACCACACATTTACTAGGACATCATTTTAATCGTCATGTCTCGGCACCGTTTAACAATATACGTTTAAATGGGTAATTTCATATGCATACATTTCATGTCGAAATCAAAATTTTATCAACATATCCGTTAAATGAAAGAGGAAGCAGGTCCCTTGTTTACAAGCGACCGTCTGAGGTAATACCTCTGCGGTGCTTATTTCTGCCGTATATCAGTAGCGTGTAAACACTACTATTTTCCGGTTTAAAGAGCACCATTACCAGCGATATGTCTTATGTCCTGTTCGAATCTACGCTTTAACAAATAAAACAAAAAATCTAATTGTTATGCTTAGTCTTTGCGTGGTTTATCTTACTTATCGTCTTCAATTATAATAGCTCGTTTGACATAAAGCAAATAAACTCAAGCGACGCATCTGCTTGTCATGCTAATCTCTAATAAAGATTCAACAGCACTCCCGCTATGCGGCCATGCATTAAATTTGAGTATACTGTGACTGGCCTTAAATAACAATGTTTACCACATTTCTTTCGTTGTTTGCATATCACGTTAGTTTTTTCTAACTCTGTCACACAAAAGTTTATAAATGAAATCTAAGAAAAAATATGTAATAATGTAGCAGCCGATCCATACTAGATGGGCAGCCATTTTCGCAAAAGATATTTTAATGCAAAAGTGCACGCGCAAATACTTGTGCGCACCCTCTTTCCTCTATCTCTTAGGTCGAAGAGATGTATGACTGACACGATGGGAAATAAATCAAGCGCAGTACCAATTTTTCACATAACTAACCGACGCAGGGATTACCGACAATCAGGTAATCGGCCCACATTGTTTTCACAAACTAGGACACAACAATAAAAGATTATTGAATCACAATTAAATCCACAACCTCCGATTTCTAAAGCGCAAGCTCGTATTATTGGGCTGTTGAGGGCAGTTGTTATTAATATTAAGCGATAGAGGATGTAGAACCATCGAAAAGAAATCAAAATATAAACCCACTATAATATAAAATACAGGCAGCGGCAGTATAGTGAATAAAAAATAGAAAAATGTCTGATCAAATTTTTATTTTTTATTTAACTTTATATTATTAATGGATTTTCTTTGGAGAAACACTGCTTAATAAATTCAAATAAAAATTATAAAAATTGCAAACTCAAAAACTATTAAATTATTTACAATTTAATTATCATTCAACTATTAAATTTGACGCTATTATTTAATTTCTTCAAAGAAAACCTTTGGATTAAATTAGTTCACAGTGCTATGAATAATTCAGTGTCCCATGTAAATTTGATGGACGTGTATATCGTTAAGGTATCACATTAAGAATTCGTACCTTCATGAATATATCATCCCCTATAAAATGACACTTAAGCCTTTCTCAAGAGAATATAATGAGGATAAGGATGTAAAACAAATTACGTGAGAGTTTAAGAACTTAGACACAAAATACAGTAACATATAGATATGCAATTATTTAAATAGTGTATCGTAATCATTCTTCCAGTCATCACGGGCTCGGCTTGTAAACCTTGCAGATTTACTTGAATTTGCGCAGAGGTACTGGCATCTGACTACCACAACCTAAAGCCTAAGCTGCTTCTATTATTGAATGAGATTTCATCAAATTTTACTGGCATCCTATAAGTCCTATAATTTTTGACAATTAGGACTGACTTTTTACATGCCCATCCGACGCATGGATCATCTTATTGTTTAGCCAATTGGCCAATCGGCCCATATTTTTATAAGTAATCAGATAATGAAGACAAAACAAAGTTTATTCTTGTTGTAGTTTTTACGATTTTAATCTTTGATGCGACGAGGAAACCCTTGAAATTTGATATAATTTCAATTTTACCCCTGGTTCCTGCGCTTCGGAAACAATACGGAGTGGTACCTAATCAAAAAATAAAAGCAAAGAAAGTTTATGACCCTAAGCTATTTGCACTAAAACTGTTGAGTATGTTGTTTATAACATGTGTCAATATAAAAACGCAATAACTTTTAGAGCAAAAATAGCAATACAAATAAAAAAAATGTGCTGGAGTATGAACCTGTCATTCTTTTATTTTAAGCCCACTTTTATAAGGGACAGTCAGAACGACAAAGGTAAATTTAAGTTAAAAACTTATTATTAACATCAGATTAAGCTGTGACTTTGTTTAACACTTTTTGACCGCTCTCCCCATCACATTATAATAACTTTAGCTGTATTTGTAACTGGGTCATCTTTAGTAATCCTTTGAGGTTGGTAATATTATACCATAATGGCTTCTATCATATACACATATGCTTTAAATTTTACGAAGTAAAGTTATTTATTATGTTTCATATAGGGCTATAGCTCTTGCAGTGAAACCGTTTATAACCTGATATATTGGCAGATATAAGACAGCTATTTCATAGGAAGATATTGTAATAATTTACTTGAGATATACATAACAATAATAGAACCCTAAAAATACGGCAGCTCATGGATTATATTTATTTATAAACAGTTTTTTTTAGAGAACTCATCATCAGCCTATGTTAGTGCACTGCTGGACATAGGCCTACTCGATGCACGCCTTCTCCATTTCGGGGTTTTCGGACCGTATCACACCACGCTGGTCCAATGCAATTTGGTGGGTGGATCGACTTTTTACATGCTTATGCAACGCATGGATCACCTTACTTTTCAGTGGGTGATCTTATAATTGGGCGATCGGCCCAAATTGCCCTAACCAACTATGATGCAACAATGAAAATTTGTTGAGTCCTTGCAGGATCAAACCCACGACCTTCGGTTTCTAAAGCACACGCCCTTACCTGGCTTGGCTTGCTTTAAAACTTCGACAACAATGTTATAATTAACCAATAAAAACGTAAATTTTAATGCCGTTTCAACTTATTAATCTTATTTTTTACACAGGCACTAGAAATTAATTAGGTCAAGCATTATAAAGGCAAATATATAAATTTTTACAAAACAAAATGCAGAAGCACTGAATAAAAATATTTTTTTAACGTTAAAAGAAACATTTTTACTCAAATTATGGAATAAAGTTACTAATAGATCACCTATTGATTAAACCATTATTTTTATTGACCTTAATATCAGCAACTAAAGACGTTAGTTGAAAGGAAAGACACTACACTATATACACGGTGTTAGTGTCTAGCAGCCGGACGTATAGGTGACCGATCGTATACCACCTCGGTAAATGTAATTTATATTTTTTTTTGTCAGACGAGCAGTCGGGCCACCTGATGGGAAGTGATCACCGACACCCATAGACATTGGTAATACCAGTGGTATCGCCAACGCGCTGCCTACCGTGAGACATAGGATGTTAAGTCTCGTTTACCCAGTAAATACGCTGGCTACGGTGCCCTTCAAAGCGGAACACAGTAGTGTTTTCACACTACTGCTTCGCGGCAGAAATAGGCACCACGGTGGTACCCGCCCAGACGGTCTCCTGTCAACTGAGAAGAGGAAGGGACCTACCACCGGCAACCTCTTCTCAGGTTCTTCCACAAATCAATTGAGCAATTTTGATACGAAATTCGCGGCGACCCGTCTCATGCCCAAATCATTGATAAAAATCGAATGGCACGAGCCAATCGATATGTTTAGGTCCTCAGTAACTTCTCTAACCGTGATTCGACGATTGGCCAATACCATTTTCTCCACTGCATTAATTTTTTCGTCTGTTGTTGAAGTGCTCGGGCGTCCGGCACGCACTTCGTCGTTCACATCTTCTCGGCCCATAAGTTGCTTAATTTATGGGAACCAGTTCGTGGATTAAATCAAAAAAAATATACACGCTTAATTTTCTTCGTTGTAGTATGCCAATAAAAAGTTAATAAATTTAAACCACAGGAGATCATCATAGAAAAGATATTCATCTCATTACGTCTTAAAGTAAGAAGCAGAACAATAGAACAATATTTCTTAAAAAGGTTCTTTGTCGATAACTAGCTGTTGTTCGCGACTGCGTCCATGTCGTGACCCTCGCAATCTCCTTTGAGGGTGGACTAACGTAAAACCCGTTCTTGGCTAATCTCTACTTCGCAAAAGAAATATTCATACCAAAATTTAAATCAAGCAGCCCTATAGTTTAAGAGATATCGTCACCAGTCAGTTTAAAAATCTCCGATATATAAGTATATATATAATCCGAAAGATAAATCGATGAAGTCAATACATCTAAATAATTGAATATTAATAAAAGTTTAGTCGACTCACCGGAAGAAGTGATAGACTAGACTCTACATGCATTGATTTTCACAGCGAAAATAATAATATGTGATAATTTTATAGAGTGTTTCCTTCGTGCCTGGGTATTTCGTCTATAGATAAAATTAATTACAAAAAAGCCTAGTTCTACGTTTTCTTGCCTTTCTAGGCGTTGTTTTATTATAATGCCAAAATATATATTTATGTCAGAATATATATTTTGTAAGAAGCATATATAGCCCGTTAGAGACTTTTTTTATTGTTAGCAGCATGTTCATATTCATTCATTCATTCATGCAGCCCCTATCCGTCCACTGCTGGACATAGGCCTTTTTCAATGAACGCCAAGACGGCTGATCCCTAGCTACTCACTGCCAACTTGAGCCGGCTACTACACGGAGATCGGCATCCCACCTGGTCGGGGGTCGACGTCTCCCCGTCTTCCCGAACGCGGCCTCCAGTCCAGAACCTTTTTGGCCCATCCACCATCGGTTCTTCTGACCACGTGACCGGCCCACTGCCACTTCAACGAGCTAATCCTTTGCTCTATGTCGGTGATTTTAGTTCTTTGCCGGAATAATTCATTACGAATTTTGTTTGACAAAGAAACTCCGAGCATAGCGCGTTGAGCCATAGCCATATTTATATAGCTTCAATATATTTATCAACATTGTTTATCGAAGCAAAGCGTTCCTAAAACAATATTAGTTCTAAATATCGAGCAAATGAGGAATGAAATGCTTATTAACATGAAAATGAAGGCTAAAGTAAACTACTAAGCTCTTTCGTCGAGCTGGCCACTTCCCATTGATACCTGGCTCTCAGCCAGCATCATTTTTGCTCTTGTTTTCTATTTCGTAAACAAAAGTACTCTCGTAAAAGCATATATGGGAGTAGTTTAATTAACTGAAACTGCTGAAACGATATCGTATATTTTGCTCTTTAATGAACAAAAACTAAATGAAATAAACAAATACAGCCATTGTTCTGAAAAAATAAAAAAGTCGGATTATCACGATCAGGATTTGATTATTTTAGGGGTGAAGGTTTAGTTTTGATGAGACTGATAGGGATTTATTTATTTACTCATTTGCACTTTATACACTAACTAGTTGACCTGGCAGACCTTGTAGTACTTAAATAGACAAATAAAAGATTTATTTTAAAAAAAAAATCTGATAGATATTTAACAACTGTAGTAATTGTACGTAAGTAAGTAATTGTAAGTCATCATCAGCCTGTGATAGTCCACTGCTGGACATAGGACTCCCCTATTACACCACTATCCTTTAGGGGTTTTGGACCATATCCTACCACGCTGGTCCAATGCGGGTCAGTGGGCGGACCGACTTTTTACATGCCCATCCGATGCATGGATCGTCTTACTTTTTAGACAATTGGGTGATCGGCCCAAATGCCCCTAACTAGGAAACAACAATGAAAATTTGTTTCTCCGGTTTCTAAGGCAGCTCTTAATTTGATTAAGAGTATAAAAAATACAATTTTTGTAGGTACACACTTACATTAAACTCATACACTCGTACACTTACATTAAATTTTCTTTTCTTACCTCTAATAGACCGAATTTATACTTGTGGTTTTTAAATAAAGTCTGAGGAGTAATCTAGATTATCGTCCGCATGTTAGGCTGTGTTGTTGTTAGCTTTTTATAATGGTTTCCATTGACGATATAGCAGTTGTATAAGCAGATGTTAGGGTACTATATGCCCGGTTTATATTGGTCTACATGTTTGCCGTAGCTCAACGTTATATGGGACGCGCTACGCTCGGAGTCTCTCTGTCGGATAAGGTTCGTAATGAATTCATCCGACAGAGATCGAAAGTTATCGACATAGCGCAAAGGATTCGCTCGTTGAAGTGGCATCGAGCCGGTCACGTGGTCCGAGGATGGATGGTCCATTACGTTTTAGAGTGAAGGCCACTTTTAGGAAAACAGAGTGTCGGAACCGCTGATCAGATGGAATTGCGATCTCCGTGCAGTAACCGGTTGAAAGTGGCAGCAAGTAGCAAGGGATCGGTCGTCTTGGCGTTCATTGAAAAAGGCCTATGTCCAGCAGTGGACTGATACAGTATGATTATGATGATGATGATGACGATATACCCGATTATTGTTTGGTTTTAAAAAGATATCTAAGATCATCCATGCTTCGGATTGGCATGTAAAATTGGCATAGTAAAATTTGCAAGCTAACGTTGCAAACACTAACCAATAATTGAATACTAATCAAATTTATCTTTTTATGCTAGCTACAATGTTTTTTTTTTATTGGCTGAACGTGTTATATGACTTTATATAACGCATTATTTACGTTACATATATTTAGTTACTATCAACTATAACTAAACTGCTAGCATTTGCCCTGTATTTGCAAGTGTGTTTGTATTCACTATGAAAGACTACTAAAAGTTACAATTGTACCAGTGGCAGACGATGAAAAAATATGTTAATGTATGTAGATGACAAGCAAATTCACATAAAAAGAAGATTTAGGGACGAAGTTGTTTCTTTTGGACAGAACAAAAGTGTTATTTTTTGCAGTGTATATGATTCGAGCGTTGAAATTAGGAATTGGAATTTACCGGTTTGAAAGCGCTACGCAGCTAGGCGATTTACTGGGTAAACGAGACTTAACACCTATGTCTACGGTAGGCACGCGTTGGCGATACCACTGGTATTGCCAATGTCTATGGATGTCGGTGACCACTTCCCATCAGGTGGGTGGACTGTCGTCTGCCTACGTATCCATAAACAAAAAACTATGTCAAAAGTACATATTTACGTATTATAAACTTTTGTAAAGAAATTTAATTAACTTTGTAGAAAGATTCATGTTATACATGTATATTGTAGAGACCATGATTGGCACTTAATAACATATTAAAAATTATCTAATTTCATAATTATTTCTTTATTTCCAAAAATACTAGCTAATGAATATCGATTTACACTAAGGATGATTCGGAAGCAATAGAAATTAAAATATCCATATTTTTATAGAGAGGATGGTTGGTCTTTGCCACCTTCCTGGTTCCAATAATTTCAAAATTAAACGCAGAGTATAAAAACTACAAGCCGAAAGGACAACATAAATACTTTTGCTCAAACCAACATTAAAAATTAAGATAACGAAAGATATGTCAATTTTTAAATAAAAACTCTAACAGTTGTTCAAAACATAGAGATACAGACATTACCAACTTAGTCTGCCGTGGATGCTGAAAAGACGAAACGTCGAGGAATAAATATATTTAAGTATCACTGAAAAATCCGTAAATCCGTGGTTGTTATATAATTTCATTAACAAATCTGTTCTTGTAAGTTGTGATTTTCGGAAAGCTTAAGAAAAATGGTTACAACTGGACGGAGCTGCTAGGTATAAATATACTAGCACTTGGTGCTTATAAAACACGTATACTCTTTTGAAGAAACAAAAAGTTTTCGCTAATTTACATGTAAGTTTTCTGGGTATAAATAGGACAATTAGCTTTTCTTCCTTTTTTCTGGGCCCAATCCCCATACTACGGTATTTATGGTAAACGCTTATTATATCCTAAATGTCCAATGCCACATAGCATCGTTTTAGCCTCTCAAAGTGCTATTGTATCGACCTCGTTTTTATGAAAAATAAAAGACGGTCGTAATATTCGCGTGTAAATTGGATACTCGCCGTAAACATAAATGCCATATCGTATTGCTATTGAAGGTAACATAATGGTGCAATTTGCCAAAAGACATGTAATATCCGGTTGTTGTATTTAAGTTAATTTAACATTAACTAAAATTTGTTTTCAGAGTACAATACGCACGCTTTTTGTAATAGGTTTTTGATAGGCGAAAATAATTAAACTGAAATTAAATTTGGGAAGTTGCCGGTCCTTCTTTAGGTTTTATAACATTGTTATCTCGATCTTCCATTAGAATACTGTTGAAGAAAAGTTTTAGCTAAGTTTTTCGCTTTTTAAATGTCATAGCCGTTATGTTATCAATGGTTAAGTATCTGAGAGTATTTTTATATATGTTACCTCGTTGCTCCTTTCCTAGTAGTTCCGATTTTGTTCATATTTTTTTAAGTGATAGATATCGGCTTGTTGTTTAATAAATATTTGATAAATAAAAGAAAATACGGCACAAAAATCACAACCTCGTGCGATTATATTATTATTATTATAATAACATTTATTTCAGATTAAAAATCCATAACATTTTCGTAATTATAAACTTAATTTAAAAACAATTTCGTTAATAATTCTAAATGAAAAATTAATACAGCACAAACGATAACAAAAATTTCACATAATATAAACATCAAAACTATTAAAGACAAGATAAGATAAATAACAATTAGCAGTGGTAATGTCATAAATATGTATGGAGTTGGATCCATCTATGCAACTCTTTTGCATAGATGGATTCAACTCCATACCCAGAGAGAGACGAGAGTCCCAGCGATCTGCAAATACACGTAGGACATTATTAGTGCTCCAGCGTAAACGTTCCATTGCAGAGGCACACCGTTTTCTCATAAGCGCAAAGAAACCATCAGTATGTAACTCTACGAACATACCAGAGGCGCTACCTTATAAAGGCTGCCAAAACCGTAAAAGATAGATTTTAAACGAGTTTAACATATTTGTACTGCATAATTATAATGATACTAATGAACAGGCCTACTATAAAGTCTGCGATTGTATATACCTATGTTTTAAGAATAACGCACAATAATCATTTTAATATAAATACTTTTAAATATTGCAATCAGGCTCATATAAAGATAATATAGTTTAAGTCCAGATAAATGTTATTGCATTAAGAGAAAATCTTTACTCTATGTACATGAAGTATCATAGACGACACTTTAATATAATAAATATCTTGAAAGTAATCAGAGATTTAAAATGCGTTGGCCCAAAAACGCGACGCAATTTCGTATGGAGAGCACGTGCTTACCTGCTTATAGTGCGTAAAACAGTTATACGCTATTAGAAGTATATATTCCTATAAGATAATATTTTTTTGTGAAATTTCATTTAATTTAAACTTTAATAACTCACGCTGTTCACAGCATAATATGAAGTGCAGTTATTTTTTGCTAGGAAGATTTCATATTTTATTTTCCATAACAAAATATATAATCGACACATTAACATATTTCAGTGTAGTACCTTTACTTATCGATATATTTTTCATTTATTACATAATTTAGTGACATTATTTTGAACTAGTTAACTATATGCAAACTAATATTGTGTCATAGATTAGATGATTCGGTAGTTAGTTTTAGAGTCACTCCAATTATTCTAATAATATCAAAAAATCAAGAGAGAAAATTTAATTTAATATGCATTACGATAAACATAACTCTTAGCTTATATTTTAAATTTAAAAGAAATAATTAATATGACAGTTTACACTATTTATTGCTTAGAGTTTTAGAGCTTCATTTAAAAAGTTAGTTATTTTTTAATGTTATTTCGGTGAACTTCAGTAAATTGTTAGTTGAACGTAATT
Organism: Lamproptera curius; assembly: GCA_029286875.1. Lineage (NCBI taxonomy): Eukaryota > Metazoa > Arthropoda > Insecta > Lepidoptera > Papilionidae > Lamproptera > Lamproptera curius. The sequence continues at coordinate 1,633,523 of JAGSMT010000086.1, forward strand.
TATTCAATTAATAAATTTAAATAATTATGTTACCAATTTGATAAAAAGCAAATTAAATGAACACACTTTATTAAATTAATAATTTATCCAATAAATTACGTTTATCTAATGTGCTTTAAATATTTGTCTACTGTAAAAAAAATTGTTAGTATAACAATATTTAATTTTAATTTCCACGCTTCATGTCTTAATTAATATTTGTACATTGATGATGAAAAATATTTATTAAATAGTAACGACCAAACAATTATGTTAATTGTTTGTTAGTTACTATTTAGTAAATGTTATCCAACCAACAATTTAAACCTAAATTATCAGTCGTTTGTCAAATTTGCATTTTCCATTATAACCGACAACCTTCATTTGTAATGGGAAATGTTATAATAAACATAGTATAATAGTTAAATACTCCAGACTATATCATATCAAGGCAACTTAGTTTTTAAATTCAATACATTGCAGGAGATATTTCACTAACAGAAGGGATCTTTAAATATTATTTTGCATTTGGTAACTAATCTAATTAATCTAAGTCTAATTCGAAACAAGCCTACAAACATGCCAAACCTTATTTATTTTTTTATTATTACTAATGATTTAATAAAGGACTACAAATTTTATGGTATTTTATTTGTTTACAATATTTCTGACATTCCAGATACTACATCGAAGGCGCGACAGTTTCACTCGTCCTTCCAACGTATCTCGTAATTAGGTAGGTTTTCATACCGAAGACTGCTTCTCATACCGAAGTACTTCACTAAAAATACTACACCTAAAATAAGTTCTACATACAGGAAAAAAATGTATTTGGTGAACGTACTTAAAATATTTGTCTGCTTGAAACAATTTGTGTATGCAATAATTTTTAATTATAGTTTCAACGACTTTTGTATCTTAATTAACATTTGTAAATCTTAGAGTTAGGCTTTCTAATTTGATAGCGAAGCCTGTTTCTGCGATCACAGACTGCTCAATTTCGTAATAACTTGTTTATCCATTTAGTTCCCTGTCGGCTTTACGCCCTAGAGGCGAGGTTGACGACGACAACAAATACGAAATTCAAGTTTGAGTAACTCCTTAGAGGTCTAAGGTACACGGAGGTGTATCTTAATCAAAGTATTACAATGATCTTAAAGTAAATATGAGTGGGAAAAGTTTCAACCAATGCTAAATCGTCAAGACTTTTAAGGTATTTAAATTCATGGCTTATTAAGGTAACTACTAAACACACTTATAAAATGTTTTAAATAAAATACTATAAATGTGAAAATAAACAGCTTTAATGCCACAATATAATTTATTTCGATCTGTGTAGTTTTTAAAAATTACTTTACACTTCGAAGAGCTAAGAGGTAACTATGGCGACACATAAGCATCAAACATTGGGGGCGGGGGGTGGGGGACGTTTTCGTTCGTTTTTTATCCCTCCGGACAAATATGACTTCTACTATAAACCAGTATCAATAAGGCATTAAGGGTAATAAAACACGGCTTGTAGTGATCTACGAGCGGCACCTATGATCGAAACAACGTTTGCTTTGGCTCACTGCCAGTCATGCCTTCGGTGTTTGTTGCATTTACAAAGAAATTCTGTATAAGGCAAACTAAATAATACAAGCAATGCTGATGTCCTCAAGTCGATATCGACTACGGTGGTGGATCTCTATAGAGGAGATATTGTCATCATCATCATCATCATCAGCCTGTTTTAGTCCACTGCTGGACATAGGCCTCCCCTAATACACCCTTATCCATTAGGTATGTACTCTATGCCGGCCTCCGTAGCCTAGTGGTATGGGCGTTTGCTTTAGAAACCAGAGGTCTATTATCGTTTCCTAGTTAGAGCAATTTGGGCCGATCACCCAATTGTCTGAAAAGTAAGATGATCCATGCGTCGGATGGGCATGTAAAAGTCGGTCCACCTACCAACCCGCATTGGACCAGCGTGGTGGGATACGGTCCAAAAACCGCCTAATGGATAGGGGTGTGTTATGGGAGGCCTACGTTTAGCAGTGGACTATAACAGACTGATGATGTATGTATATGAAGTTTAGATGTAAGTACTAACATAACAGCCTTGAATAGTAGCATAGTGTCCATATATATCTAGATTCATTTCGTGGCGTCTCTACATCACTACGTAGAAGTACATTCCGATACACTTTTTCATATTTTCACACAGTATCTAAACATGTTATTATAATATTAAAGTCTGCGCTGGTTGTTTCATCTTTAATCCTACTAATATTTTAAATTTTAAATTTTGTAAACATGGATGCATGTATATTACTCTTTTACTCTGCTCCCTAATTACTCTTTTGTATAACATAGCTTATATATCAGAATTTTTTCTAGAATATAATATAATGTATATTAATTCAGTGTTGCTTATTTAAAAATAAAACAAAAAGTGTTATGTCTATAGAAAGAGCGGCGATCTATTACATTATTTTAATATCTGAGTTATTATAACACAAATTACAATGACCACTAGGGTACAACGATCGGGTGAAGCTAGTTATTTATTCACTTGGGCAGTACATTTATATGCACTTATGAACGTCAACAATTTACTTATTTCGGTTGTTTAAAAATCCGTATCGTTATGCTGTAGACATTCCTGGTCGTTTATCAATTCCTATGCCGACCAAATAACATAAAATTGTTAAAGAAATAATTATACGTTTTTGCTTTGTAGTGTAAACAATTTCCTTCTTTTACACTACAAAATCCTCCCTTCTCCCTCGTATTCACTTAATAAATTTACATTTGTTGTGAAAAAAATTAAGATTTATTATTTCATTGCTTATGAATATTATACATTATTAAATAAAATTACTTTACGGATTTTATCGCGTTTATTTTACATTTTTAATTCCGACGATTCGAACACTTTCCAGCGCCGTGGTCACGGGGTAGACTGAGATGTCATGCGTCTTGTTACCAGTGATGAAGCAGGGTTGCCAGATCTTAGTTTTATTAATTATATTTAATCTGTACTCCGACCTATGCAAAACGAGACTGATTTTATCTTTACAGCCAGCAGTGGTATTATGCTTGGGTTTAAATTTTAATTTATTAATTATGGGATCCCAAGCAGGTGATAGAACCAACCATCTTCTCTATTGAAATTTGGATGTTTTTAATCTCAATAGCCTCACGGATCATCCTTGGTAGGAATCGAGTGTTCTTTAGCGAGGATTTGTGGTCGATCAAATCTGATGTAATGGTTTGAGTGATTGAAGGTATGGTCACACTGCCGACTTGTTGGGTCTTCTATGTTTGATGTCAGCTATATAGTTTCCTTCACGCAGGGTTCTTGTTGCTCGCTTTGTTTGTCCAATATAAGAAGGCCGCAGTCACAATCAAGCTTGTACACTCCTGGGTCTTGTGAGGGAATATTGCACTTGACAGGTGGTAGGAAGGTAGGGTTGGTTTCCTATACACGTATGGCAATCCTGATAACACCTTGAGCCATACTGTGTATAGGAAACCAACCCATACAATAAATATTTAAATGGCAATTCACCACCATCCATCCCAGTTAAGCTCATGGGCAATCTTTGTTTCAGAGGCACGAGGGATCTGTGATGATGAACACCTGGCGGCTGAGCTACAACATGTTAAGCAAGTAGCTGCGACACAACAAGCTCGCCGCGCCACGACAGACGTCACAGTGACCGAGTGAAGGCAGCACAGTGGACGAGTACCTGCTGTTCTACCCTTTGTGAGAGGCATAACTGACAAGATTGGCTACATTTTAAGGCGGGCTTCAATCAAAACTTATTTCAAGCCGCTGAAGAAGATTGGTCAATTCCTACCACCTGTCAAGTGCAATATTCCTCCTACAAGACCAGGAGTGTACAAGCTAGATTGTGACTGCGGCCTCTCTATATTGGAAAACAAAGCGAGCAACAAGAACCCGCGTGAAGGAACATATAGCTGACATCAAACTAGAAGACCCAACAAGTCGGCAGGTGTGACCATACCTTAAATCACCCAAACCATTACATCAGATAGCATCGACCACAAATCCTCGCTAAAGAACACCGATTCCACCGAGGATGATCCGTGAGGCTATTGAGATTAAAACATCCAAATTTCAATAAGAAGATGGTTGGGTTCTACCACTGCTTGGGATCCCATAATTAATAAATTAAAATTTAAACCAAGCATAATACCACTACTGGCTGTAAAGATAAAATCAGTTCGTTTTCATGGGTCGTACAGATTAAATATAATTAATAAAAACTAAGATCTGGAAACCCGCTTCATCACTGGCAACAAGACGCATGACATCTCAAGTCTACCCGTGACCACGGCCGCTGAAATGTCGAAACGTCAGGGAATTAAAATGTAAAATAAACGTCGATAAAATCCGTAAAGTAATTTATTTAATAATGTATAATATTCGCTGCAAGCAATAGAAATAATTATGTGTACCAGTACGGACTGGAAACCGCAAACAAAATTCCGCCGGTTGGAAGGTCTGATGACTAAGCGCGCAAGACATGTAACATCTCTAAATTTCATGAAGAAATGCAGGGACAACGAGCTCGTCCTCATGTGTGTCCGGATATCACCTAAAAGGACATTCGTGGTAGCGCCAAGATCTTAAACCAGGCAAGTATTATATTGTTGAGGAGGGTAATCAACAACACCGATCCGATCTCGTGCGTCATAAATACCCACATTGAAAATTCATCCAGTGATATTAAATCAATTTTAACGCCATTCGATTTTGAAAATTGCATTAATACTTTAAATAAACGCGAAGTAACTACTTATAATAAATGACAAAATAAACAAATAATAAAATTCGAAAATTATTAAAACAAATCTAAGCCTAAAGAATCGTTACAACGTTCAAACGGAACGCAACTTTCCCAAAGTGACAGCAGTAATGACGTGCGCGGTTTTGTAATCTGTCACAACAATCACTGGATGTATCGACGTTGAAAGTATTATCAAAGGTTTAAATTTCGTAATTGCGCCAGAAAAATCCCGTATGAAGCAAATTGTATGTAGTGTGGAGGATTGTTTGTTCAAAATCAATTGCAAAAGGAAGATTTGGAGGCTATCCGACAAGATATTTCGTCAATGTTGCGTCGAAGCAAAGTGCCGAAACCTAATCTTCCTAAGGATGAACTTATTGCATAACAACACGCAACAACAAAGAACTAACAATTCTCCGAGCAGACAAAGGTAATTCTACGGTGATCATGGACAGTCAGATTATAATTCAAAAATTAGAACAACTGTTATCGGATGGAAACTACTTATAGGAAGGTCAAACTGACTCTACTACTAAACGCTCAAATTAACTAGCGATCTTATTAAAAGCACTCCGAAAAACTTAATCTTGACGTAAAATTGATAATACCTTCATGTCCCAACCCCAAAATTGTATGGGTTGCCTAAAATACACAAATTGAATGCTCCATTGCGCCCTATTGTTGCCAAATTGACTCACCTACTTATGAATTGGCTCAACATTTAGTAAAAATCCTCTCACCACTCAGAGGGACAAACAAGCGCGTTTACAAAGGTTCATTACCATTTTGTTGTGAGGTAAAACATCTACATCTTTGCTGACAATGAAACTATGGTTAGTTTTGATGTTCAATCTTTGTTTACATCTATACCTATAGAAGGATTGCATCAATATTGTAACAAAGAGTTAGGAAAATAACATCTCAATAGAATATGCATTTTTACTAAAACATTGCTAACATCTGGCTATTTATTGTGGAAAGATGGAGTTCTACATGCAGATGGATGGTGTAGCGATGGGTTGCCGGTGTCTCCTATTGTTGGTGACATTTTATGGAAGACTTTGAGAGAAGGCCCTACTCCTGCTCCCATTCATCCAAGATTTATAAGCGCTATGTGGATGATACATTTACCATCTTACCATACGATAAAATAAAATGCATTTTAAACCACATAACTCCATTAATTCAAAAATACAGTTTACTATGGAGTTAGAAATAATAATTCTTTAGCTTTTCTTGATGTTTTAGTTATTCAGCAATCCTGATAACACCTTGAGCCATACTGTGTATAGGAAACCAACCCATACAAATAAATATTTGAAATGGCAATTCACACCACCATCCATCCCAGTTAGCTACCGTGGGCAAATCTTTGTTTCAGAGAGCTACGAGGATCTGTGATGATGAACACCTGGCAGGCTGAGCTACAACATGTTAAGCAGTACTGCGACACAGCAAGCTCGCTGCGCACGACAGCATCACAGTGACCGAGTGAAGGCAGCATCAGTGGAGCGTACACTGCTGTTCTACCTTTGTGAGAGGCATAGCTAGCAAGATTGGCTACATTTTAAGGCGGGCTTCAATCAAAACTTATTTCAAGCCGCTGAAGAGTTGGTCAATTCCTACCACCTGTCAAGTGCAATATTCCTCTACAAGACCCAGGAGTGTACAAGCTAGATTGTGACTGCGCTCTCTTATATTGGACAAACAAAGCAGCAATAGAACCCGCGGTGAAGAACATATAGGCTGACATCAGACATAGAGAGCCCAACAAGTCGGCGGTGTGTGACCATACACGTCACCCAAACCATTACATCAGATGGCATCGACCACAAATCCTCGCTAAGAACACCGATTCCTACCAAGGATGGTCCGTGAGGCTATTGAGATTAAAAACATCAAATTTCAATAGAGAAGATGGTTGGGTTCTACCACCTGCTTGGGATCCATAATTAATAAATTAAAATTTAAACCCAAGCATAATACCACTGCTGGCTGTAAGATAAAATCAGTTCGTTTCATAGGTCGAGTACAGATTAAATATAATTAATAAAACTAAGATCTGAAACCCTTCATCACTGGCAACAAGACGCATGACATCTCAGTCTACCCCATGACCACGGCCGCTGGAAAGTGTTCGAACGTCGAATTAAAAAGTAAAATAAACGCGATAAAATCCGTAAAGTAATTTTATATAATTGTTTATTTCTTTATCGATTTAAAATAAAGAAAGAAATAGAGATTTATAATTTTTATTAAGTTAGCAAGTAAATAAAGGAGAAAGAAATCAAGATTTTGTCGATAATGTACTATCTCTTCAATTTATTTTGAAATTACTTCTCATTTTAAGACTAAAAAAAAAACTAAATAGTACAAAATATACTGTATCTAGATTTACCTAGAATCTATGTAAAAACCACTCTTACTGCAATTTTGTGCGGGATCTCCTGTAGAATTAAATCGCAACGTTTGTACGCTCGTAAAATAAATCTACTCTGAAAGCAGTCCCCTTTGAAACTATCAGGAAATATCTCACCGTTTTATTTATATAGTTAAACATGACGTCTCCTTTATAAAAATATACTTTATTGTTGTAGTTTGGTCATATCTTCCCTTGGGATTTACGTTTACTTCAAACGTGAAAGACCGTTAAACGTGTGTGAGTGCGCTACATTAAGTATACGTTTTGTTTATTCATCTCTTAATTAAAATATCTCCGTCATAAACATCGTTATCGGTTACGGATCATGTTGGTTTTAGACAGTCGAGGTGGATATATTACCCTTAAAAGATTAAAAAGCGACAAAAAGTGGTTTCATCACAGGGTTTGAAAACTAGTTCATAGAGACAGTTTACAATATATGCTCCAACTAATTCAAAAATTGGTAACTGCTTATTCTTTGATGTTTACGCCAATGGCCTTGAAACAGTTAAAAACTTCGGCTCCGTTGTCGAATCAATGAGAAACGATTTTGAACCAAGACATTGCGTAACTCAAGTAATTTACTTTGCCCATAACTATATTAAGAAGTAATTAACAACTAATCAATATAACACATGTTTACTCCATTTTAATACAATAATCAAATTTTAACTTAAAAGTAAAAAGTATAAAAATTTACGGCTTTATTAAGTAAATAAGTTCTTTGTGCTATATATTTATTTTAATCATATCTTTCTTAAAATGATTTTTAAATCCACCCTTAAAATTAATTTAAATTAAAATGTTATTTATATGAATCGATTGTATATTTATTAATTTTTTTTTCACTTGTGGCAGATAGTGTCCGGCCATACAATTAAATTGTATTGTGCTAGCCCCATATAAATACCAATAAAAAAATTTCTCTCCTACTTACTGTATCTTTTACGCGTGCTAAAAAAACCCGACCTGGTTTTAAAACAAGGAGCCACTAGGTACAGGTGGAGTTAATACAAATAACTTGATATATATCTGAATAAATAATTTAACTTTTTTAATTAAGTAATATAAGTCTATTATTTGAATATTAGTCTAACATCCTTATTATTAGCTTCGTACCATAAAAATATAATGTCATCTGTATGTTATTTTTCTGTTATTTTATAATGTGATTTTTTATCAAGCACTCAATTATATAATCTTGATTTTCTTTTAAAACAGGGAATGTGTAAAACAGAAGGCTTCGATAGCCATGTAGTGCATTTCTCCAGTGAGGGTGCAATTAGCGTTGCTAGTAAAACAGGGTTGAAACACCTTCGAAGGGCCATTAAATTCGCGGAGGTTTACTATTTGAAAATTAACCTATTTTTCTAAGTTCCTAATGGTGGCTTTTTCAAGGCAAGGGCTTTTATTTCCGAACCAAAGCCTGATTATATTTTGACGATCAATAAGACTAGCTTCTATTTTGAATAAAGATATTAGACTTTGAATTAAAAAAATTACTTTGGTTTGGTCCGGTAGACACGGCCGCTGGAAAGTTTCAAACGTCAGGACTTTAAAATGTAAAATAAACGCGATAAATCCGTAAATAATTTTTTTAATAATGTATAATATTCGCGCAAGCAATAGAAATAATTAGACTTTGAATTGACTAGGATATGCCCCGTCCACAAAATTTAATTAAAAATATACACTGCATCTCTGTCCTTGTTATAAAGTAATTGTCATTACTCGGACGATAATTACTACATACAACTTACTACTTGTTGGACGTAATAATTATTACTACAATTACTAATTTGTACATTTTACTTGTCAAGTGAAACAACTATATATTTTTGTTTCAGTTTAATTTTTTTTAGTACTTCAACTCATTAACATAATATCTTATCCTCTGGTCACAAATATTTTAATGTAAAGGTTTTGATTCTGTTATGAGTTTCTTTTTGTTCAGTTCATGTTGCTACGATAATTTGGGACTTTTGATCCGGTAACAAAATATTGCTTTTATTACTTATGTCTTCTTGATTAAACGATAAACAACATTTAAAAGATAAGAGCGTTTTTCCTGGCCCATCTTCCCAGTATTTCCCAGCTCAACGTAAGGTTGAATAAGCATTAACATGTTAAGATGATAGTCAAAGGGTGCTGTTTCAAAGACCGATAATCTAAGTTGTATGCATTAGGACTGAAGAGCGTTTCGTAGTGTACGTTTTACTTAATTCTTCTTTCATGCTTGGTATTATTGCATTAATTATTTTAGAAGAGATAGAGAGAACAGAGAGAGAGAAGAGAGAATAAATAAAACATAAAGAAAAATTATGAGTTATTCGATTATTTATATTATATCAAAAATTCAATCATTCAGTTTTATAGAATAATAGCGAGTAGAAATTCGCTATAATTCTTAATTTAACTAATCTAATTCTAATAAGAATTATTTTCATAATTCATGTAAATAAAATAGAGGCGTAAGCCGCGCAATGTTAATTCTAAATCAAAAATACAATAAGTAGAGTATATTGTATATTGTTGTTATCTATATACAACTAGCTGTTGCCTGCGACTTTGTTTGCGTAGTAACTAGTAAAATAAATTTTTTAAAAATGCTATATAACTTCCATTATGCAGCTATCTTTTTAGAGATAGTCTCGTCAAAAATGGCTCTGCCAATACATTTTTTTTTGATTTAGAAAGAAAAACATTTCCACTATACATTTTGATGTATCTCAGGGTCTAAGCAGCGTTTCCGTTGAAAGCTCTCAGTCAGCCTTATTTCCGATATCTCTGACAAATATCAATATTTTTTATTGAAATGTGCACAGAAACTACACAAATTATACACCTAAACCTTCCGGAAGTATCTAAGTTTATCGCGTACAGACGCAGCCGGAGTCTTTGTTTAATAATATGTACAGATATAGTGTCCATAGCATATTATTATATAAACATTATTCACAAAAATTACCTACTTTTACAACCACTTCATAATAAATACGCCCAAGTATGTTAGTGAAGATACACTACCTTACATATCTGAACACAATGAGTTGTTCAAAGAGCACTCATACGTCCTTTCTTTATCCTTTTAAGAGGGTGGGTATGTTTCGTACAAATATTGTCTTAAGCGTATAGTTTAACAAAGTTAAGAACGTCGTAGTTTGAAAATGCATTATCATTATCTATTAATAGCATTATATATATAAATTAATAAAACTGGTTTCTGTATGTAATATAAAAATAACCGTTTTAAAGGACTTAATTGTGACAAAACAACATTTTTGATTTTCTCTGTCTGTGTGTCTGTCTGTATATTGTGAATCTCGATTTTGACGGGACTTTCACTGAAAGCTAGGCCAATATAACTGAGAGTAACTGAGGTTTTTTCTTATAAAAGAACAAATTAGAACTATTTTTTATATTATTACGCATACGAGGAGTATAAAGTATATTTGTTTCAAATTTGAAACTGTCGGCTGATATTTTACGACCACTGTCTAAATTTGATAACATAAAAACAAGGTCGAAAGTTGGATTGGATTGGAACTTTCTCTGTGGCAGTAACCTAAATTACCAAACATAAACTATGTTCGATAATTTAGCTTACCAAAGGTTTCTGCACTTTTTTTTTCTTCGTCAGTCCAAAAGGAGGTCATCTTTATTTACATTATTTCAAAGACTTGTCGCGTCAACTGTTGATCAACATAATATATTAAACCACCTAAAGTCCTTAATTATATTCAAGACAAAATCCTTTAGTCATATTCCGTAAGTGATTAGCAATCAAACTCGAACATATTATATTATGTATACTTTTAACAGTAATAAATAAAGTACTAATAATTTACCATTTTATAAAAATACTCGCTGATGCTTAATTAATAAAATGTACCAAAACATATTTCCAAAACATACTTTACGACAACCTAACAAGTCTATATCGCACTATCGTAACGTAAAAAACATCTGTACTAGGGAAACCGCGTTGCATTAACTCGCGACATTTTCGAGCGAGCAGTCGTCAATCTTGGCAGCCGATGCGCTGTTTGTGGCTGCCATTTGCGTCTACGGTTTTCTATTACCGAGCTCATTCAATTGCACAACTGTTATTCTAGTGGTGCACAAATACAAGCGCATTAAATTGCGGTTGTACGACTAATATTTATGTTAAATACAAAGTTGAACAAAATTCTCTAACGCGCAATTAATATTTCATTTTTAACGCAAACGGTCTCGCGGATCAAAGGACCGAAATCTCAGTCTTTCTACGCGAAAACGACGTCGACATTCTACTGGTGCAGGAGACGTTCCTAAAGCCCGGAAGAGGAGATCCGAAAATAGCTAACTATAACATCACAGAAATGATCGGACCGGCGCTTCACACGGCGGCACGCTCCTATTATAAAAAGTCCCTGCACTGTGTAGCAATTGACGACCGTCGATGCTAACGCACCTAGAAGCCTCGGTCTGTAGAGCTAGCCATGACAGGACACGCGCCAATCACCGTGCTTTTTTTTTTTTGCCGTTGGAAAAGCCAGCTTACGAGATTCCCCGCCGCCAAAGTAGAGGGCAGCGGGGAATATGAAGCTCCCGGACCAAAGATGGAGCGGCCGGTATACACCTAAAAACCAACGGTTGTTCCTTTCTCTTGTCGCGTAGCCAGGGGCCGAGGGCGCTGATGACAGATCTTCGCGACCCGGCGCGACGTGGCCTCGCCTCTTTCGGGCCTCTTCTCACCGGTGTGTTGGGACACCGGAACGTCTCCAGGCGCCGTGCCGGAACAAACAGCACGCGCTTCCTCTTGAGCCCTTCTCTCGGGCGCGGGCACCTCTTGCTGGCCGCCCAGGGCTCATGTCAGGGGAAGGTTGCGCGCGTACGCCACTCTTCGGCGCCCTGGCCTTCTTCTGCAGGATAGCCAGGGCGCTCACGGCCTCCCTGTCCCTTTCCGGCCTCCTTCCGGCCATCACGACCTCGCAAAAGCAGGACGGCGCCCGACCTTTCGCTCTCTGCGCATCTGCGCACTGGCAGGAAGCGAAAGGTCGTGCCCGACACTACGCGGCTCTCGGCGTTGCTCGAACCAGGCTGGGCACTCTTCCAGCGCGGTTGGGCCGTCTCTTCGGCACATACGCCACAGTGGTGGCACTCCTCTGTAGGCTCCCTACCGGCCCGCGGCGTACCTCCCGAAACAGCCGTGTCCCGGAGAGAACCTGCGTCGCGCGGAATGTTAGGAAGCCGTGTCCTCTTTCTAGCCACCACTTAAGAACAGGGCGTATGCTTCTATTGTTTGACGGCCAGCGCTGGGTGCTCCAGCCGCAGCTCCCACTCCTGTATTGCAGGAGCGCAATTCGTCTCTGCGCCCCTTATTTCTTCCGGGGCTGGCGTAAACGAGACCTCCACTCCCTCGCGCCAGAAGAAGAGTGACGCGAGGATTTCTGCGTCAGGGTCCCAGGGCAGGAGCCAGCCAACAGGCACGCCGCCTCGCCGGAGATGGTCGTAGCCCCTGCAGGCCCGGATCGCCACACCCTCTGGGTTCTTCTCAGTACAGCCGTACCACTCCTTTTGGAGGGTGTCGGCCCACACAGGATGCCCATGCAGGACCATGGACCCTGTCGACTCCGGCGTACAGGCGGCGACAGGAGCTGCTGGGTCCTCCAGTGTTGGGGAGCAGTCGCCGAGAGCTGCCGCTGCTCTCGCCACTCTAGGCGCGAGGCGCTCAAATGGCACAAACCTCATCGGCGGTCCTGGGACTAGGCCGAGATATTTCATCGTCGGCTTGACGTCGACGCGGACGCGCAACGATTGTGGGCGTCCGCAGGTGGCGCGTTCCGAGGCCGTAAAGTAAAGGGCCTCGGATTTTCGAGCTACCCTCTGGTCCTACCGCCGGATGCGCCCAATTCGAGCGACCCCGGCGGTGGCGAGAATCGCAGCCCTGCGAGATTGGTGCCACGGCAGGTGACGGTGTCGTCCGCGTAACAAGTGACGTTGACACCTCGATATTTCCCCACGTAGCACTAATCAAAACCAACGTTCCACAGAAGCGGTCCCAACACCGACCCCTGTGGAACTCCACCGACACTTCGATGGTCCGGAGCCATCTCGTGCACGGGAACTCGACACGTCGATGCTACAGGTAGGCCCCGATCACCCTTTTGCAGGTAGGGAGGCACCCCGTGGTATCAGAGCGCCTCGATGCAGGCCAGGGCAGGGTGTTAAATGCGTTGGCGATGTCCGAGTGACACCGCCAAAACACCCTCACCCGAGACCCGCACTCCTGCGTCAGGGACCTGACCGCAGCACCCGTGGACGGTCGACCAGCCCTTGCGGAAACCATACTGCCCTCACGCCGATTTGGACCGACGTGCTCCAGGTGCTGGACGATGCGGGCCGCCACGATTCTCTCAAAGGTTTTCCCACATCGTCCAATAGCACGATCGGCCTGTAGGCGGAGGCGCGAGTCCGCAGGACGCCCTTCACTTATGGATGAGGACGAGTCTGCCTGTCTTCCACCTCTGTGGTTGAAGCTGAGCCAGACAGGCAGAAAACATCGCCCTCACTCTGGGCTCAGGGCGTCCCCTTAGGCCAGCGCCAGCGCGCGTCCCGGAATGCATCAGGACCCGGGGCGGTGCGTTTTCCTTTCATTTAGAGGCGCACCGAACTCTCCCGGGGTGACTTCTGCCTTCGGAACTGGTCGACCTCATCCGTGCCATCTGGGACCATCGAAGGTGCCAGTGTGCTCTTCTCGCTGTGGGAATAAAGCCTCGGCGATACGCACTAACTCTGCGCCAGACTCTCGGTGAGTGGGGAGGCCCAAGGACCAAGCCTATTCTTCACCATTTTGTAGGCCGCCCCTGAGATCACTGTCTAGCGCCGCCAATAACTCTCTCTCCTAGCCGCGGCGATCGCCTCAGCTATTCCCTTTGAGGCCGTCCTTTTGCTGCTGAAAGAGGCGAGCAATTCGGCCTCAGGGCCGGGTCCCTGCGCCGTCGTCCCCGACACGGTTGTACTGGCCCGTGCCACGATGCACTCTCTGCCATCGCGGCGATTTCGGATTCCACCAGTACACCGGCGTTTAGGGGAGACGTTTGGCCCGGGACATCGACGCGTCCACACCGCGACATTGCGTCCCGGAGCCATTGTGCCTCCTCCACATCGACAATATTGGGCGCAGAAACCACGACTGCACTATTGCCGCCTCCTTCAGCAGCTCTGGTCCAGGCTTCGAGGCGCCACCTGGGGACCGTCGTCCCTCGGGGTCCGGCAGGGCCGGTATAGGTGTCTGGAGGCGGAGACCCTGAGATCGGATGTAACGATGATCCGACGAGGACTCGACGCCCGTCACCACCTTCCAGCCCTGTATTCGGCGAGCCAGGGCGGGGCTGGCGAGACGATACATCAACGATCGACCCGCCCTGGGCTCATGCACACTGTTTACCGAACCCCTGTTTAGGACCGACAGCCCGACCTCCAGGAGCCACTCCTCCAGTGTCCTTCCCGTCGTCTGCCGCAGGTGAACCCAAGCCGGTGATTTGGCGTTGAGATCCCCGCGACCAGCACAGGAAGGGTCCGTAAGAACGGATCAGTGACCCCTAGTCGGTCTAGGTAGCCTCGAAGTCGGCGAGAGATCTGTTGGGAGAAAAGAGTACGCTGAAACGACAACAATTTCTCCCAACAGAGCGCCGACGAAGCCTGGACCTTTCTTTACATCCCTCGGTTGAGGGTCCCCGCAGCAGTCCCACAGACCACTGCCGCAGTGTCGGACAGGTCGCCCAGTTATTGCCGGTGGGAACTATGACGGTTCCGACACTACGCCACTGAATCGACCACTCGCCATGCTCTGACAACAGATCCTGAGCTCCAGGCGCAGTGGTTCAGGACTCAGTCTGCAGGATGCTCAGCGTGGCCATCTTTATTGGATGGCCATTTGAGTCCCTCAGCCGAAGCGCTGGGCTTGGGCACCTGGCTTCAAGCCCAGGCACTCTGTTCCGCCGCCTCCTATCGGGTTTGGTGGTGCAGGCCGCACTCCCCAACTTGTGCCCAGCCGGTTTGTTAGCCCGGCGCACAGGATGCAGTGCGGCGCGGCCTCACAGCCTCTGCTCTGGTGGCCCAGCTGGCCACAGCGAGTAACAGGCACTGCTGCGGTCGACGCCCTATGACACTGCTCCGCTACGTGCCCTATTTCGAGGCACCGGAGCAGCGCATCGGACGCGCCGCAAGCAGTTTGACCTCACGAGCACCACCCGATTGGAGGCGCCCACCGCAATTATTTTCTTGGTGGCTGCAATGGGCAGCTCACCACTACTCCACCGAGACCGGACCGGTCCCGGCGGATTTCTCCGACCTTTACGGAGGTGACAGGGCAGCTGCCTTTTTGCGCTACCGCCTCAGCCCTCCGTCTTTTCCACGAATCATCCAGGCCGAGATGCGAAGATCCGCGCACTTCGGGCCTGGATAACTCATACTACCTCTGGGCCTAACCAATGGCGAAGCTTTTCAGCCAATGTGGTTGGCCTTCTTCTCGCTGCGGCCCCGGAACCTGAGGATCCGGCCCCCGTTGCACGCATGGCGGAAGCAGAGCCATCGATGCCGATATCCTCCAGTTTGCATTTCTT
The DNA here is from genome assembly GCA_029286875.1 of Lamproptera curius. Classification (NCBI taxonomy): domain Eukaryota; kingdom Metazoa; phylum Arthropoda; class Insecta; order Lepidoptera; family Papilionidae; genus Lamproptera; species Lamproptera curius. The sequence continues at coordinate 1,649,332 of JAGSMT010000086.1, forward strand.
TTTGGCATCTTGGAGGATGTCGGCATACGTGACCCCTTTCTCAGCTGCGCCCGGCTGCAGCTTGATCACTACAGCCGACGAGCTAGGGGCCTTAAGTTTCCGCACCCTCCTTGCCGGTGTCACTTTTGGACCAGCGCCTGGTTTGGCAGTTTTGCGGCGCGTCACCAGCGTCCACCCATCCGTGGACTGCCCTGGTGCCGCCGTTGCTGCCATTTGCGTGGCGCTGGTCGAACCCTGGCCTGGGTTGGTCCGGGGGCCCTTCTTCTTCCCCTTTTTAGCCTTCTTTTTTTGGGGAAGACTTGCAGGGGGCCCATCCTTCTGCGTCTTGGTCCTTTTTACCGCTGCGGCAACCGGCGCTGCACGCAGTGAGGCAGCAGGGCGGTAGGGACAGCAGGGCAGCAGCTGGCTTCACCAATGACCGCAAACGTTGGGGCCACCCTTCATCGGCGGCCAGCGGTGGACGAAGCCGCTTCTCCGGCAGGAGGCGGTCCGCTATATCATCGCGGTGGGCCTGAAACATTGGGCCCACCATGTCCACGATGAGGCGCCTCAGGTTTGTTCCAATCCGTGGGCAATCCCTCAACGTGGACATCGGCCATAACGGCAGCCTTCAACTGCCGGTTCTCTCTTCGAGGCCGCAGACGCCGCACTTCCTCTTCTAGCGCTTCCACCCTGGCTACAAGAGCTTTTTGTCAGCTGCATATTTCTTTATTTCAGCTGACTGGGTGGAGCGGCTAATAACATCCACCGTCATTTTACGGCGGAGAGCACTCTTTAAGGGCACGGACGTACGTGCCGCTAAGGTTGCCGACCTTGCTGGCAGCCTGGGAGAGATGATGCTCAGATTTCTGAGCGCCATCTCCTTTGCATCCTCCGCCGTTAAGGCATCCTCATCTACGGCCTTCTCTCCTCCGAGCAGCCTCCACAATTTCTTCAAGCGTGCGGTCCTTCTCCGCACGCTCTGCCACTGGCCTTTCTCGTTTTTGACAGCAGGACTAGATCAGTGGTAAAGTCCTGCTGCTTGCCGCTGCTCGATCGCGATCTCGAAGCAGTTGCGGTTTGACGTTTTAGAAACGCCCGCGTTCATCTCTTTGAAGGGGAGAAGCAGGTCGCCCCTCTTCTTCCGCCGCCACCACCTTTTGCGCTGGCTGGTCCTCCTCGCTAGAACACTCACTTTGAGTGCCAGCCGTATCCTCCCTTGTGCGCTTTCGATAAAATTTAGGGGCATACCCTAGCGCCTTCACCATCAGAGCCAGCCCTCACCTGGTCTCGCCTCTCTTTCATTACGTCCTTCCGATAGGCTATCGTTGTCCGTTGTCATGCCGTTGTCATCGTTGATGTCGATTTTGCTCCTTGTTTTTTTGTTTGATTTAATGTCCATAATAAATCCCACGAATATTAGGTAATGGAAGTCCACCGGGCCAGGGACCATGCTACCGTAACCTAAATACGCCTGGGGGCAGGAAGTTCCCAGGTGGGCCGCTAATGGCTGGTGTAACGTTCAGCCGCTCTTGCGAGCACCGACGCCCCGTACCACAACGCCGAGATCAACGGTTTTTAGAGAGTTGTCTCCTCGCGGTCCGGCCAACGAAGGCGGGACCCTCAGCACGCGCAGGCCGCGAGACGTGATCCACGACACCCACGACAGGCCGAGATCGCCCGGTGTTCGGCAAAGCCGAGTGCATATATCCGAACGAATCCACCGTCCCCACTCAGGGACTTCCATTCATACATCTCGCACTTTACCTTTGCCCCAATCCCACACACACATTCATACCTTGCCTCTTTCATACCTTTGCTCTTTCCATACATCACGCTCGGCGAGGCTCTGACGCACTCGCAGGGTAGGACCAGCTCGCATCCCGTGTTCCCTCTTAACAAAGAGGGTGCACGGGAGCGAGGGTCTGAAGCCCGCCACGACAGGGCTCACCTCGAGGAGCAACTGCTCCTCGCACATCTCCACCCTTTAACGGAGCAGAGACGCAGCACCCTGTCGTTTCTGTCCGCCGGCCGAAGCCGGTACCCCCATATCTGGGGGCGTGCCCTATCCGCAACCTGGGGACGCGCCGGATGGGAGATCTGAGCAACTCCACACGGAATCACCGTAGCCTCGGTCTCCTACCATAGAAGCTCTTCCGAGATAACTCAATCCGACTTCGGACGCTATTCTCCCTAGGAGGCGCCGTCATTCTGGCAGGCGACTTCAAGGCTACACACCGATGGAACAGCTACAAAATAAACTCGCGAGGTGCGGCACTGGATGCACTATCTGAACTCCATAACTTCGGTGTCGTTGCTCCACTGGAGCATCGCACCTGCACATAAGTAGGCCACAGATCGGATGTGCTTGATATTGCCCTCCTTAAAAATGTCAATCTCGCTTTTAGAGGTATAGAGGTCATAGAAGATCTAACCTCCGATCATCGCCCAGTCATCCTCAAACTAGGATCACCTGACTCCCCAAAACATCCAATCCAAAACAATAATTGACTGGCGCAAACTCAAATCTCAGCTAGACTGCACTGCTCACACCTAGATGCCATTCTAAAGTCCTGCACAGTGCTAATGACGCGAATCTCGCTGCTCATGCGCTCTAAGACATGTCCAAAGTGTCGTCGAGGCTTCCTCGAAGCAAGTCCCGGTGGAGGAAACCCCCGCTGGGCCTTGCCAAACGACATCAAGGACCTCTTGCGACGCAAGAGGGCTGCGATTCGTGCTTACGATTGTATCAACCGAATGGAACCGGAGACAGTTACGCGCCTTGAACATCGTCCAAGATGCGCATAGCTGAATTCATGAACGAACGGTGGGACACAGATCTTACCAATATGCACCCATCCCATCAAGCCTTCTGGCAACTTCCCAAAAGCCTAAAGGGCGGAGTCGGAACCCCTCCGATGCCGCCTTTATCCCATCTAACCTTCCTGATGCTCCTCTGCGTTTCTCGATGAAGAAAAAGCGAATGCCTATGCGACAGCCTCGAGGCACAATGCACGCCAAGCTCTCAACCGATCGACGCCGCTCACCGCCAAATGGTGGAAGCGAGGCAGCTGATTGACTCAACTTCCTCCTCGCGATTTGACTTCACCGGTGACCGGAGCTGAAGTCAAGTCGATTATCAAAAATCTCAAACCTCGAAAGCCCCGGGCACCGCTGAATAAACAACCGCGTCATTAAAATCCTAGGTATTTTCCCAAACACTTGGAAGGACGCTGAAGTTATGGGTTCCCTCAAACCCGGCAAACCACCGGCACTTCCCAGTTCTTATCGTCCCATTAAGCCTCCTCAAGGGTTTCGGAAAAATATATGAACGTCTTGTCCTAGCCCGCTTATTAGATTTTATGAAATCTAAAGGACTACCCCCATTCAATTCGGCTTTCGAGCCAAACACTCTTGCACTCATCAAATTCACCGCATCACGGAGAAAATTAAAGTCAGCTTAATACGAGGCCATCACACGGGAGCGCTTTTCCTCGACGTGGCGAAGGCGTTCGATAAAGTATGGCACGAAGGGCTTATATACAAGTTATATAAGCTCTGCGTGCCAGACCGTCTCGTACTCATCATACGAGGACTTCCTCAGGAATCGAACGTTCCGATACCGCGTGGGAACCAAATCACTACCTCGACCGGTCCGTACCGAGCGTACCCCAAGGCTCCGTATTGGGTCCAATCCTTTACCTTATTTACTAATGACATCCACAACACCGTCTTGTAGACACCGCCTTATTCGCAGACGACACTGCATATACTCAACCGGTAGATGTCCTATCCTAGTTAGTCAAGACTCCAATCCCAGCCAATATCCTCGAGGAATGGTTCCGGAAATGGAGAATAGAAATCAATCCTTCCAAAAGCGCGGCCATTTTGTTCACGCGAAAAGACCGTGCCTTCCTTCCAATGTCCGACTCCTGGATTGCCCTATCCCTTGGGTCAAACCAGACCAAATACCTCAGGGTAATCTTAGATAAATCCTTGACATTTGGCCCCGCACATTACGCGGGTCAGAAACAGAACGACCTCACGTCTTAGGTCGACTCTTTTCCACTGAATAAATCCAAAAAGCAAGTTATCTCTGCCGCAATAAGGTGTTGTTATACAAGACAGTCATACGTCCAATTTTAACATATGCCAGTCCGTCTTTGCACAGCAAAGCAATCCCAACATGACAGCTTCAAGTCCTGCAAAACAGATTCATGCGCAGGGGCACTGGTGCGCCGTATTACCTGCGCAACATGACCTGCACCTGGATCTGAAATACCCACAATCAAACAGTACCTAAAACAAGCTTCTATCCGATATTTTCGACTCGGCTTCGCAACACCCAAACGATCTAGTTCGGGCGCCGCCGCTTACGAACCAACAATTTCACTCTGCAAAATGACATCCATCGAAAAGCGCGAAACGCGGTTACAGATCCGGACGATGAGAAGACCATCGTGCAAGCACGTTTTAACTCACTACGCAACACAACTTGTCCTCGCCGTCGAAGACAAACTAGTACACCGTATAACAGATATCGGCACGTACCGGGCCGATTCTCACTCAACCAGATGGGCGGTAAACACCTTTCCACTAATAAGTCCTAAAAGCAAATTATCGAGCCGAGGTTCCGGCCCACGGAGCGCCCTCGATAAATATTGCTAACGGTATAGGCATAGGACCTGACCAGCGGCTTGATCGAGCGAGGCTCAGCCCTCTTGGGCACCCTCGATCAAGCCGCTTCGGGATAAAAGTGGCAGCCAGAGCCGAGGTCCCCTTCAGGGGTCCCTCAGAGCTAAGCCACAGAATAGAGGTGAAGTTTGTGCACACTTAAAGTTGCACAGCCCCTCGAACCCGCCGGGTTGTGGCGTTAACTCCAACAACGTGAGTCATCCGTAAAAAAAAAAAAAATTCTCTAAGTGTGTTTTGCTTTTTATTTACCATACATATTTCTATAATGAACATTAAGACGATTGATTTATTTATAATAATTTGATACATAACTGATCAGTTTAAAAGTTTAAATGCATGGTTTTATAGCCCTTATTGATAAATGAGCTACGTTTTGAAATAGCTTTGGCATGCAGCAGAGATTTTGTTTACAAAGGAAAATTCCTAACATCTTTTAAAAATATCGTTTAAGTAGCCCCGATAGAGAGATTAAAACATTATTAAAAATAAAAAAGGGATGGCGATCTCCGTGCACTAGCCGGTTTAAGTTGATGGCGAGCAGCAGGAGATCGGCCGTCTTGGTGCTTATTGAAAAAGGCCTGTGTCCAGCAGTGGACTTTGAAGAGCTGATAATAATAATGATTATGATAGAAAGATTATGCGGTTTTTTTATGTAAACTTTCCTATCGTTTCTTGATTATGTTATTATTTTTTGAATTTTCTATATATTTTGAAACTTTAAACAAAACGCTTCATTCCATTAAATATTAAGATATTTAATAAATATTAAGATATTTAATGGAATAAAGCTTTGTGTTAAAAGCTGTCTACGTTCTACTGAAACATTTAATGCCTGTTTCTTATGCAAATTCCTTGCATAGCTGTACGGATATTATTTTAAACCTTTCAGACTGGAGTTGATGTAATCCTAGTAAATCTGAAATAAGATTAACATAACAATTCTGATTTCAGAGTTAAATCTCGCTTACAGATACTTATTTATAAAGATTTTTACTAAGAATTTTATTTATATATGGCTTCGATTGGTAACAAATTTTATATTTTGCAGCAATACTATAATCTAGTACTGATTAAAAAGTTAATTAAGTTCAAATTCAATTCAAATTCAATTTCAAAATTTTTAGTCTGAGCCATTTCTTGCTTGGAAATGACTAGCGAAGTAATTCGCTAGTTCCATATTCCCGTTCAATTATGCAAGTTAAATTTCACTGCGTAAAATTGCAATAAACCAGCTGCTAAGCTGCTACTGAAGGGTTTCATTGCAGCGTGGCATCAATGTCATCATGTTGTAATACAATGATGTAGATTGACAAGTTACTTAAAACCATTAGGCACTTTTTTTTCTAAATCATAATTCAGCATATGTTTGTTGTTTAAAAGTGAATAGTCAAATATATTTAAATTAATGATAGAAAAAAGAAAAGTAAAATTCTTTCCATTTATAAAATGTATACTTCTCGCATTTAGTAAAGTCTTCATTTCATTAAAATAAATATGCAGCTGGCAAGTTTCACTGTAGTAAATGGAGTAGATATAACCCAACTTTACAAATGTATGTACAAAACCATAAAGGAATATTTATATACCGTAGATATACTGCATCACTTTCACGCTCGAAGTAGGATAATACCCGTTTAATGCTACTGAAATTTGCATTACGTGTCTATGTCATTGTGGACCTCGCCTCGAGCGTAAGGACCCGACAAGGAACTATAAACAACTAATCATGAAAATGGGTAAGTTTTCGTTCTGAAAGCACCTTACAATTCTAATTCTCTGGTAAACACTGCCTTAAGCATAGTCCTTTCTCAAACACCAAACAAAACCCGCGAAATAACAACTCTAGTATGTAGAAAATGCAAGTGATTTACTTTTGGTATAACGTTAAGTAATTTATAATATACATTTTTATAGTCTCTTTTAGTAAAGATATTTAGAACTAAAAGTTTTTTTTTATGACTTGTCACTAATGTTTCCTGATGCAATAATAAGTGATACGGACTGCTTATAAAAAAATGCATTATGAAACTTAATAAAATCCAATCGCTATCCTGAGACTTGGGATTTCACGTTTTGTTTACCTAGTGATTGACCTCGCTACAATGCTCTTCAAACAGGAAGATATTACTGATTTAGACATACGACTACCGCGACAGATCTGTTTTAGATATCAGCCAATTACGCAGGAGATATTATAGTGCACAAGTAAACGCGCAAACACAGGCGCACGCCCTGTTCTTTTATACTATTAAAGCTTGATGGGACGGATATACGACACGACCCGAGAGAGTAAGGCGCAGGACCGACTTTTTACTTGCCCATCCGACGCATGGATCGTCTTAATTTTCAGGCAATTGGATAATCAGCCCAAATTGACCTAACCAACTAGGAAACAATGATCAAAATTTGTTCAGAAAATTTCAGTAAATTTGTTCCCAGCAGGATTCGAACCCACGACCTTCGGCTTCTAATGCACACGCTTTTATCACTAGGCTACGGAGGCAGCTGGCACAAATAATATAACACAGCGGTGGTAGGTGAGTACAGACCGGTAGGAGACATTGCAAGGCGTTCTCCTATAAAAAGGAGCAAGAAGGACTGTATAATGTAACATTTTGTTGTAACTAACTAAGGTTATTGAATGGAAACTATAATTAAGTCTCAATAAATTTAAAACTGTATTTAAACCAACCTAAGGGCATAGTAAACCGTTTAAAGTTCTGAACAATAAAATAATATAATAAGTTATTTAACGTAACGTAATGTAACGTAGTCGCAACTGTTATCTACATATAATTATAGCGCTAGTATATAGTAGTCTATACCCGCCCCAGCTTTGCAGGGAGGCAATGCTGACATCTGTACTATATTCGAAAATATTCATTTAAATTACATGCTGCACCATATTGTTCTACAATAAATAGAAAATGCACTTAAGATACCTTATTGCATAAGAATTGAACTTAAATTGCTTAAAATTGTTATGAAAATAAATCATTTTCTCCCGTAAAACGTAAAGGATGAAAATAGTTATTGTGCTTTATCCTTAAATAATACAATACACAATCGCGCAGTTCTTTTTTGATCTTTTTAAGGTGTAAAATACTGTAGTAAATTATTTAAACTTATGTCTTGGGATTAAGCCAGCGTTTGTAATGTAAGCTCAAACAGTGTGTTTATTTAGAATATCACATTAGAAACTTAATACAAACTTACTCAAATTTATTAAAGCTATTCTACAATATTATACATGTATTATTAATACAATGATTCTTCTGCGATCACTCTATTAAAAAAGATAGAAACCTTTGAGATTCGTTGAGTAGTTTAAAAGATTTAATCATATATAGGCACAGACAAACATGTTTTTCTTAAGAAATGTTAATGATTTTTTGTCAATTCATGACCAATACAAAAACAAAAAAAAAATGTTTAAAATTATTAAAACAGACGAAAACTAAAGAAAATTGAGTAAGCTGCTTAAAATTTCGCCTGAAAAGCAAAACTAAAAGCCTAAGGGGACTGAAGCGAAGGACGAATAAACTAAGCATAGAACATATTAACTCAAACTAAGACAATAGAGTTTCACTGTATTTGCATTCCCTCGCACATTATCCTTCACAATAGTCTTCTGAAGTCGGAACAGTTGCCATTAACAAGTAGTAGAGGTAAGGTAATATTCACGGTAGTGTTTTACAGTGATAATTTAGTCGCTTATCCCTCGAACTGTGTACGACTGTTGCTATAACTTGTGGCGTTAATGTGTTGATATTAAAATGACGGAATGCAGCAATGAAATAGGCTAAAATAAGTTTATGTTTGTTTTTACTTTGACTTAGACAAATTATTTTACTTACTTACGTAGTATTAAAGTGTGAAATTATATTATCAGTACTATCATCATTTTATCGTCTTGTTCAGACCATTGCTGATTACAGGCCATCAGTTGCGAAGAGTCATTATCTTGATTCATTCACATCCACCGAGGTCTTGCACATTTGGACTGGTCGCCGATCCATCGGAACTTGAGCACGCCTCGACTTGGACTTATCTAACCAGACCTTTCGTACTTGGTAAATATTACGGCCCCATTAAAATTTAGAAAATCGAAAACAACTCAGAATCGTTACAACCTTTAATTATATTTTTTCTTAATATACATGTATTTTACAAATATATATTATCCGTTGAATTATAAGACTTCAAGTAATGAACATTATAAGACGAAACTTGATTTCTCTGGGATAGAATTGCTCTTTACATATACATAAATATTAATTGGTGAAGAATAACGTAACATGCAAAAAGGAGGAGTAAATGCAATGTTCATCAACATGCAAAAGAAGCCTGGAACTCCTTTGTCGAGTTGGCCACTTTAAATGTATACCTGGCTCCGTGCCAGCGCCATTTCAGCTTCGGATTTCTGCTGTGCTGCTGATCTTCAGCTTTCTTCGCAAACAAAACTGTTCTTATATAAGCAAATATGATATTGGTTCAATTAAACTAAATATTCTAAAGCTTCATTGAATACTCTGCACTTCAATCTGTAGCGCTATTGTGCTACAATAAGTCATATATCTCTTCTTGGAATTGATAATCGTTTTCACGATTTTTAAACTTTCCGATAACAGACTAATGCTAATAGAGATATTTTAATTTGTTTATTTTTTATTACCAGAGCTAGGCAATTGAAGTTGTATGTCGTGATTTAGTGATTATATCAAATGTCAACAAAATAATACAAACAATATAATTCCTACTTTAATTAATATAATAGTATTTGAAATATCTTTCTCTACAATTTAGATAATTATCGTTATATGTAATTGTGCTTATATCATTGATTCGTCTCCGAAATTCAGCGGATTAGATGTTATTTTGGTAAAACTAAAAAACAAATAAATGTTAATTATGTGAAATAAATTAAACAATGTGTTGTTGATGCAAAATATGTCAGTAAGTTAATGCAAATATATTAAAAATATTTAAATTAAGTAAATTTATTTAAAGAACTTTTAAAAGTATGAAGATGACATAAGAAAAGTTAAACCCACTTTTAATATGTCACTAGGATAATTACAAAAAAATATTAAAACGTAAAATTAATCCAAAATTTAATCTATTTAAAGAAAAATATAGAAACTTTCTTTAAATTTAAAAACTTTAAATTTGCAAAATAAAAAAAAAGTAGAATTTTTTAGGGAAGAAAACAAATAAAGGTAATATAATTTGCCCATGTATTTTGTTTTGCCCTTAATCCTATATTAAAAATTTAAATTTTAGTATTTTAAAGCCCTTTAAAAATTTATTGATAAATTTTATTACGATCCCAAAAATTGTAATTAGTGATTTGAATCACAGAAATTCAAGTGAAGAACAAAAACAAAATGGAAAGGCCTACAGATATTGGATAATTTTTGAAAACTAGGTTAACCAAGTTTCATCGCTATATTTCTATAACTATGGTCAAGGGTTAGAGTTTAGTATTTTTAACAAATTCTTAAATTTTAAAAGGAAAAAATTTTACATCACGTTGTTATTTTATGTTTGGTTTCCACGAGAATGTAATAACAGGAAAAATGGGAAAAAAACATTTAAAAGTTTTCAAATTTCAGTTTTTCCTTTCTACCCAAAACAATGAATTTATTTGGGAATTATTGTGGTTCCCTTTGGAAAAATAAATAAATTAAAAAAAAATGGGGTTTAATAACTTTAAAGTTGAATCTTTGTTTAAAAAAATTTACAAAATGAATTTGGAAAAATGTTTAAATTTAAAAAATCGGTTTTGGTTTATCAATTAATCATTCGAATAATTTCAACCTGGTTAAATGTTTGAATTGGGGGTTAATTAATAGTTACCAAATTAAAAGATTTATATTATTTTGATAAAATTAAAATAAAATTTAAAAAAATTGCCATGATATGTTTTATTCTCCCAGAAATTATTATACCATAAAAATTAAATTTCCCATTCAAAACGGTTGTCTTTAATAAATGAAATTTAAAAAACAAACAAATATTTTGGTTGAAATTTTATTAGAATGTTTTTTTGTAATATAAAGGATAACGTCTTTATTTTTTTATTATTTCCACAACCTTTCCAGATTAAAAAATATGAAAAAAGGTGGAGGTTAAAGTCCATAAATATTCATCGTCGTCTTTTAACTATATATAAATCGTCAAAAGTTTGAGTAAATAATTAACTATTATTTAAACTGAGATACCCCATGTTTACTATATTTGACCTGAGTTTAATGATAGTATCAATTAGAAATCAAAAGAAAAGTTATACGTTACTAAGGTAACTGGTGGTAACTAATTTTAATCAACTAAAAGTTCATTTAGAAATTTCGAAAAAATAAAACGAATCTTAAATTTTCCCTAATTTTATCTACAAATTTTCCTTTTTTTTTTAATTATCCACGTGTAGATGTGATTAAAAATACTGAACTCCTAAAACATATACTTCTATTTTGGTAAATAATTTTCCTAATAAATAATTATACAAATTAATAATATATTTTTCACTAATATACGTACTTTTTCAAAAAGGATTTTCCAGTCCGTACATGAACATATTAAAAATTAAAGTTAAATAACCCAAAATACAACAAGTGAATAAATTATTACGTGGACTAAAGCTTTTAATCTTTTAATTTTAACAACTTATGTGTATTTGATAATTTTAGGTAATTTTATTGAACATAGTTGTAATATTAAAAAACTATCTTAAAGACTTTCTGTAAAAAAAATAATAAAAGTCTTAACAAAAGATAAACATTAACTTCCTATTAATATTAAAACTTTTTAAAACTTATGGATCTTCGATTTATTAACATATGTAAAAGGATATTAAAAAAGAAGGTTTAGAAGCATTTTTATGGACTTCTACTGTTTGTATTACATTTTTGAAACAACGAAATAAGAACCCCAAAAGATATTAAAAGTCCTTTCCATTCTTTTATCCTCTCCAAACCAAGTAATTAAATAAGTAAATAAAGATATAAACTGGTGAAAAATAATTAATTTTTAAAACAATATGTTCAGGATTTTTTCCTTGGTATTATCCTTTCAAATTGTCTTAAGGTTGAATAGATTCCAAACAATTAACAGGTAAGGTAATGTTACTTGTGTTGTTGACAATTTATTCTTGTTTGAACTTTCCATTTAGTTTAAAGTGTTTATATGAATAAGAACTGTTATGGAGTTGTTTTAATAGGTGTGAGAAATTTCGTAGATATTTTTAGGTCTTTTTTATTTTACTTATAAATAAAAGTTTTGTCCAACAACCATGTAAAAATAAATAATACTTTGTATTTTGTATTTAGTTTTTTAAACACTGAACTACGACTAAACTATATTATTTGCATATGTGAAAATGTTAAAACGAATCTTTTATAAAAGCTACAAAACATTTCTACTCAATATGTTTTATTATAAAGTGTAAAACATCTAACTTCTAGTGTTTAGCCGAAGCAAAATTTTGCTAAAGCCTAAACAGCGTTTGAAGGGAATTATTATTTTAAATTTGTCTCTGAAATTTAACCGTCTATAATAAAAAAAGTTAAACAAACAATGAACTTTTATTTTTTTTGTTTAAAGTTTTTAAACCCCAAATGTTTGTAACTTGTCTTCTTTACACACGGGCTGATCATTCTTTTTATATTAAAAATATGATGACTTTTTTTCGATTTTCAAAAATTTCTTCCATCTGCAATAATAAATGTTAATTTCCAAATATGTGAGTTTGGAAAATCGGAACGTACTTTAAATTTCGTTGTTTTGAGGTATCGTTACCTTTATTTTCTACCTTAAACGTATGGGAAAGTAATAAATTTTTGATTTTGAGTTATCAATTTTTTGTTTCCAAACCCAGTGCTTAAGACCAGGAATGGACATGAGAGAAAAATATTTTTTTACATATTTTTAATTCATAATTATAAAATTGATTTCAAAAATTTTGGGTGGGTTTTAAAAAGCGTTATTTATTAGGTTTTTTTAAACAAAATTTTATTAAAGATCACAATTACATAACGTCTTTAAGGCCCATTTTGAAGTTTATTTATTTTGGAAAGTATTTTTTAATATATAAGTAAATGCTATCACTGACATTATTTTTTATATAATAAGGATGACACAAGAAAATTTAGGTTAGCACTGACAGCCAAATTAATCATTTCATGTGATGAACCTTTTCCCCACCTTTGATTTGTTGCTGACGGTAGGGGAAATTAGTACTAGTCTGGCAACTGGCAATAATGCCTAGTGTCGCTTCAAAGGGATGCATATGGAGTTAGGAGACTAATCTCAAAAATCTAAGTTGTCTCTGACAAGTTCCAAGAGAATCCTAGGCAAATTCACTAATTACTAGTTATTTCAATAATTGACATTGATAGACCAAAATTTTTCATAAATATCTATTCGTTAATCTTTATAAATTATGTAAATAAATACATTTCAAAGTTCAAAAAGCAATAATTTTTGTTTGCGCGTTTCTATGTCCCCTGGCCCAGATTGTTACAAAATAATTTTGCCTTCCCTTTCTTACTGTTTCCTCCTTTCGCCTGCCCTCCTTTTTTTCCTTTTTAACCCCATCTTGGAAAAGAAAATATAAATGAATACTTCTGGCCAGTTGGCGGCCACCGCACCCGTCAACAATTGCCTTCGAGGATTCCTACGCAGCGCATCATTTTTAAAGTCACGCGACGCAATGGCAACGCTCCGTTCTAAGTTTAAGTTACCGTGAACCCAATCGCATCAACGAAGACGCCTAGCGTGCCGCCATCATGCGGTTTAATCCTTCCTTTAGTTCCAATCCGGCTTCAAGCCACGTTGTCGGGCTGGATTACCCATGGGTCCTTCGGGCAAAAACCAAAACCTCGCTTCTGGTCCCGGGATCCCCCAGCACTGTCCCAGTGTTGGTCCTAAAATTGGGAAAACATTGACGATGACTGTTTTAACTTTTTTCTTTCGAAATTTTGAACAAAAAATTTAACAAATAATCTATTTTTTTGATTTTTCAAAAAAGTTATATATTAAACTTTTGACGTATCGAATAACATAATCATTTAAATATCTGTAGTTAACAAAATATTAAATATTGGTTGAAAAACAAAACCATTTAAAGTCAATCTGTTATATAAAATCAATGAAAACTAACTTTGCAGGCGATCGGCAAATATTAAACAACCATTAAAGCTATTCCAATTCCCATCTGATATTCAGAATGGGAAATTCTTCGCTAAAGCTCTTTCCTGCCTTTTCGGGTCAAAAATAAAACAAACGTTTTTTGAAATTTCGTATACGGGCTGAAAAGTATAAATCATCTATTGGTTCTAAGGTTGGGAACCAGGTATTACAAAAGTTTCCCTTTAGCGCCATATAGTTTAATTAAAAGGTTTTTGTTATTGGAAGCCTCAAAAAATATCATTAAGGTATTTGTATCCAGAAATACTAACATGTGTTTTATTTCTGATAAGAGAATTTGTTACGCAGTAAAGGTTTTTTTAATGCCTTTCACCTAGATTCAATTGTTTTGTCCCCAATTCAAACTATTATTTGAACAGTTAATTTACTCAAGATATACGATATGTTTGACTACAAATAATGTCAATCAGCGTTCTTTAAAATAGAAAGTAATTACACAGGTCTTTCTTTAAAGTCAGAAATTATCTTCTACAGAACGTTAACAAAGCATCTCCTCTGTAATCGGCTTAGTTCCAAATTGATGTCAGGCTTCAATCATTTCTAATTCAAAATAATGGCATTGCTCATCCATAGAAGACTTTATTACTCTTTCTATTATACTTCCATTATTTAAGGTTATACGCATGATTGATTTTAACTTTGTTGGTACACCAAGGCTATCATTAAGGGATAACAGGATGACGATATATTAAAATTTTTTCTGCCTGTAGATGTGGTAAGGGGTGCAAAACGGGGTCGTGGTTTGAATCCTGCAAGACTCGACAAAATTTTCAGTATCGTTTCCCTGTTGGTTAGGGCATTTCGATTACCCAATTGTCTGTGAGAAGATAACCATGCGTAAGATGTGAATGTTAAAAGTTGATCCTGTGCCTTATTCTCTCCAGGTGTCGGTTATCCTCCCATCGGGCTTTAAAATAAAGGAATAGGGAGTGCTACTATTGCACGTACCTTGCGCACTATAATATCCTCGTGTTGGGATCTCAATAGATCGGGCCCGCAGAATTCCTGGGAAAATTAAAAAATTTTTATATGCACTGATTTTATCCAAATAAGTTGGATCTTTTCAATAAAATTTAATCAAGATGCAAATTAGTTTATAAATGTTATTTAAGAATAGGAGCTCTGTATTAGAAAACCAGTATTTTTATAAACACGTCGTTGTGGGAACAGTTGGGAATAAAGAAATGGTTTTCTTAAATTTATTATCCTGTAAAATGTTATTTCAAAGATTTATTTTAATTAATTAAATATTTATTCCGTAATATATAAATTATAATCATAATATTATAGTTTAAACCATTTTGGAAAAATGAATAAAAATGAATAAGAGATACGATAATAATAAATTTAAAAGTATTTTTGTTATATTTACATATTAACATTTATAGTATTAATAAGTTATTAAATCAATGTTTAAATTTATTTAATTTTGGGTAATTAAAAACGAGGTCAATAAAATAAAACACAATAAACCATTTTGATAAACAACTTTAATATTATTTTTGACTTCAGCCACATCAATTTCGCTCCTGTCTTCATTAAATGAGGCAGATTGAGTGTCTGGGTTTAAAAATTTGTTTACCGGTTTAGCAGATAACGATTCGTTCGGGTAAGACTTACAGCTTTATTATAAAAAGTTTGGGAAGTGTCATTATAAATAAGTACATTTAAAAAACAACAAAATGTTATAAACAGTTGCATTATATTATTTGTTCTTAAATGTAAACATTATCTTGCTGTCTTTTTGGGTTTTTCTGTACCTTAAGGTGGGGGGGTTTGGGCTTTTCCTTTTTACGCTGGCCGCAAAAGAAGACCAGAGCTTCAAGGTGCGTCAAAATGCCCTTCATCTCCTTTATTTGACAAAACGGCTTCCTTGAAGCTTTAAACCTAATAATCTTAGCTAGAAAAAAAAATAAACCAGAACAAACAAAGTTAAAGAATACAGCAATTTTAGTGGGCCCGCCCTGGCCTTTTTCCATAAGAAAAGAGTTCGGGACATTTGAATGACCCTTTTCCACCCTCCACCGATTCTGCGGTGCACCAAGAACCTCCCGGGCAGGAAGGCCGACTGTGGAAATTACCTTTATTACATCAAAAATATTTAATATAGTAAAGTATAAAAATATTTCAATTATATTTAATCTCAAAGTTCTAGCTTGTACTAAACCTCCGTATGGTCGTATGCTTTAGAAACCGGAGCAATCACCCAATTGTCTGGAAAGTAAGATGATCTATGCGTCGGAAGGGCATGTAAAAACCCGTATTAGTCCGGCGTGATACGGTCTAAAAACTCTTAAATAGAGAATTGTACAGCAGTGAACTAACACAAAACTGATGATGATAATGATGATGATGAAGTCAACTAGAAGGCTAAATGACTTATAAAGTAAATTTTCATGTCTAAATAAATGAAGGGTATACAACCCAAAACGGTTAGAATTCAACCCACATCCCGGGCGCAACAGTCGTCAAGGCTTAACTTTTTCCCTACCCAAAACCATTTTCAATTCAAGAACTTTTCATCTTTTCAAAAAAGAACTTTAACAGTTACGTAATTGATCTGATGTATTATCTCTACTATATTAAATGAAATCAAGCCAACTAAACTATTTAATAAGAGGAACTTCTAAGGTAAGCCACTTACTAACATCCTGAAACTATGTTTATGAAGTAACAAGAAATTAAGAAAAATTATGCAATACATATAAGCTTTCCACAATAAATAATTTGCTTGGAGGTATTTTTAAAAAGAAGTTAGCAATAATTAGTAAAGCTTCTTTAAGCTTTATTGAATATGGTAATCAATAGGTCTTATACTGAAAACGTAAACGTTAACATTCGTCATGTTCTGTAATTTTTTATTTAATTTTACACTATATGTGTAATGTGCTAGAAGAAGCGTTTAGATATAAGTCAATCGCTGAGAACGGTGGGTACTGATATTCTTCGAAACAGGTCTTTAGTACTAAGAAGAGAGCTTTGCGTGTAGCTAGCCCTTTTACGATGTGGACTGTTTTTGAAAAAATCATCAAAGGGTCGTGGACATTTGGTATACGGACCTAAACACCGACGACCGGTCAACCATTTAATTAACTGCTGTGGTCGGTGAGAACTGCCATTGAATGCTGATGTTTGTAAATTGTATCTAAGGTGTCGGTGTTTGGCACCTAGACAGTGTAGTTCTTTAACTTAGACTAGATAATCCGTTCGAATAGTTTTCATAAACTATTGAGTAGACCTATCGGTTGATAATTTATCGTCCATTATACGCGCTATTTATGATCGATAATATGGCATTTGATTACCGGTGACAGTCTCTCCGTTAAGAAAGAACCCAAAATCTCTTGCGACTAACATTGGTACAAAGCAAGATCATTCCCATAATCCCACATATTAGGCACCAGGAATGAACAACGTTGTGGTTTTAGCCGGTAAAGATCCGATATAACCCGTTATTGCACTCACGAGGAAGGCCACGCTAAAGAATTTTTACCCATAAATTAATAACTCATTATAAGTTTTACCGCCTTTAACCCGGACTTCAGTGGCTGCAACTACTATAAAGTTTATGATTCTCCGCGTTTATCTTAGTCTGTAATAACTAAAATTCAATTGTCTAAATTATTACCAAATCTGTTTGTTTAAATTGGTTTAAAAATCAAATTTAGGAAAATAAATGTGTTCATTTTCAAAAAATACTTACAACTTATCACTTAATGATACTCGATTATTTACGACGAAAGCCGAGATGATGTATATTTATTATGTTTGTTTATTTTGGAAGAAAATATTTATTCTAATTTTAAATAATTCTAGTATTGCCTTTCACTTAATCGTTTTAATAAATAATCGAATCAATGTATCCTTTACATCAGATCCACGTTATGGGACTAAGATACAGAAATCCTAAAGTAGTCTTAATATAGTTCAAACACTGCATCCATTCTAGATCTCCATCTTGATTGGTAGTGTGAAACAAACGTAAACTTCGTTGCAAGTTGCGAAGAAACTTTGTAATTTCATTTGTACTCGGAGTAGTATCTTGATTAAGACTTTACTGCACTGTTGTAACAATGTACCGTATAACCTGTTTAAATAATTTCTTGACTACCATTACTTATTTGTAGAGGTTTCGTGTTTATTGAATCAAGTTGTTGTTTTTTGCCACTTCGTTTTAAACGCTACTGTGCTAACTTAATAAGAGGGTAACAAGATTTACGGCCTACGTTTTTGGTTTTTATTTGGCCAATAGAATCGTCTCACGCTGTTTTTTTTAAATCAGGGTGCATTGCTTACTATCACACGATATCCTACTAGTCTACTTCCTACTTTTAAAGGTGGTAGGTTCCCTTATTACAAGGGATGGTCTGGGGTGGTAATACCGCGGGTAACTATTTCTGTGGCAAAACAGTAGTGTAAAAACACTACGGCTTAAAGGGCCTAGTAACTAGTGTATTTACTCGGTAAATGAGACTAGGTAGGCAGCCCGTGGTTACCCTAGGTATTGCCGATGTGCGAATTGCTGGAATTGCGAGAATTTGTACTATAATAACTGTGAAAATAAATAACATATAAATCGTTTTATGTGCCGACTCCGTGGGTTAGCAATATTGGCCTTTGCTTTGTGTTATCGATGTTTTTCGATGATGTAGTTGGTTAGGACAATTTGGGCCGATCAACTGTTTGTAAAGTAAAATGACTTCCCATCGGGTGGCCCGACTGTTAGTCTGCCTTTAATTGCGGTTAGAAAAGATATACACAAAAAAATTTACATATATATATATATATATATATATATATATGTATATGTGTATATATTGATTTTAACAAAAAAAATACTAATTCAAAGACGCAGGTTTTAAAAATATACCTATTGATAATAAAGCATACGAGAAGCCAGCATAATATATTGGTCATGGGGTCAGCAGCCTCGAGGGAAACCTGTCGGCCAAGCTGGCTATTAAAGGTTGGTCCATCAAGTCAATACAACAGCCCTGAAATGGGTCTAAACCACTCTAAGCCAAGAACGAACTAAACCCTAATTAGTTAGTCAATAAACAAGTAAAAATATTATTCTTCACCTCTGCTTAATCTTTTTACTTGAATAGGAATATTTCAACTAGATGTTAAGATATATGCTACACATCATTGAACTTAATTTTTTTACAAATATAGAAATTTTATAATCAAGCCTTTAGGCAATATATTATGTAAATTGATCTTTATTATTCACAAACAATCAAAATTTAATATTGTTTCAATTTGCTTTTAAGCCTTTGTCTCTTTGAAGAGTTGCCAATAAAGTTAGGACGACGTCAACTTCAATTAAGCCGATTATCGCAAAAACACTCTGTGAGCTTCAACTTAATGAAGTCTTTTGACATCAAAGAAACTTTTATGCAGTAAATATTGATATTAAAGCGCCTGTGTCTGCTAGTAACTGTTGAATAAATTTTTAAAACTAAATATTTTATACTAATATACACAATGTTCTCCACATTGTGTATATTAGTATAAAATATATCTTAGATGTTTTATCTTTTTTGTAATAAGAAATGGAAAATAAACTTTTAATTAATCTATGTACAAGTAACTAGTTAATTTACTATACATATTTGTAACAACCAGTATCAGGTCCAAATTTATACACCGTCTAAAGTTAGTACTTGTATTAATATAATTTTATTTAATTTTCTTCTAATCGATTCTGACTACGGTAGCCGATCTATATTAGAGATCCGCGATTTGCGCAATAGATATTATAGTGCACAAGTGCACGCACAAATACACGTGAACTTCCTATTCCTTTCTAGATAATAAAGGGAAATGCAAAGCCTGATGGGACGGATAACCAACACGGCCGGGGAGAGATAAAGCGCAGGACAGGCTTTTTACATGCCTATTCGATGTATGGATGACCTTACTTTTCAGACAAATCGGTGATCAGCCCGCATTGCCCTGACTACTAAAAAACAACTTAGAAAATTTGTTGAGTCCCCGCATCACGCCCTTACCACTTACTTACTTACCTTATTACTTACCGGCTTAGAGGCAATAATTCGACTATAGAATATATTTATCTGATAAATGGTCTTACACATAATTTTTTTTACCTTTTCTTATGACTGTTTGTTGTTTTCCCTAACAATTGGTTTCCTATTGCAATGTATATAGGATAATCACAAAAATAACATTAAGCTATCACAATATATATAACTCTTTTATTTGCAGATATCATAAAAAATTACCGGGCAATAATAATATGCTACAATCAGGGAATTTGCTTTTTTCGACTAAGGGATATTATTTTTGGTGAACAAAACTCCTTGCCACAGATATTAACAGCCATTTTCGATTTATTTAACACTCGTCAACTCCTTTATGTCATAGTATTGTGTCAGCCCACAAATTTTTCTCGTAAAGTTCTATTGTAAATCGGCATCAATTTTACGACTACAATAAAGACGGTCATAACACGCCAGCACGGACATTGGAGACGCGCCGTCAATTTCTTTTTTTTGACTGGAGCTCGTGCTTTGTACATAAACTGGCTAGAACATACCGGGTGTTCGTTGCTACAGGCGTGTCTTCCCACCAAGTGGCACTAACTGCACCAAGGGCCCCCAGAAGGGGAGCCTCGGGTTGGGCCGTCACTTTCTGGTTCCCGTTAGCATGCTGAGGGCTGCCCAGGGGGGCCGATGCCTCGGCTCATTTTAAACGCTTCCTTAAGGATAAGGTATTATAGCTTAAAAAGCTCTAATTAACATTTCTACCACTTCTTAAACCGTTGGCGCTGGGAGAATTCGTTAACAATAAAACATCTTAGCCTTATATATAAATATATATTTTATAAAAATCTGACATACGTAATTGAATCCAATTTTAGTATCATAGTGTAATAAAAGATGATTTTATTGTAAAAAAGAGTTATAAATATATATAGTAATTATAAATATATTTGAGCAGATAAGGGTACAAGTGCTATGCTGATAATATCCTGAAAGCACTTCACGCTCTAATTCAAATTTATAAATGTTAATGTTGTTGTTTCATATTCTAGAAAAATACGCCATTTTTGATTTTTTTAAACTATTTATTTAAATATTTATTTAAAATTTTTATAGTCCCTTTTTTTTCAGTAATGAATTTTTTTCAGCCATTTATAATTTTTGCTTGAAAAAATTATGTACACTTCGTCCACATTCATAGGTGATAAAAAAAAACGGATAATATATAAATGAGCATAACATTATACGAATGAGTTAGACTTTAAATAACAGGATTTGCAAAGATTACGGTTTGCGATAAGAAAGAGTACAAAACTCAGTGAGTGAGTACAGTTAATGCGGATGTTAATATAAAAGTAACCAACTTTAATAGTAACATACGTATGAAGTTTATAAAAACGTATTGAAAAGTTGAATACTTTAAGCCACGCCAATATTACGCTTAATATCACAACAAAGTTTATATTCCAAGAGTCACTAAGGTCCATGATCCTCGGGAACTTCCAGTTAAGCCTCAAAGCTAAACAAGGTCTTAAAGTGGTATCTGGCCGACAACTTTTTCAAACTAAGAATGTACTTTTAAACTATTAATAATGGTTGAATCCGACTTTCTAATAAATATAAGGGATAATAATAATATGTTTTGTTATTGAGTAAACTTAAATATTTTATACAAGTAATGCAATATAAATTTTATTACATACACGAAAGTTGTCACAGATCTTACAATTGCACTATTTACATACTAAATGATAATTATATAACAATACCTCAAGCTGCTTATCAGTGCACATTGAGGTTATTATAATTTTAATTGTATAAAACTCTGCAATAACTGGTTTCTTTGCGGATCTTTTTTTTGGTTTCCTTTTAAATTTTGACATTAGTAAATGACAGAAGCGGTATAATCCATTTAATATTCGAGCAGTTTTACAACCTGAACCCCAAAGAATCCCTGAGAATATTTTTTACAGAGATTAAAATACTAACCGTTACTTCTCAATACATATTCGAAAACGTAATGTATGTGCAGAAAAATAGAAACGACTTTTCGCAGACATTGTGATGCACATAACATAAATACTAGAAACAAACATAATTTAATTCTTCCAGCAACTAGACTGCGAAGTATAAGTAAATCTTTTATGGGACAATGTATACGCTTTTACAACAAAATCCCAGTAAACGTTCAGAATTTAACTATTAATAAATTTAAAAAGTAGTAAAGGAACATTTATGTGTTAAAGGTTATTAAAACATAAATGAATTTATAAATGATAACACAGCCTGGTAATGGAATGCTCGCTGCAGGCTTTTTAAATATAACATGCGTATGATAGAACTGTATGTAGCTCATAAGAAAATTTATATGTATATATTTGATTATTTTAAAAGATGACAAAATAGGCCCGCTGAGTTTCTTTCGCCGGTTCCTCTCAGGTCGGAGGCGTCCTATTCCGAACCGGTGGTACCGTCCTTGACAATCAATAAGCGAGTGTTACACTTCTATATTGAATATAGATATTTGAATTGGAATTTGAATATCATATATCTATCTATATCATAATAAGTATTTTCTATCGTTATTTTAAAATTGTGTTGTTATGTAATTATTCAAAATTTATAAATTATTATTTTATACTCTGTTTTATATAACGTTAATGTGAAACCAAGGAATAATTTAATTTGAATCAGCAAATTTGGCTTACAAACTAATCAGATGAAACAAAATACCAGGAGTTAAGATCGACAAAACTAACAGTTTACTTAACATGAAAGACGCAATTCGTTGTTTCCGTTGCAGTAATCAACCTTTTTCTCCAGACAAAATGCCTGCGTGATAGACACTTAACTCTACAAAGACGGGATATTGTTCGAAGTCCTCTTACGTAGTAAAATTAAATTGAAATTGGGTATAAAACAGTACTCGGACAGAACTCAAAGCATTCTTAACGTTCTAGCGCCAGAAATTTTCGTCTTGTAAATGTCTTTGTAATTCAGCGTCAATGTTGTTACTCGACTAAAATACGGTCGTAGCATGCGAGCGTGTACGTTTAATTGATCCGTAAAATAAATGGTACATCTTACTCAGATTTAAAAATATTGACTGTCTCGTTTATAAATATATATATCCTTACATGAAAACTTTTTTGGGTATATGCAAGTATACAAAAACTTAAATAACAATTTATAACGGAACGCTTAACAAGCCTTAGTGCTGTTTCTCGACTTGAACATTAAATACAAATTTAATGTCCTAATACATGTACTGTGTCATGATTTCCGTCTATTATAATAAATAGAAAAGTCTTTTGGTCTCGTTTATTACATTATTATTTTGATGTATTTTCACTATTTTATTTATTATTTTTTTAAATACCTAAAGTAATATCAAAAATACTCATTATATGATGAAGAGTCATAAAAAATTCATGCAAAAGTTGAATCGAAAGTCGGTTATTATACAACGTGTTAAAGTAATCTGGTGATAAACGCATAGTTACCGTTAGTAATATTACCGGAATATATTCCTTGTTATAACCATAAGGCTAAAGAAACAGGATATGTCCCCGGCGGATGTTTCTTATATTTGAATATGGTATTTTATGTCACTGCAAACCTCGCCTCGAGCGCTGAGACCCGACTACAAACAGTATCGATAAACAACTAATTACGAAAATGGTTAAAGTTAGCGATCCCAAATACGTATACTACAATAACTTGCTTTACGTTTGCTATTCCGATTGTGAAGTTATTGAGAACATTCTAAAGACAATGGGGTAATTTCGACGACACAGTCTCACAAATATTAAATACAATAAATCTCAAACTAAAAAGGTTAGTACATTTGTACTTATTTTTTAAATCATAAAATAACAGAAATTTGAAGCTTAGAAAAGACACATAAATCGATGTAATTCTTCAAAAATTCAGTGGAATAAGGAACAATCAATAAGATTTTAGTGTAAAAATTTGTTTAATTATTCACAGCACAGTAAATGATAACTACAGATTTTAGAATGCAAAATGTTATTACTAAATAAATAATAAGACTACGAATTTTAGGAGGTTTCATTTCTTTAAAATTTAAAATTTTGCGATATAATTTGTGATTTTGTTTTGATTATCTGTCGTTGGCAGTATTATACAAGAAATAAGGGTTTTATTAGTTCGGTTCAAAATACTTGTCTGCTACAATTGAAGGAAGCCTTAACATTTTATTATTTTCGTATTTTTACTGCTATTAATACATTCAGATATTTAATAACTTTTAAAAAGCAAGTCTGGAAATTATTGTTAAAACGGTACGTCCGTTTTAACTACAATTTCCAGGCATGCCATTCAATAACGGTAGCGAAACAATTGAAAGTTACAATTCTAAGAAAAATAATGAAGATGGGACGAAAAGTTTTGACATACTTTTGATATCCAGATGCTGCGAAGTGGCGTTGGCAGATTTCCACAAGTTCTTCTTCTAGAGTTCATTCAGACTTATTGTAATAAGAAAAGATTTTATATTTAAACAATAATTAACTGCTCTTTAAATACATTGAGGTTCACAATATTGTCCTTTAAATAAAATCGATGTACATATTTATAATAGGTAACTTTAAAAATGATAACTTCTATCGCACTTTGATTTTTAGGTTTTCATATCCTAAAAGGTCAATAAGCAACACGTATAACATCGCTCTTAAGTTCTACTATCTGGAACAACGGATCGGAAAGATGAAGCAAAACTTTAAATTTGTACTAAAGCCACTTTTAATTGTAAAAAGCGCATACTAAGTTATTAAATAATTCAAAGATATTGGCAAACTAAGGCTTTCACAAAAAGTTATAAGTACTAAAATTTTCCATGAGTTTCATTTTTTTATATATCATAATCTTAATCGACAAATCTGTCTTTGACGAAAAGTACCCCACGAGTTTTGAGTCGAAAACCTATGTGGAAATTCACGTAGACCTTGAATGACGAACGCGCAAAGCAAACATTAACAGCATTAATAAACGAAAACTCTAACTGAGTTATTAGCTGTTTTAATTCATTAGATGTCTCAAGATCATTTTAGAAACACTCTATGGCGAAAAATTTGTGGATTAACTTCTGTGTCCAACTTTCATATTTCTTTTAAACACTATAAAACAACAGATCCGTTAATAAATTAAACTTTCTCCATAAATATTTAATTGTTCGCATCTATTTGATTACTCAGAAACGAAAAGGTTTACCGAAAAAAATCAAAGTAAAATTACACTGTTGGAACAAAGATACTCATGTGGGAAACTTTTCAGCAAATTCTTAATTAAACTTTTTTTAACTTTTTATCTCGTCGTTCGTTAAGCCTTTTTTATTCGACCACTTTATCAATATATTTCTCTGTTTAAATATATTTGAAGCACTATGTTCGCACTATATTATTTGGAGTAGGAGTCGAACCTACACCCTGCACTCCAGCGTAGTCAGGGTCACTAATACTACGCTGAACGGGTCATAGTCATCACGTTTCATTTAAAGACTTATAATATGTCAGTTGATATAATACAGGCATAACCTTTTGTGAACAAAGATTTTTTTATAATATGCGATTTAAATCATGTTTTTAAATTTCACAGGGGCCCAACGATAGAGAAAATCTTAAAATTTCCTCTTATGGATTTTTAACCGGGCAACTAAACTTAATAAAAAAATTATGTTTCTAGAACATGATGTAAATTTTGCATTACAAGACATAAGCGTCATTTTATAAGGGATGATATATTTACGAGGGACTGAATTTTAATGTGATACCGTAACGACTGGCCCGTCCATCTCCTTTGCAGAGGTCAACGTCCCCTGAATTATTCAAAGCACTTTGAGAAAGGGAATACTGTTGGATAAGTATGAAGATACTTTATAAAGGGTTTTCTGCTTTTATTTTAACATAATTTAAGTAAACGGACAAATGTTTTATTTTGGATTTTAATTATACTCATTGTTTTATTAAGACTCAAATAATTAATAGAAAATTTTATGATCTATTATTGTAACGACAGTAATCAATACCAATGAAATGATGGTATAAATGTCACCAACAATAGTTTAACGTGTAAAACGTACCAGTGAAATGATACAAAAAATACGACTGATTTCAGAATCAAGTCGTTTATAAAACTTTTTGTACGTTGTTGGTGACCCACAAACCCTCCTCAGGTCATCTGCGTCCTGATTTTATCCATTCATACAATAGTAATGTCCTCCGAGTTAAATCCGATCACGGCGGCCGATCTAAATAAAAAAAAACAGCTAACTGCACAGTAGATATTATGGTGCATCGGTGTTCGCGTAGACACAGATGCTTTCCCTATTATTTTAAACTCTCAAAGCCCGATGAGAAGAATAACCAACACAACGAACTAGAAAATAACAATGAAAAGTTGTTGAATTCGATTCGAACCCGCAAACTCCGATTTCCAAAGAACACGCCTTTACAACTAGGCTACGGAGGCAAAAGTATACATTCATATAATGCTCTGATAAATTTAAATAAAAATATATATATCCCTTAATTCCCGAAGACTAAGGTGTGTTGCACATTAACGACCTATGGCACTGAGACATGGTCCAACACTGCCGGCCGTATGCTATGGAGCTATGGAGCGAGTTATAGCCGGTATCTCTCTGCGTGATAAAGTCCGTAAGCAGCCATCCGCAGAAGAGCCATGGTGACTGACATAGCCCTCAGAATAAGCAAACTGAAGTGGTAATAGGCCGGCCACATACCACGTAGAACTGATAATTGTTGGGGAAGAAAGAATCACGAGTGGCAGCCTCGTACTGGCCATCGCAGTGTGGGACGACCCCCCACGAGATGGAGTGACAACCTGTGCAAATGTGCAGGAGGTCAGGGGATGCAGGTGGCACAGGATCGTACCTCTTGGGGACTTATGGAGGAGGCCTATGCTCAAACTGGGCTCTGACTGGTGTAACGATGTTACGAAAAAAACACAGTCTAGGGCACAGTCTAAGATATAAATGAAGAAATTGCCTCATTGTTTTTTTTATATCATAAAAAAGATATAAAACATTGTTCAATCTATCTTCTGAGGCTCTGTTTTACAGCAAAAAAGCGCAGTACTGCCCCTGCCGGCTCTGTAAAAATGAGATAGGACCCATTTTCCTACCAAAAAAAACACAGACGCCCTACATTGATTACATTCTTTTCTTTTGAGAGTACAGTCTAACAAGTTACACTAGTTATGCCTATTATCTACCATGTACAAAAGTTAGTATTTTGCTAGGGACCGACTAAAAAAGTACAAGCAACCAGTATGTAAAGCAACTTTATTACGCTTAAAGAGCATAATAGCTTATGTGATATTCTCTAAAACGATTCGGATGACATATGCTAAAGATAAGACAACTACGCTAATATCTTTTATATTATAGTCACCAAGTGTACGCACAAACACACGCACACTCCCTTTTCTTTCACTCTCAATATAAGATAAGATGAATCACCGACAGAAAGAAGAGAGATCCGACGCAGGACCGACTTTTACATGGTACCCAAGCATGGATAAGCTCACCTTACTGGTGTGATCATTGATTAGTCCGAATTGCCCCTAACCGACTAGGAAATAACATGGAGATATAGTTAAGTCCCGCAAGATTCGAACTTTCAGCCCATATCACTAGACTACGTATGCATTAAAGTAACTGCAGTTAATGTAATAAGTAGTCAAATTGACATAATGTATGTGACACTATGTCAGTCTATGTAAGTGTCTTACGTCACATTTCTATAGCAATGAAACCCTTACTATTAAATACAAACCAAATAAAGAAAAATTTATAACTGATTTAATTATTTTTTATTAGATAAATATAAAAATATTTACATAACCGTACACACTAAAGAGTAACTTAATAAATTGCCACGCCAGTTTTACTTTATATGACAATGCATTTTTTAATAAAAAATTGGCAAAGATTTAACTATCCAGTTAAAATACAATGTTCTCTGTGCTCAAACTGTGCTGATATAGCATAAGGGATTTATATAAAGAGCAAATGTATTGCTTGAATTTATTTGCATAGTGATAAACCAAGAGAGGTATTCGCAACAGGCAACAGTCAAGCAAATCACTAGTCTTAAATAACAAGTACGTCTTGGTATATATCGAAGTTACAATTTCATGGATTTACTTTAAAACAATTTATTTTATTGACGTCGTCCTTACATTATATAATTAATCAATATTTGAACAGTATAAACTCGCGGATTGCAATTTTTTTCGTGCATACGAAGTGCTTCACGCTATTAAAAAAAATATATGCTATATGTTTATAAGTTATGTTGTTGTAGAGATTTATTAAAACCCATTAAGACGATCTAAAATCAAAATTTAAATATATATTTTTCCAATCACATCTTGTGGTCAATTTTCCTGGAAAAAAAAGAGAGAGTAGTCTATTACTACTTGTAAGAAAATACACCTACTTTGGTAAAGTAGGTGTATTTTGTTACACTTTACTTAAAACAGCATAATACATTCCATTATACTGCGGCGTAGTAAAAAAAAAAGCGTAAATCAGATGTAATGTTTCAAAAATGAAATTTGTTAAATATTACAATTTTTGCGATAAAAGTTCCGTTGTAAGAATATTCAATTAAAGACTTTTTCAGTTCACCAGTTTAGCTGCATTTTCCCTTAGTTTAGCAGCTTTTTAAAACTCGTTCAGATTGAGACCTAATTAAATAATATTGTATTTCAGTTTCAAAGTTTTCGACTAGTATTTCTTCTAGTTACTCGTTATTTCCGTAATATTAAGAAAAGTTACAGTTCCTGCAACAATACAATGCAAAATTTGTTTATGCAGTTCCACGAATCGTGCAGCTAAAACTTCGTTCGAAGTTTTGCGTCAATGTTAACTGTATTGAAAATAACATATTTAATGTTGACAATATTCTTCTTTTAGGTAGTAGGTAGGTTTTTAAAGCATATTCATGGGTGACAGTGACTTCTTTCTATCAGGTGGCCGTTTGCTAGTATTTCTTAGTAGCTAATAAAAAATAGAAGGAACTGTTGACATATAATAGAAAAATTAAGTTATCGGTTTACAATAAAAGGGATAACCATTTCACATACCGGTAGTTGCATGGATTAGTAAATAGACATGTTCATTACATTATCGCTATTAAGTAATCGAGTACTTTCAAATAACAATGCGAACTTGTACGAGTATTAGAAAAATATTGTTTTATAAATTTATTCAATAGATAGGAAATCTTTTTAATTCAGCCGTCAAGTACTTGAAAAGCCCAAATAAATTATAGGCACGTTTCGTTAGGCTTGTATATAAAAAAATTATAATTAACTGTAAAAGGAAACAATCCTAGGCCGATTATTAGCTAACCGTGTAATTTTGTATCTATTCTATGTTAGTTACAATAGTACTAATATTTCGTAAATTAACTAAAGGAATATGAGTAATATATTTTCCATATAACCCTTAAGATACAAAATCAGATTGCTCAAAATGAGGACAGATAATAAGCTTAAAGCAATAAACATGTTGATCGCGTAGCAAACGAACGGCTCTACGACGTAGCATTTGGCAGCTCGCCAACCTTGTGGCAATGCCATTTACTATTACGTATACAGACTTAATGAAATTCACTCTCATGTTACTTAATTGTTATGGTTTCCCCTGCAAGTATTTAGCAACACATGGGCCAATTCAAAAGATGTCTGGCGTAGTGAAACGACACTGCATGACCTTGAGAAGCAAACAGTAAGTAGTTATAAAGCCCATAATTCGATTTACAATTTAAAAAATATTATACTCATTTATGAAAAAATGCATTTCTTTGATATTTTTATTGCACAAATACAATAAATTACAACTTATCTTCTTAGCTTTACTGCCTCCGTATCCTAGTGGTAAGGGCGTGTGCGTTAGAAACCGGAGGTCGTGGGTTCGAATCCTGCGGGGATCTAACAAATTTTCAATGTTGTTTCCTAGTTGGTTAAGGCAATTTAGACTGATCACCCAATTATCTAAAAAGTAAGATGATCCAAACGTCGGATGGGCACGTAAAAAGTCGGCCTACCCACCAACCCACATTGGACCAGCGCGATGGAGAAGGCGATGCGAAGGCGTTGATCTTGGGAGGCCTATGTCCAGCAGTGGAATAAGACGGGCTGATGATGACAGCTAATCTGCACAAGGACAGGTACTTACATTGAATCTTCTTAGTCTAGAAATTTAGTTCTGTTGCAGTGTATTAAAATATGTAAACCCTTTTTAATTTGGTCTTCTTGAATTACCTTACAAGTTTTCAGTATCTAAAAAAATATTGGTAAGATCTTGGTTTGATTTGAATAATAATTTAGTGTCTTCTTATAGTAGTTATTAGTTTTAGTTAATATAAATGATTACACGGATCCACTTAAGCCATGCCTTGACTTCTAGTTACCCAGGTCATAATTTACTAACGTCATCTACCTAGCGAGATACGGAGCTCTGGTTGCATGATAGATTTGAGTTAAATCAAGAAAATATTACTTTATAAGTTTTATTGCATGTTTCAGTTTTTACCTTGAAGGCCGCGAAAAATAATAAAAATTATAATTAGACTCAATAGTCTATACTATAAAATATCATCATCGTAATCATCATCCTGTATTAGTCTACTTCTGGACATAGGCTTCCCTAATGCGTGCATTCTCCATTAGGGGGTTTTTAGACCGTATCCCCCAGGGGCGGTTTTAGTCAATGACCATAGGTAATAAACCAATATTTCTAACATGTTATTTCATTTTGAAACATTTTTTTAGATTTTCCAGCCGGTGGATAAACACTCTGTACGCCAACACTGATTTTATATATTTACATACATACATACATTTATTAAAACCTTTTCCTTTCAAACTTTGAAAAATAACACTATTGTTATTTCAATGTAGCCCTTGAACGCAAAATGCTCGAAAGCTGATATAAAGCAAACTATAAGTATTGAGTTTACCCCTTGACACGATTGATTCTAAATATTATTATATAGCGGTGGTATAATTCTAGAATTTCTTTTGCAAGAGTTATTTATTCAGTTTTATTTATAATTTAGTTCTTCGATATATTTTTACTATGATTATACTTCCTCAAATAATAATCTTTAAATAATTTATAAAGGAGATCCCGTTTTTTAACTTAGTAATCACGGTATAACCAAAAATATACGGCTGATTGACTAGAAATTTGATATGATAATAAATTTGATACATATACATGAAAATATTTAAAGATTAAATTTTTAAATATTTTCATGTCAATTTCTTTTTTAATTTTTTAATTTTAAAAGATAAGAACTACCAAAAAGTTAATCACTGTACCGAAACACTTATATTTACGAGTATGTTAAAAATCTTTGCACTTATTGTATTTTCTTCTTTTCAAGCGACAGTCTAATTCTTGGTATTTGTTTGACGATTCAAACTCTTTATTAAAATCACGTCTTTGCGTAATTTGTTTGTTTAACAATTGTTTGTGGTAAATGACGCATTTACTTTTTACTTATATTATTGTATACATCCAACTTTCACACGAGACTAATTTTGAAAGTACCATCGCGGTGTTTTTTCGGCCTTGAAGTTCCTTCTTCTTTCCTGCGTTCCGGTTTGCATAACATAGTACTTGATCTCAATACTGGGTAATAAAGTATAAAACCTTTCGACTACCGGCGTTTCTTTCTACATTCCTCATGAGTAGTAAGATTATTAAATTAATGCTTAGCATGAGGAGAGCAATTTGATTGTCTTGTCTCATTGTTTTAAAAATAAATGGTTCAATTTATATTTATTCCTTAATAAAAGGCTTCATGGTGCAGTTATAGTATTTTGTAGAATCTGTGTAAAGTTAGTTCAGCCCGTTTTAAATCAAGCGAAGTGTAAATGTTAGTACCGCAAGTAATTCTTACACAATATTTGTGATTGAATTAAGAGCGTATCAACTGCTTAACATATTTTTAAATTTGATAAAGAAGAACTATTTTACATTTAAGTAAATTGTAATAAATAGGAAAAGAATAATATCTAACATTTACAAAGACGGAAAAAAAAATCCATAATAATAACACATTTTAATTTAAAAGTATTGAGAATATGGTACCGTAAAGAATTTTGCAGTTAACGAGCGCAGTTGAACTGTAATTTAACTTCAGGCTTTCAAAAGAGCTTCCTCTTACACGGACTTAGTCCAGAGGTAGCCCTAATTAAATTCTATTATTATGTTGCAGTTTCAAAGTTGTCGACTTAAAGGCTTTCTTCTCGTTACTCGTTATTCCGATAATATTGTGAAATGTTACGGACTGCGAAACGTTTGAGAGAAGAGAAAGAATCGAAAAAGTTTATGAACTGCGCCGTGAACGTTCAAGTTTCGTGGCAGTGTAGTTTAAACCACTTAAAAAATGTCCAGTTAGCTTCTGCCGATACTAAACTTTTTCAGCTGCGAAAGATCTATTTATAGATTGCAAGAAAGAGTATATAAATTTGTTCCTTGAATACATATTTTTAAAAAAGAAATGCCTTTCCTAACAATGACGAAATTTTTAACTAGCCTTAACAAATTTTCACCATGACCACCCCATTGTCTGAAAAATAAGATAAAGATGTGGATGCGTTGGTTGGGCGTGCAAAAAGTCGGTCCACCCACCATACTTTTGACCCATTTATATTTATGAATTGAGTATTAACTTAATACAATTTGTCAGTCCCGTGACAATGGACTGCGAAGGATTCAAATACCATGTATACATTTAAAAAATTGTAATAGTTAGCAAACGTAGTTACAGAGTGTTTAAAAGTTGCCTAATTTCGCTATAGTATCCTATATTAAATTTTTATAATTGATTACATTAATTAAGAACTTCATTGTTCAGTTATAGACTGCAGATAAATTTTTCCTACTTCTCAATGATGATTCATAAAAAAAAACATGCAAAAGTTGAATCGACAAATTCATCGATAACCGCAATATAACCTTAAGAGTAAGGACACATGACAAGTCCCCGCCAGATGTTTCTCGTTTTTTAATATGATATTTTATATGTCACTGCGAACCTCGCCTCGAGCGCCGAGACCCGACAAGAAACCTTATCGACAAGCAACTAATTACGAAAATGGTTAACGTTTTTAATCCCAAAATAACTTGCTTTACTTTTACAGTTCGGATTGTGAAGTTATGAAGAATTTTCTTAAGACGTCGAACCATAATCGACGACACAGTCTTACAAATCGAAAATTATTAGCATTATAAAATACAGCAAATTTATCTAAAACTAAAAAGCAACAGAGCCTTGAAGAAGTCACATTACCTCCGTGGCGCAGCGGTAGCGCGTCTGACTCCATATCAGAAAACTTCGTGTTCAGATCACGTCGGGGTCACATAACATTTTAAGTATATATTTTTTCAATAATTTATTGTTATTTTTTTAATATGGTAGATCAAATATTTTAACAGCAATCGAAACCGGGTCATCAAAACACACCCGGTGCTTAATAAATTCATTCTGAATCATCTATATTCCTTCAACTAGATAAACATATTATACACGATTCTGAATTTTGTTCAACTTACTCTGTGTAAGTCTATAACTTTAATATAAACTGCCAAAACTGATAAAAAATCCAACGATACTATTCTAATTGAGTTTCTGTCAACAAAATCTCAGCATTAATGGAACTTCGTTGGGATTTTAATATGCATAAAAGGCCTATTATCATTCCTATTGATGCCGACCAAAGTGGCCTATCAAGTGAACAAGAGCGTTGGTCAACCAATTTAAAGCTAGCTTACTGAATGGCAGCCATCCAAACTTTAGTCGGATTCTGTGATGGTGGCCATTTGTATTGCGTATATTGCTCTTCTCCTTTCAATAGAAATGACTACCAGATAGTGATTCTAGGTTTCAAAATGATCCATGTTTCGTTATTTTGGGAACACGTTCCGACACGAAGCAAACAAATAACTACATTCAGAAAATGAACAAAAGGACAAATTAAAATTACAAATATCTGAGCTATGCCTGAAAATATTTTTTTTCTATCCAAGGTGAACATACATGTATGTCATTCTCATATCTTTTTGATCCCCTTTCGTAAAAAGTAGCCAGTAATAAGTCTTTGATGCCTATTTTAAATAATAAGAATTCTCCAACAATATATTTTGCGCTTTAAAACCTTATGGAGTAATATTTAACCGCAAGTAACGGTCCTCCATTCACTAGGGAAGTAATTAAAACTGGAAGGGAGAAAGGATTTTATTAACGTTCTGGCTACAAAAAGCAGTTAAAGCAGCAGCAGTTAAAATATAAATCAGGTAGAGTTACGGTTTTCTTTTTACGTAACAAAAGATATAAATAACACAAAAAATTTAAAACCTGTTTGCATCTTTCATATGAAATATTAATCATAACACATGCTACTGAACTAGCTGTTTATTACCTGTGAGTTTAAAAAATGGTATAGACTATAACATTATTTTGATCCTTGTTGTATAAGCACATAATTTACTCACAGTTAAAAGAACACTTTTGTAATAAAACAAAGAAATGCATGATGAGGAAAACTGTAATTGGCCTTGATGTTTACTTATAAAACTCTGCATAATTATGGTGAAAATGCTGTTGTTTTCCTAATAAATAAATTAATCGTGAATAATCACTATAATTACAAAAATGGTACCACTTAAAATGTTACGTGCAAATTATACAAAAGCGTTTTCAGCAATTTCTGTTTAATCGAATGACTGCATTATTTGCTTCCATAAGAGTATTTTTGTTTGCGAAATAGAAAACCGTTGCTAAAATAGCGCTGGCTCCGAGCCAGACTACAATGTGAAGTGATTGACTCAACAAAAGAGCTCGTTCTCTTATGCATGTTGATGAGCGTTGCATTAAGTCTGTATTCTGCGAATAGTTTTATTAATTAGCCTTTTTAAGGATATTTCGAGTTTTTATATATATCGGTTATAAAAAACTCGAAACAACAATAATATCAGAATTACATTGAAAAATACTAATCTACTTTTGATTTAATCTAAACCATCACCGGTGGTAGGTCCCTGTTTACATGAGACCGACTGGGGTACCACCGCGGTGCCTATTTCTGCCGCGAAGCAGTAGTGTGAAAACACCTGCTGTGTTCCGGTTTGAAAGGCATCGTAGCCAGCGTATTACTGGGTAAACGAGACTTAAAATCCTATGTCTCACGGTAGGCAGCGCGTTGGCGGTACCACTAGTGCTTAATGTCTATGGGCGTCGGTGACCACTTCCCATCAGGTGGCCCGAATGTTCGTCTGCCTGCGTATGCTATAAAAAAAAAACCATATTTAATTAAAAATTAATCTGGTTTCAGAAATTTCTTTCTTTACGATGTTAGCAATGTATATGTCACCCTTTTTAAAAATACTAAGGAGGCTATTACTCCGATATATATGTATAGACACGTTTTGGATTTTTTCTAGCGTTAGTGATCTTGGAAAACAATGATGGTACATATGTATAATAATGAACATACAAAACACATTCAATAATTTCTTCAGTCAAAATAAAAATTCATAAAAAGTGTATGAAACCAACGCGAAAAATCCGTAAAATTGTTGATATCATTACATTTAAGTGTGTTTAATACACTTTACATTAATCGCTTAAATAATAGAAAAACATATCGTATCGCCTTTGTAATCGGCTCAATTGCATAAATATTTTATGCAGTGTAGTATATGTATGCATTACTTAATCAACTGCAGATATTTCAATAACTTGGTATTGAGTAAATTGTTCGTAAAGTTTTTAACTAATCGAAAATAACATTAAACTTGATTTACTCAACAAATAATACGGATTTAAGCGAGTTTTAATTCTTTAAAATTTAAAATTTACGATATAATGATCTGTCGTGGCAGATTATAAAAAGGTATGGGTTTTATTAGTTCGTTTCAACAGTCTATTACAATGAAGGAAAGCTAACATTTTATTTTTGTCTTTCCTACTACTATGATATTTTACTTTAAAAGCTTTCCTGGAAATTATTGTTAAAATGGACATAGTTCTGCATTTAATAGCGGTAGCGAAACAATTCTTAAAAATAATATTGTCGGGTCAGGACGTTTTGAAATACTTTGATATCCAGATGCTGCTAAGTGGCGTTGGCAGATTTCCATAAGTTCTTCTACTAGAGTTCATTTAGACCCATTGTAATAAGAAAAGTTATGGATTTTATATTTAAACGATAATTAACTGCTTCTTAAGTACACTTAGGTTCATGATAGTGTCCTCCAAATAAAATTTATGTACATAAGAAATATCAGTTAACTTTAAAAATGATGACTTCTATTGCACTTTGATATTTTTAGGTTATCATATATAGAAAGTCAATTAGCAACACGTATAACATCTTAAGTTCTACTATCTGGAACAACGGATCGGAAAGATGTAGTAAAACTCTAAATTTATACTAAAGTCACTCTTAATTGTAAAAAAAGGGCGAGTCATTGAATGAAATCAAAGATATTGGCAAACTAAGGCTTTCACAAAAAAGTTATAAGTACTGAAGTTTTCCATAAGTTTCAATTTTTTTATCTTTTAATCTTGATCGACAAATCAATCTTTGACGAAAGTACTTTGACGACAAGATTCCTTTCCTTTTGAAGATTTGAATCTAAAACCTGTATGGTAATTCACGTAGACCTATAATCACGAACGCGCATAGCGAAATTTTACAGCATTAACAAACGAAAACTCTAACTGAGTTGTTAGCCTTTTTAAATTCATTGGATGGCTTAAGATCATTTTAAGAACACTCTATAGCGAAAAATTTGTGGCGTAACGATCTATGTCCTACTTTCGTTTTTCTAACAAACACTATAAAACAGCAGATTCGTTAATTAATGAAACTTTCTCCATAACTATTGAATTGTTCGTATCTATTTGATTCACACAGAAACGAAAAGGTTTACCGAAAAAAGTTAAAGTAAAATTACAATGTTAGAACAATGATATTTATGTTGGAAACTTTTCAGCGAAGTCTTTATTAAACTTTTTCAATTTTTTTACCTCGCGGTAGCTACTCTGTTTACTATTAACAGTGGAATTTGTTTCACCTTTTTAATTTAAGAACTTTATGAATATATTTCTTTGTTTAAATATTTTGTGTTACTAGATTTGATATAAAACACTTTGTTCATCACACTATACTTTTCTTGAAGAAGACATGAATCTACACCCTGGAGTGCCTACTGCTATGGGATCATTAATCACTACGCTAAAGGGGACAAAGGCATGACGTGCCATCTAAATACTTTTAACATGGCAGAAAATATAAGACAGAAATAATCTTTTGAAGACAAAGATTTTTTTGAATGTGATTTAATTTTTGTTTTGAATTTCACTAGAACCCAACGGCAAAGATTTTTTTTTTCAATTATCTTTTATGCATTTTTAACGTAGTAATTTTTGTTTTTTCGATATTTTTTACCTCATAAGATTTATTTAAAAAAATATTGCTTAATGCAATTCATCTAGGAAATTCATTTCAGAACGTTAAAAATTTAAGTACTTACATTTCAATACTTCGAATGATTTTTTTCACTTAAATCATACTGATTGTTTTATTTAATCTGCATAAATAGGCAGTAGAATAGTAAAACTTTTCAAAATTTAGTTTATTGAATTGAAATCTTTTATCATATTACAATCTTTACTGTTCATCGTTCTGAGTAGAAAAACAGTAACAGTGAAATATTTTTGGAGACTTTTTTATGATTATTTGAAATTAGAGCGGATAACAAAATGCTTTTACACGATATTGCTTTGCGATTTCTTTATCGTATAAATCTTTAATAAATGTAAAAGCATTATTTGTGCCTAAAAGCTGGGTAAGGCACATTACTTTGCATTAAATAAAGATGAAAATGTTTGTAAAGAATGAGGCATATTATTAAAATATTATTAAAATAAAATAAAATAAATTATGTCTGCTGAGACTTAAGCCGTAACGCTGTAGTGTTTTCACAGTACTGCTTTACGTCCTAAACTGCCCCTAACGGCCCAGCAAATATGAGACATACCACCTATAAAAAACACAAACTCTTTGTATTGATATACTTTCTTATTTTTAGAGGTCGATCTATCGAATAACATTATTCATACATATGATCTCCCATGCGATTTAGCATTTGACTAGGGACCGACCAAAGAAGTACAAGCAATTAGTGTGTAAACACTACTGTATTACGCTTAAAGAACAGAATAGTTACTTTAATATTCCCTAAGCCGATTCGGACTATGGTTGATGACCTATATTAAGGATCAGACAACTACACTAATTACTCAAAATATAATGATCAATTGTAACACACGTGCACTTTTCCTTCACTGTCATAATAAGATAAGACGAATCACCGACCGAAACTGCCTCCGTAGCCTAGTGGTATGGGCGTGTGCTTTAGAAATCGGAGGTTGTGGGTTCGGATCCTGCGGGGACTCAACTAATTTTAATTGTTGTTTTCTACTTGGTTAGGGCTATTTGGACTGATCACCCAAATGTCTGATAAGTAAGATAATCCATGCGTCGGATGGGCATGTAAAAGTCGGTCCACCCTCCAACCCGCATTGGATAGGCGTGGTGGCCTAATATAGAAGAGGAGGCTTACGTCCAGCTTTACACAGGCTGATGATGAATCTCCGACATACTGACCGACCGTATCCAAGCGTGGAACAAGTCACCTTACTAGTAATTTAGTGGCACATTGCCACCCCACACGCAGCTACATTGCCCCTAACCATCTAGGAAACAACAAAAAAAGTTGTTGAGTCCCCGCAATATTCTAACTCACTGTTTCCGGTTTCTAAAGCGCAAGCCCATACCACTAGTCTACAAATCAAATAACGAAGAATTAAATATATATATATATATATATATATATATATATATATATATATATATATATATATATATTTTTTTTTTTTTATGGCATACGCAGGCAGACGAGCAGTCGAGCCACCTGACGGGAAGTGGTCAACGACGCCCATAGACATTGGCAATAACAGTGGTATCGCCAACGCGCTGCCTACCGTGAGACGTAGGGTGTTAAGTCTCGCTTACCCAGTAAATACGCTGGCTACAGTGTCCTTCAAACCGGAACACAGCCGTGATTTTACACTACTGCTTCGCGGAAGGAAATAGGCACCGCGGTGGTACCCACCCAGTCGGTCTACTGTAAAAAGGGGACCTTCCAAATGATATATATCAGATGTATTGAGCGTATTGTAATAAATACAAAAATATTTACAAAACTTTACTCTCTAAAGAATTACTTAATTAATTGCTATGCCAGCTGTACTTAAAATATTGATGCGTTTTTGTGTAAGAACCGACAAAGAGATAACTATCCAGTTAAAATACAATGTTCTCGTAGCTCGAACTCTGCTGATATAACATAAGGGATTTGCATAAAGAGCAGATGTACTGCTTGAATTTATTTGCATAGCAATAAACCAAGAGAGATATTTGCAACAGGCAACAGTCAAGCAAATCACTAGTCTTAAATAACAAGTACGCCTTTGTATATTTTGTAGTAATAATTTCATGAATTTACTTTTATGGCACGCGCAGTTGAATTTTCGATCGCAATTGTTTTTCTGTGTAAACTAAATTGAAAACAACATATTTAATGACAACCATCTTTTTTTTTTTGTTGGTGGTATACGAATGACTCTACGACGCAGCACTTGGCAACTTGCCAATCCACTGGCAATATGCCATTTACTATTACATTTAGTATAAACACTTAATGAAACTCACTATCAAGTTTCTTAATTGTTATGGTTTCCACTGCAAGTATTTAGCAACACATGGACCAATTCAATGGATGTCTGGTGGAGTTAACCGACATCGCTTGACCTTGAGAAGCAAACAGTAAGTAGTTATAAACTCCTTATGAAAAATGCATTTCGTTGATATTTTTATCAAACAAATGCAATAAATTACAACTTATCTTCTTAGCTTAATTGCCTCCGTAGACTAGGGGTAAGGGCGGGTACGTTAGAAACCGGAGGTCGTGAATTCAAATCCTGCGGAACCCAACAAATTCTCAATGTTATTTCCTAGGTGGTTAGGGCAATTTGGGCCGATCACCCAATTGTCTGAAAAGTAAGAAGATCCAACCGTCAGATGGGCATGTTAAGAGTCAACCCGCATTGGACCAGCATGGTGGGATACGGTCCAAAACCCTCTATGGAGAAGGCGGTGCATTAGGGGAGGCCTATGTCCAGCAGTGGACTAAGATGGGCTGATGATGACAGCTAATCTCTTCAAGGACAGGTACTTACATTGAATCAAAATATGTTAACCCTTTTTAATTGAGCGCTCTATTTGGTCTTTTAGAATTAACTTAGAAGTTCTTGATATCTAAAAAATATCGGTAAGGTCTTGGTTTCAATTGAATAAATATTTAGTGTCCACTTAAAGTAGTAATTAGGTTTAGTTGCTAGAAATGATTACACGGATCCATTTAAGCCATGCCTTGACTTCTAGTTACGTAGGTCATTACATTCTAACGTCACCTACCTAGCGAGATACGGAGCTCTAGTTGCATGATAGTTTTGAGTTAAATCAAGAAAATATTACTTCATCATTTTCGTTGCATGTTTAGTTCTTACCTTGAAGGCAGCGATAGTAAAAATTATAATTAGACCATTGACTACAAAATATCATCGTCGGCATCGTCATCCTGTAGTAGTCTACTTCTGTACATAGGCCCTAATGCGTGCATTCTCCATTAGGGGGTTTTTAGACAGTATCCTGCAGGGGCGGACAAATATAACTAATAGTAAATATTTTATAGTGAGTGACCATAGGTCATAAACTAATATTTCTAACACCTTATTTTATTTCGAGACATTTTATTAGATTTTCGAACCAGTGGATGATTTTCTTACTTTGTACGGTAACACTGATTTTATACATACTTTCATTAAAACCTTTTCGTAAACTTTGAAAAATATTACTATTATTTTCTATTTCAATGCAGCCCGCGAACATGCTGGAAAGCTTATATAAAGCAAACAATAAGTATCGAGTTCACCCCTCGACACGATTGATTCTGAATGCTATTAAACAGCGTTGGCATAATTCCAGATCTTCTTCTGCAAGGGTTATCCATTCAGTTTTATTTTATAATAAGATTCTTCGATATACATTTACTATGATCATATTTTCTAAAATAATAGACAGTAAATACTTTATATAGAAGATCTCGGTTTGAACTTACTGATCAATAACAAAAATATGTGGCTCATTGACTATTTGGTATTGATATGTTTGTGTTGTGTATGATTTGGAATAACTATTTCTTATTCCAAGGAAAATCAGTTAAGAACCGAAGAATAATCACCGCCAAAGGGGATTGCGGAGGTAAACGCGTACATGCAACTGCTAGTGTATGCATAATCGGCATGAAAATATTTAAGCATTAAATCTACTTTATAAATTTTAAAAGATAAGGGCTACCTAAAAGTTAATGACCTTACCGAAACACTTATATTTATGTAAAAAATATTTACAATTATGGTATTTTTTTCTTTTCCAGTGGCAGTCTAATTCTCGGCATTTGTTTGACTATTTTAATTTTTATTAAAACCACGTCGTAGCGTAATTTTAACAATTGATTGTCGTAGCTGACGAATGTAACTTTTTACGTATATTATTGTTTATATACAACTTTCACATTAGACTAATTTAGGAAGTACATACATTGCGGTGCTTTTTTAGCCTCAATGTTCCTTCTTCTTCCCTTTGTTCCGGTTTGCATGACATAATATGTTTATATATTTGCTTTCTTTGAGGGTAGGTGGATATAAGGTAAAGATTTTGTTTAACTTAGCTCCTGTAATTTTTATTATCAATATCACAGTTCTTACCTAATTTTTGATAAACCTTAGCTTTTAAAAGTAAATAACAGTGAATCCTAACAGTTGGTATTAAGTTTATGTAGTTTTACAAGTCTACATTTATTCACCACCTGCCAGCACTTCAACACTCAACACTGCACTAACTTGAGTCAAGATGTCCAATTTAACAGATGTTATTAACACTCAAAAAATTAGAAGACAGCATCTCAAAGCGATTCGATGATCTCCAGGCGCAGATATCCAATGCAGGGTCCTCAAAGGACACAGTTGCCAAAATCGGTGACGAGCTCCGCTGCTTCAGAGAGCTTGTATTTGGTATACTCAGTCTCCTAAGGCAACAAATTAAAGAGTGTGTTAATCAAGTGGATAACATCAATGCAAATAGCCGAAAAAAATCTCTCATCATACTGGGTCTCCAAGAAAAGGAGAAAGAGAAATGCCCTGAGTTACTTTTAGATATATTTAAGCAAAAACTTGGCCTTAAAGACATTTGCAGCACATATAAAAACATGTCACCAAATAAGCGAACGCAATAAGGAACATCTAAGGCCAATCTTGGTAAAATTTACAAGTTTAGAAAGCAAAATACATGTTTGGAAGGCCAAGTCCAAGCTTAAAGGATCCTCCCTATCTATGAGGGAGTTTTAACAAAACCTAGGCAAGCAATTTTTGTTAAGGCTAGACTTAATTTTGGGATGCGTGCGGTCTGGACCTCTGGCGGTATCATCTGCATCAAAACATCTTGTGGCACAACTCACAAAATCACTGCCGAAGAGGACCTTACTATTTTACTAAATAAGTATCCAAAGATGCCGGGCAAGTCTTAATTATGTCAATTATCAAAA
This sequence comes from Lamproptera curius, assembly GCA_029286875.1. NCBI lineage: Eukaryota > Metazoa > Arthropoda > Insecta > Lepidoptera > Papilionidae > Lamproptera > Lamproptera curius. Next base: position 1,692,019 of record JAGSMT010000086.1, read on the forward strand.
ACATTCATTTACATTTAAGATATTATTGCTTAATAAGTTTTTTAGATAATTCACCTTCTAGTAAATTGTCCTTATGTTCATCATTTGTGTTTAGCTATATTCCATGTGTACTTCTTATATAATTTTAATTTTCTTTATAATAAGTCACCTAGCTAATAATTATACTATTTTAATTGTAAAATATGCTCAAAACTACGAACAGTAATTGTTAATTTTATTTTTGTCTCGGCACAAGTGTCATATTCAAGTGAAGGTTAAGTCAAGAAGACATTACGACTTTGGAATGCGTTCGGATATTTCATTTTACTTGTTTATTTTTACGTCTCATTGTATTAAGATATTTTTTTTTTATAATCTAACGTTAATTTTATTATTTTTTTTGTATTTTTATGCATGAGCGTACGCATATGTATATATATAATTTCTTTCTTCTTAATTTAAATCTGTTAATAATCTAGCATTTTTTCTTTCTTCTCTATTTCCGTCAATTTATTGTCACAGCTGGCGGGTGGTGATTAGATAATGTTTTTTAATTGTTTATAAATTATTATAGCAAATATTTTTATTTATTCATAAAATTATTTAAGTATTTTTATTTTTTATTATTTTTATTTCATTTACTTATTATACATAATTATATTAATGTCCACTGAATCAGATGATGAACTATTCTATTCTGCTGATGATACTGCTAGTGATAACAGTTTTAACTCTATTCCTGGTTCTTTGGGTGATTCTCTTTTAAAAAATTCCCTTTGCAAGTAATAACTTATTAAATATTTGTCACATAAATGCCCAAAGTGTTCCAAGCCACTATAATGACTTATGCGAAGCATTTTCTAGCTGTGACATGCACGCCATTCTGGTCTCTGAGAGTTGGCTCAAACCGCATTTGCCTTCGTCAATGTACGCTCATTCTGGCTTCGTCCTAATAAGTAATGATTGCATTGACAATAGAGGCAGGGGTGTGGCAATATATTTAAGATATGACCTCAAATTTGAAATTATTACTTGCTCCCCAAAGTTACTCAGCTTCTGTTGAGTATCTTTCATTGAGATCAGTTGTATCATTGTTTTATCATCATGTTGTATATTGCCCACCCAATGTCGATTATTTCACCGATTTCGAAATGGTCCTGGAATCATTGGGTCCAATGTACTCTCACCACGTCAACATGGGCGATTCCAATACGACCTCTAACTTCTGATTCTCCTCGAACTCTTAAACTCTTACATATAGTCAAGTCAAGTTCTTTACTAGTTTTACCGCTCCAAGCTATCCATCACAACCTATCCGGTAAAGATACTTGGCTTGACTTAATCTTTTCATCAAATCCATGTATGATTCCTTCTCATGGTCAATTTCCTGCTCCAGGTTCTTCTCATCACGACCTTATTTTCCTTTCCTACACCTTAAAACCACCTAAACCTAAACTCAAAGTTCTGCTCTTGCGTTCCTTTGCGAAAATTAATGTTGATGAACTATGCAATGATGACGAAAAAATTGAATGGTAACCTTTGTTTCATGAGGAATCCATTGACAAAATGGTAAGCATTTTCAACAATGTAGTTTACATATTGTATGATACCTATGCAGCAGTAAAATGCGTGAAAATTAGGCGACTACCAGTGGTTGACAGAGATAATAAAAATTGCGATGAGAAAATCACCGTAGTGAAGATAATTGAAAAGTTACTGGTGCTATGCGACTTTTATATAGGCTTAAAACCTTTTGCCCTCATCAACCAAGGCTATGCTTGTGCAGACTTTGATATTTCCTCTCATCAATTATGGTGACGTGTCTACTTTGACCTGAATGCAGATCACCTCAACAAACTTGACCGACTTCTTAATAACTGCATTCGATTCTTTTTAATCTCCGTAAATTTGACCGGCCGTCCGTCTCGGCCTATCGTGCCCATTTGAAGTGGCTACATACGCCAAAAGACGCTCTCTACGGCGCTTACTCTCTTTACTTTCCTTGACTCAATTTTACTGCTATTCACATATCATAAAAATTTCAGTATCTATGTGAAGTCAGCAACAAAAACCTTCGTTCAACGAATAATCGTTTGCTATAATGTCCTATCCACCATTCTGACTTTCACCATTCGTCATTCCTCTTACAATCGATTCATTATATATATGTATACATATACGTATTATCATAATATTTTATACTTATTTGCATTTAAAACAAAGTTTTAAGTATGATTCAGCTTGAGTTTCCACCTACCTAATTTCTCTTCATCGCGTAATGGTTGACTGGTAGAGAATGCCTTCGGCATTATATGTTTTTGTACATAAAGTGTAAAATAATAAATAATAAATAATACTTGATCTCAATACTGGGTAAAAAGTATGAAATTCCTCGACTACTTGAGTTTATTTCTACATTCCTTATGAGTAGTAAGTTTATTATATTATTTCTTAGCATAGGGAGAATAACTTGATTGTCTTATCTCTTCGTTTTAAAAATAAATGGTTAATTTGTATTTATTTCTTAATAAAATTTTGTAGAATCTTTGAAATGTTAGATCAGCCCGTTTCAAATCAAAAGAGGAGTAATTTGAGTACTGTGATTGCAAGAAACTCTTACACAATATTGGTAATTGGATTGAGAGCGTATCAACTGATTTTATTAACTTTTGAATATAATAAATAAAAACTATCTTACAGTTACATGAATTGTAATAAACACGAAAAGAATAATATGCGATTTTCACAAACATGCAAAGCAAAAAGTAATTTATATTTAAAATATTACTAAAAAAAAGTAGTTTATACTTAGAGTATTACTAAATTCAAAGTCGTCTATAATACAACATTTTAATTTAAAAAATATTCTTTTGAGAATATGGTATCGTAAAGAATTTTTCAGTAAACGTGTGCAGTTGAGGTGTATTTTAACTTCAGGCTTTCAGAAGAGCTAAGTCTTATACTGACTTAGTCCACAGGTAAATCTAATTAAATCCTATTATTATGTTCCACTTACAAAGTTGTCCACTTAAAGTTTAACTTCTTGCTCCTCGTTATTCCGATAATATTGTGAAACGTTATTGACTGCGAAAAGTTTGAGAGAAGAGAAAGTATCGAAAGAGTTTTTTTTTAGTTCTAGTTTCGTGGCAGTGTAGTTTAAATTACTTAAAAAATGTCGAGCTAGTTTCTATCGACACTGAACTTTTTAACCTGGGCTAAATCAAATTTATAGATTTTAGGAAGCATAATGTAACAGAAACAATTATAGAATATTTAAAGAAATATGTCTGTATTTATTAACAAATAATATATTAAAATAAAAGACTATTTATCAAACGATACTTTTATCACCCTAAGTAGTGACGGACAGTCAAAAATAGCAGACGCCGATTATTTCTATGCTATAGAAGTAAAGCGAATTTGCTTGACACGCCTTGCTATCATTTACCATCTTACAGTGGTACTGCCCCAGGCTCCCTGTAAATATGGGACCCACCACCTCTGAGCTACCTTTTTCAGACTTTATTCATCATTAGCTTAATTAGAACGTTAGTCATTACTATACAATTGCCACTTTTTATTTTACTGTCTAACTTAAATGATAATTTATGTTAATAAAAACGTCATTTCATCTCGAGGGTGATCGTCCCAAGAACTCTCGGTTCTATAAGCTATATAACAGACCCGTTGCCACTTTGTTTGCTAGTTTTGTGAGTCATGTCGGTTAATATCGTTAGTAATACTGCAGCGTACTGCAGATAGCTATTAGCACTACTAATAATAATACTAGGCACTTGATACACTTTACGGACAGCAGCGCCGTCTCAATATCGTAGGTCATCACTAGGAACACAGGAAACCTTACCATATGGTAAACTTACACTTATGATCCTGGACATCATTGAATGTTTGGTTATCATGATAAAACCTTTGTCTATTTTCTGTGAGGGTGCTATTTGCAATGGGAGTTTATCATAAAGGATCCTCTTCTCTCCTTGAAGTAAGACCACTAGTTCCGTTACTTTACTTTGATTAAACTCTTGTTGTTTTTATCCTCTTTCCATTGCCTTGTTTTGCGGTAAAGTCCCCATCACATGACTCGTTAAATATCTTCATATGTTACCTCAATCTTATCGAAGGAGTATTTCGACGTGGACGTATATACCTGTATCATCATCATCATCATCATCATCAATCGGCCTGTGTTAGTCCACTGCTTGACATAGGCCTCCCCTAATGCACGCCTTCTTCATTAGGGGGTTTTTAGACCGTCTCCACCACGCTGGTCCAACGCGGGTTGGAAGCTGGATTGAATTTTTACATGCCCATCCGACGAATGGTTAATCTTACTTTTGAGACCATTGGATTAGCAGCCGAAACTGTCCTTACCAACCAGAAAACAACACCACCATACACCATCAGCCTGTGATAGCCCACTGCTGAACATAGACATCCCCTAATACACCTCTATCCATTAGGGGGTTTTTAAACCGTATCCCACCACGCTGGTCCAATTCGGGTTGGTGGGTGGACCTACTGTTTACATGCCTATCCGACGCATGGTCATCTTACTTTTCAGACAATTGGGTGATCGGCCCAAATTTCCCTAATCAACTAGGAAACAACAATGCAAATTTGTTGAGTGCCCGCAGGATTCGAACCCACGACCCCCGGTGTCTAAAGCCCACGCCCATACCACTAGGCTACGGAGGCAGTTGAAAGCAACGATAACATAAAATTGTTTCCCCGCGGGATTCAACGAGGGAACCCACGACCTTTGGCTTATAAAGCAAGGACCAATACCGCAAGGTCACAAAGGTGGTTATAATAGTGGTAATAGTTAAATATATATATATATATATACAGGTCATACAGGTATATATATATACCTGTATGACCTTCAGCAAATATAGTTTGTATATTATGAGAAAAGGGTATGTAAATCTTGACGATATCCCATCCTTTCTCTGTTTTGAGACTTTATTTTGTGATTTCTCAATGCAGCTTATTCACCTGCACTGCTATTCTCCGTCATTATCTCGCCAATAATTAATGACCACGCGATGTACGTTGTCAGGTTTAACCGTCGATCTTATTAACGAAATCCCAACCGGAGTTAATTAGACCCCCTGCTCCGGCTTTATCATGACCGCTACTGTAGCCTGGGATGCCAGGGACAAAGCGTACATAACTTACATTTTATTTAAGAAGAAGTTTTTGAACGTTTACCGCGCCCTGCAAGCGGGTTGGTAACGGCAGACCTTAAAGACTATTCACATCTCAAACTCATTGATGGCTCTATCAGCATTTTAGGATCTGAAAGCCGTGATGGTTTTTATTCAATGCTACCGATAAATTATTGGAACCAAGTATCTATTCGCTTAGTCACCGTTTACGACACTTATGTAAAGAAATCGTGGGGCTAAGTCATTCTTTATACTATATATAGAATACCTCACTGTGAATCTTACCGCTGCGGCATAACAATTTAAGTAGTATTAATCTATAAAATTGTTTAAAAATGTTTCTCTATATTTTTTATGTATTAATAATGTCTTCAACTATAAAACATTATGTTGCAGTATATATATATATATATGTGTGTATTACAGTCCAAGACATTTGATCTTTCGCTTTCGCCCCTATGAGTTCATTTTGCTTTGTATAATGCTGGTTAAATATAATCTTAGTATAAATTGTAAAATTTCTATCTCTTGAGAGTGCATTTCATTAGGGGCTTATGTTTATTAGTGACTGGCGTAGAACTAGTGAGATGGCAATTTGCCAAGTTCTATACCGTAGTAGTTTGTTTGCGTCGTGATGAATATGTTTATTGTGTTAAGCTTATTAGCCATTTCAGAAAGGGGAAAGCTAAATATTGTCTCTGACTGATAAGTTAATACTTAAACGTGTTTAAAATAAGAATTTATATTTTTTAAATTCCGAATAGTTATTAGTTTCGTTTAAAATGTATTATAGTGTAATATCTATTTCCTGGATTTCTTACTTCTAACACATAATGTGTTAAAATATATAATATTTCCTTTCAACTACGCGAATACTACTTTTATAAACTAATAACATTATAACATAATTCTTTTTTTTTATGACTTCTATTTTTTAGATGAACTAATTATAAGCATATTGATACACGATAAAATAGTAATGATCTGCCTCCGTAGCCTAGTGGTATGGGCGTGTGCTTTAGAAACCGGAGGTCGTGGGTTCGAATCCTGCGGGGACGCAACAAATTTTCGTTGTTGTTCCTGTTGGTTAGGCAATTCGATGAGACCCAATTGTTCTGAAAAGTAAGATGATCCATGCGTCGGATGGGCATGTAAAAAGTCGTCCACCCACCAACCCGCATTGGACCAGCGTGGTGGATACGGTCCAAACCCCAATGGATAGGGTGTATTAGGGGAGGCCTATGTCCAGCAGTGGACTAAAACAGGCTGATGATGTATGTATGTATGTATGAGTTAAATATATATTGACTTTCAAAACGGGCTTATATGTAACTTATAAAGAGTTACACTTTTAACTATTAAATAAACTTGATTATGCCATATATAACTTCCTTGCGACGTGGAAATAATTAAACCTGGAACCACTTCCAGGTTTCCCACGAAAGATTTCATTAACGTAAAGATGTCAAGTGCGGAAAATTCTCTAGTATGTACCCTATAAAATTGCGACTTCCTCGGACTTCGGATTAAACAATGAAAGGCGGAACTAGAAGTCGTATTTAAAGAAAGGAGTATATTTTTATGTTAATAAATTCATGAGGTGATGATTTTGTCTTGAACAAAAAATTTAAAGAAATAAGTATATAATTGGTACATTTGTAAATTTTTTTTTCTGCTAAGCATAGGATAGCGAAGCTATCTGGCATTTCGTGGAAACTAATTTTCAGGAAAGCCATGAAAGATAGCGCTGAATTTATCTTAGTATTATAAAGTTCGAAGACACTTAGTCTAATAAATTAACAAATTTACCTCAAGTCGAATACTATAAATACACTCTCAATAAGAATTCTAATATATCGTTTAGACAACGTTGCATCGGGACAGCTTTCGGAACATCGATCTTCTACATCGACTTTTCCCCTCACAACATCTTTCTGTATCCATAATCATGATTCTTACACGTTTTTAATGTGTGTTCACAACAAGATAAGGTGAACATCAATTGAGAATAATTGAAGGGTGGTAGGTGTCCTTATTACAGAAAACCGTACCGCATGTTTAACGCAAATACCATTCTACTTTATTTCTGATGCAAGCCAGTAGTGTTTTAACACAGTGTCATATTTTAATAATTAGTATGTAGGTAGTGAAAATATTAAGATAATTTGCGAATGCTTGAGAAGGTTATTCTCCTCTTAACAATGGACCGTCTGGGGAAACAGCATCACGGTGGCTATTTCTTCCCCTAAGCGCTAGTGTTTAGACTAGTCTATCGTCTTCTGGTGTGAAGAACACCGCAGCCACCGATATTTTAACGAGACGTAATGTCTTAAGTCTTAACGTAACGAGCAGTTTGTGGCATCTTATGCCGTTTACCGAATCATTTGTCCGAGAGAAAAATACTGAGTCTCAGAATCATTTCTTTCTCATGTCCAATAATTATGTCTAGTGAAGCTTTTGTTATGCTCGATATTTTGTGTTTAGGAAATATGTATTTAATATTATTATACTACGAGTTAATAATTGTAGCATACGTATGAAGCCTAATTCTTACCCCTAATTCTGATATACTCAACAAGTGTCAGGTGTTAAACCGTAGACGAGTCTAAATTTGCAAATACGCGTACAAACATAGAATAAACATTTCTTTTACCTATACTTTTCCTTTCTATTTTTCTTAATTTAAGATCGACACGCTTAGCTTAGTAGTAAGTGACCTTGACTGTTGCACCAAAGATTGTGGATTCGTTTATCAACACGGAAAAAATATTTTTTAATGAACATAGTGTTTATTTAGTCTGGGTGTTTGTATCTTTGTAATGAAAATCAAGTCAATTTATTTATCAGTCATCTAGATTCCATACCTTTGTTGAGCTTGGGACTAGAAGATGTTGAGTTCTACAAAAAAGTTTATTTTTATTACAAATTATTTTAAAACAAAAATAAGCAATCAATAATATATCCTTAATTGACAAATAAACTTTATTTCTGATATATATATTAAGTAAATTAAATAATTACACCCTATTATATGAAAAAGGTAAATTTGCCTCTCTAGTACAAAAATTTGCTTAAAACTTAATATATATAAAAAATATTCGGTAGTAACTCGCTGATATATTTTTTACTGATTTTCTATAAACCTAAGTTATCAAGAAATGGAAAAAGCCTGAGCATTCTACCAATATATTCCCGCATCAAATACAGACCCTCTCGTTTGGTCCCTCGCATCGCACAAAGAACGGGACCAGGGAGGCATAAAAACAATACCCAATTAAGGGATAAATACCAGAATCGTTATAAACAAAGGACTTCTATAACGTGGCAGGCACAAGTGGGATTTTTCCTTTGAAAAGGCGGGAACTAATGAAAGTAATGGAGCCGAAGCCTCGTTTCAGCCTCCTCTTAATCCTCACAAAGGTTCCGCTTGTTGTTTTCGAACATTTTGTAGAAGATATTTTACAATTTTATGCATTTTCATCATGCAACTGACCAAATTGAGATATATAGAGGTGGTAGGTCCCCTTTTTTGATGGCTGCCTTCTGCTGCGGTACCGTTGCGGAGCCTTTTTATGCCGCAACGCAGAAGTGTAAAAATACTAAAGAGTTCCGGTTTGAAGGGCACTCTAGATAGGGTTGCCAGCTTCGGTGACCACATTCCATCATGAGGTCCGAGTGCTCGTCTGCCTTCGAATGCAATGAAATAAAAAGTTATTTTTTTAGTTCTAAAAGGCATGGTGTTGTGATAGTTGATGATGAAGAACACTGTCTGCTTTGAGTAGCAGAGAAAGTTATTAAATACTGTCTACCTACGCCATGTGGTTTCATTTGCATTTGTTAAAATCAATGAATAAATATTATCGTAGCAGTGGGTATATTTGTTACCAATTATCTAACATAATTTTCTGTCAAATATCACTCTTTGATTTTATAAAACACTACAATGAAGATCGTGCACTTGACCCTGTTTTGATACGCACATTGACAAAATCTTTCGATGTGTAGTATGGTGTAAAAAATATTACTGTAGACGTTTTTTTTTTATTTTCATTACTTTAAAGCCCAAGATTATCAACAGTCACTGTTCGCCTATAGGAAATTGAGTTTAATCAACAAAATTGACTATCTAAGGATATATTAAGAAATCTCAAAAAAAATTCAAATAGTAAAAACGATGAAAACTACTGATCATCTCTTATACTTATGTCTACCATCCACCACCAGATGTCTCGTACGGACGAGTCGATGTGTGACACCACCTTGAACCACTCGATACAACAACACTATCACAGATACACATCACTTATCACACACGAGGAGAGTTCCGTTCCGTAGCGGCTTACAGAGATCTGATCTCTATGCGGACACGTCTTTTATACACGATCGCAGATAGACAAAACGTCACTATCGACACTCCTTTTCACTAAGTACCCTCATTAGGAATAGTATTCTGATTATAAATAATAACCATATCCAGTTGCTGATCGCATTGGGATTTCGTTTTGAAAATTCCAGCCTTATATCGTATTTTTACTCGTGCAAAAGATACATCAATTCATACATCAATCTTGGTGAAACAGAGATAAATTTAAGTGTATTAGCCATTCATCAGCCAAATGCAGTTAACCTTTTTGGGTTGCGTAATTTTTAAGCCGAATAAAAACTTTTATTCAATTGATAATGTTGGGATTAGACCCTTAAGCTACTTAACGAATATTAACAAAAATAAGTTGTTTCATGTTTGCCTAGTATTTTTTATTTAATTATTAATTAGTATAGATAAAAAAATAATTTTTATTTCAGGTTTTCAAATTTATCATACATCTGCATTTCTACCATATAAAAAAACCCATAAAAAGGGTATTTAATATGTACAGTAATCGCATGAATAAATTCTTTACTTATTATATTCTTGTGATTATAACATTGCCAACTGCCTGCGTTGCCTAGTTGTAAGGGGGTGTGCTTAAGAAACCGGAGGTTGGGGGTTCAAATCCTGCGGGGACTACATAAATTTTCAATGTTGTTTCCAAGTTGGTTAGGTCAATTTGGGCCGATCACCCAATTGTCAGAAAAGTAAGATGATTCATGCGTCGAACGGGCATGTAAAAGTCGGTCCACCCATGAACCCGCATTAGACCAGCGTGGTGGGATACGGTCCAAAAACCCCCTATGGAGAAGGCGGTGCATCAAGGTAGGCCTAAGTCCAGCAGTGGACTAGCACGGGCTGATGATGAAGATTATACAAAACGCAATACTTCGTAATAAATTCTCAGAAAAGGCGCAGAAGTATTTAACTTTAAAGATGAAAGCTCGCTGTTTATGATCTCAACGCTAGGAATGTTTCCGGTATACAAATCAAAAGGCGACTCAACGTATTGCCCGAACAATAATTTTACGGGCGATTTCGAGTAATGTCTCGTAATTTAAATTGAATATATCTTAAGCTTACCTCAACCTTAACCTTCAAAACGATATTATCATGTAAATATTAAATGACACATTTTCGCCGTAGCCAAATTTTTTGCTGAATTTTACTACCCACCCAGAGGATGTGTCAATGGTGATAGATGCTCCGGCGACAATGATTATGCACTACTCTTTGTAAAAAATGAATTATGATTTTTATACATTCACATAACATTTCCATTAATTCATTAATTTTTTCATCACCACTCCTTTTATCAAAAAAAAATAATAACAAATAGTTTTTAAGACAATTTATCGAACAACCCTCGTAAGTCATCGCTTCATTGTTTTCGGTTACTTCATGTACATGAAGTTAAGTAAGTAGTCTAATTTGGTCAATCTAAAGATTACCCGCATCCAACTTTGAGGATTTTTTAGCTCAAATTGTACAAAGAACAGAATAAAAGAGGAGATTAAAAGGAAACCCAATTAAGGTACGAGTGCCGAGTATCGCGTGTTAAGATAGCATGCAATTATTCCCTGAACTAGCTTGAATAATAGTAATATTAATATTTGTTTATTATATTTTAATAATATTTTGTTCATTGTTATGTTTCATTGTTCATGACACTAATGTTGCTAAACTAAAATAATAATAATAATGTTCTGCAGTCAATTACGACTAGGCGGCCGTCTATATTAGAGATCAGCCAATTACGAAGTAGATATTATAGTGCACAAGTGTTCCTTTATACTCTCAAAGCCGGATGGAACGGATAACCGACACTACTGGAAAGTACGACCTCCGGTTTCTAAAGCACACGCCCTTACCACTAGACGCCAGAGGCAGCTTCTATACTGCCTTTCCAAAAGGCTAAGTAGGTTTCATCTTTCATAGAATGTATTGTTATTATTGTAAAAGTGATAGTTCATTTTGTTAAGGAAACTATAAGAATTTTAAAGAGTATATTTAAAAAATCATATAATGATTTCAATAAAAATTCTATTCGTAGCTATCCTGATTACTGTAACTGTATTAGCAGAGTAAAACAATATTAATAGTAATATTTTAAATCACGTAACTGATACATAATGACGTCAAAGCATCATCATCATCAGCCTTTGTTAGTCCACTGCTGGATATAGGCCTCCCACAATACATACCTTCCCCATTTAGAGGGTTTTTGGACCGTATCCCACCACGCTGGTCCAATGCGGGTGCGTCAAATCGTACAGTGATATAATAGAAATCGTAAATAAATGTAAATTCAGGTTGCACGCATTGTATGTTTACCGAATCCAATTTAACTTATTGAATTAAATTAACGGATTTAGAAAAATGTATGTAACTAATTATAATCGACAATATTTTTCAAAAGTCTAGAATTTCGATTTAATTACCAATTAACGCTCTAGTTTGCACAGCATCAAAATGCCTCATAGCCTACTCATGTATAAACCCTTGAAAGGCATCCTAATGACTTGAGTGTTTATTACACCCTCTTTACAAGTAGTACACGACGGTAAATATTTCTGTCACCAAGGAGAAGCGAGTAAACTAATTATTTCCGGTTGAGACCTAGTCAGCTAATAAAGGCGTAAACAAGACCTAACATTAAATGTCCGTTTACGAGCCGTTATTGTCTTACTGCTTCAATAAATAAATAAAAAACTCTTTAATTATGTTCTCTGATATGCAACATGATTTTTCGTTTAGAACGAAGCTATACAGGCTTACAAGAGTTTCACTTCAAAATGTTGTATACAAAAAATTAACGAAAACTGAAAAAAATACAAGCGTTTACAAACGTAATTTCTTAAGAAATACTTGTAGAGCAATTCAAAGTAAATAAATTAAATGTTGGTTTTTTATAAACACGACTTAGCTTGCCCATTTCAAATATAGCAATAGCTATGTATAAATTATTAATCGTATAAAAGTAACCTTAATATGCTGTCTATATTTTAAGTATTATATTATTTGTATTGTATGTTTAGCTACGATGGGTGCATGATGGGTGCATGTCAAGTCTGAATAGATAAAAATCCCTAAGTAATAAATAAAGAACAAAAAATATTGACCGAGTTTTGGGACATAAGTAAACCTTGTTTAAAAATCAGTTCATTTGAATATGTTACCGATTCTCAACAAGGTACTCAGGTTTGTACTATACAAAAATTACCCTGTATACATAGCACGAAAAGTAGTTACTATTTAAAAAGATTTTTTACCCTTGTATCTTTGAAAAATGACTTAGCTATATAATATATACATATTAAGCCGCCTTACGTTATCTTAAGATCATAAAAATATATTCACTTCCCTTTTCTTAATCTCTATGAAAAAGTGGTGTAACGCAGGAGCTTTATACAAAGGAACATGCAAAGTTATTTCTGCCTTTTATTAGACGTCCTGTATATTTAAAAAAAAGGATTTATCACAATGTGTCCAAATTAAATTTCAACGTAAGTTTTGGTAAAAACACTAAACAGTAAATAAACTAGTTAAACAGAATATATAAACCTCTCAAGACTATAGGAAAGTGTCGGTTATATGTACTTTAAGAAATCTCAAAGAGAATTATGACGACAACTGAACGTCTCTTATACTATAAACATTGAAATGGCTATCGTGACCCCGAAAACGGCCACGATGTCTCGTACGGACGAGTCGATGCATCACACCAGTCAACACAGAACACTATCACAGATGCACAACACTTATCACACACGAGTGAGAGTTCGCTTTCCATGCTGAGCGAAAACTAATACGAGGCTCTCTTCCTAATTTCCTACGTCTTTTGACTGACCTCGAATTGACATAACAGTCAATATCAGACTTCTGTTCATTTCTAAATGTATCCCTTTAGAAATAGTATTCTGACTGAACCTAATATTTTGTTTTTATGGTATAACAGTTTAATTAATCATCTTATAGAATAATCAATTTTAAATGCGTTATACTATTTACAACAAGTTATTAAAATTACCTTCAAATGGATTATAGAATAGTGAATTTTAAACTATTCTGACCATAAAACATACAACGTGCCCTCTGCAAGGAAGTACCGTGAGATAACCGCCACTGCGTTTTAAATCTTTAAGTTTATTTTTATTTTTAACCTCTAAAACGTCATGTATGGCACGTTTTATATACGCACATTAAATGACGTTTTTTTATGAATTAACTTTTATATAAATTTACAATACTTATAAACTAAACTATATTACCTGATTTTTTATAAATAGGGAAAATCTTTTAAAGATACCCAATACCGTGGGGAGCGGCAACCGGGTTATGTGGGATTTCCACCCTCTAAAACTCCTCAGCGTTCCTTCTCCGCGCGTTTTTGGCGGAAAAGCGAGATCGACTAAGTCATGCGATCGCTAGGCCACTCGCGCCTAGTCTCTTGGACTGCATCTTCTAGGATAGGCTGTGGGCCAGCCATTTCCCTTGCTCCAGAGCGTGCTCTTAGCACTGCTAGCACTCTGAGCCATGATGTTAACGGATGTTGGACTCCCCAAAACTATATTACCTCATATTCACTTTAAGTGTTTTATAATTTCAGCAGCGTTAACAATTTAATCGCACGAGTCACACATCTATTATTTCACTTTAATTTAAAATTGTAACAGGTTTTTAAAGTTTATCAGCTAAACGTTTTATTGCGTACAATAAAAAGTATTAAGTCATTTAGCCTCTCACTTTCAAGTTATATAACGATTAGTTTTTTTTTTTATAAATTCACTAGCCACATACGAAATATCAAAACATCTTCCCAATAATTTCAATAACTAATTGAACAAAATTTCATTTTTAAAATAAATTATACGCCTTACTGATAAAACCATTGAAGGTTTCCTTTTTACAAAGAATTAATAGGCCGTAAAGACAAAAAAGCGAGTAAGTTCTGACTTGCTCTAAGTAAGTTTGGGCCATGGGCTAGAGACAGCGCTGGTGGGGTTGCAGAAGAGTGCAAAAGCGTCAATATAACACGTAAGGCGCCAGGAATGAACAACGAGGCCACTATAATCGGTGCGATTCCGACATAACTCTTCTTTGCCCCACGGACGGGTATGCGTAGGCATTTTCCAACGAAAATTTAATAAAAAGAATAGATAATTATAACAACTTAGTAACCCACACGTTAAGTCGAAGCTTCTGTTTAGTCCGCCAAAATGCACAGAACTAGGGAGATATTAAAACAATACCTAATTATGGGATAAACGACGGATTCCTTTTAAACAAAGAACTCTCACAACAAGTGAAATTTTTCTTTTGCGAAGAGCGAAACTAATGAAACTAATCGAGCTGAAGGCCGTTTCATCATTTCTCTCATCTCCTGTAATCTTTGCAAAGGACCTCTTAATGATCTCAAACATTTCGCTGAACATATTTCCAAGTATCGTGCAAATAGGAGCGAGTGAGTTCATGTTAGTTATTTTTGGGATTGTATAAACACTTATTATTGGTAATTATATGCGAACAGACGAAATTCCAAGATTTATATTTATAACATTTCTTATAACTAAATTAATTAAAACAACTGTACTTATCATTCCTCGAAATACTTTAGAAAACAACAGCTATTTTAGTAAAGTACAAAGTATTTTCGATAATCTTACACTTATCAAATACCTTATCAAATCCACTTATTTACGGATTTTCGGTTCCTCAAAATATATTTATTCCCGACGTTTCGGATTCTTTTCAGCATCCATGATCACGGGCAGACTAAGTTGGTATTAAAGTAGAATCCGAAACGTCGGGAATAAATATATTTAAGTAACGCGAAAAATCCGTAAATAAGTGGATTTGATATGTAATCGCGTAAATAAAAGAAATAATTACTCTTACACTTATTACCTTAATCATAATATCGAGAGGTAGGTCTTCTATTTACAGGGGGCCGCCTGAGGCGGTACCACCACCGTGCCTATTTTTCCCGCAATAAAGAAATGGGTTATAATTTCATTTAGAAATTAACTAATTTTCTATTTAATTACTGAATTCCTATATTTTAACTAAGAATAATTATCAGCTTTGGATGGGCTAAGGCTTATAATTATGCAATAAAAGATTTATTTAACCAATTTCTACGTTCAACTCATAGCTATTCTTCTTTGTGCTTAATAATAAGGAAGTCGTAATTTCTTCTACCAGATTAACTGTAATAGATTTAACTCTTGGCAGCCTTAGGTTAATAAAACTTTTCTACATCCAGATTTAATTGCTTTCACAGGGTGAAGAAGTTATGTATTGCTTAATCTAGCTTCTTTATGAGCGGAAAGTTTTTTATTTCTATGCATTGCATTGCCTGCATTATTTACTAGTAAAAAATTCACACTAAATCTATTAATAAGACGTATAATTTAATAATTTTAAGCTTATTTAAGGTTTATGGTCGGGATTTACATAATTTAAAAGCTGTTTTAATTAATACTATAATCGACAACATGTTATTATGTTATAAACGTTTCTTGGAAGAAAAAAAATATTATGTATAAGTTTTCACAGCCAAATAAGCTATCTTGAAAACTTATCGAAGTTTAAAAAACATCCTTGATTATGAACTTGTGTGATTTTTTCAAGAAGTTAACTGAAAAAAGGGTACTAGTCCTTCAGTGCTAGCAATGTGGAAATTTATTTTTTAGGAAGTATTTTTCTTCTTACGTTATCGTTTAGTGAAAATTCGTAATAAGAGAAATTTGTAATAAAATTTTAAGTCTTTATTTAAAGTTAGTACGAGTACCTATACAGTCATTTATATACAGAAAGATTTAGTCACTAATGCTGTAGTCACACTTATTGACCAAATTTTTTAGTGCGTTAATTCTTTTTCATTTAAGCTTGTGCTAAACCGATGTTTAAATCCATCGAAGATAATGGTTATTTAAGTTACCATCATACCAATAAAATTTATTAAATGAAGGATAGAAGGGATATTGAAATTTATTATATGTTATAGCCTATAGATTATGCTATCATATAAGCCATATTATTGTACAATTTAATCAAAATGTATAGAGTACTTTTGATTAACAGGGTAACAAGTATCGAATCATAAGTAGGATCTAAAATTTGTATATTCCAAAATAGAAATGCTAAACTTATTCGTATCAATTATGTGGTTACATTTAAAGAGATTAAAGAGAAATGTTAGCATTAGATCATTTATCATCATCTCATCATTATATTTCATAGCGGAATCAGCTTACCGCAGCTAAGCTGCTTCAAAGTATTCAAATATCTGTTTTGAGACTCTGTATTAAAGTTTTTGTATATTGCTTTGTATACAACGTATAATACTACAGTAGAGAGAATGTAGCTCATATTTGATAGTGTATAACGGAAGTAAAGTTAATATTTAAGTAATAAATCTACAAAAGCAAATATAAATAAATATTTTGTTAACTGATCAGTGATACTACAATTGCAAGGGAACCGTGTCAGCTCAGTTGAAGGTTGCTATATCTTTCCCGTATTGTCAGTTGCTCTTCAAACCAGAACACAACAATACAGACAGGCTACTACTAAATTTAGAACTAAAATAAGTTTTGTTTGTTTCCCCTAAAATCCATTCATTTGCAACTATTACGACATCGGAACACTAAGTGAATAATTTTAAGCTCTTGAGATAGAAGTTTAGCAGCCTTGAATTGATTGTTTGCGAAAATCCTACATCTGATTTAAATTAGGGTTAGTAGTAATGTATCTGTTAACGTAAGCCATTTCTAATTAATAATACCGCGAATGGATTCGCGAATCTACCAGTAATTTAATGAACCACGAACCACTAACAAACAAAGTGTAAAACTTCAGCTCAAGCGTTTTTTTATTATTTTTGTTACTATTAAAAGAGAAAGTCAAAATTTAAAACGCGAACAATTAAAGTAAGCGATGTATTTGCTACTTTAAACAATAGTGTATGAAAATATCTTTATTATAAAAGCGAGGTACAATTCAGCAATATCTGCCTTGCATGAAGAAGTCGTTCTATTTTAAGTGCCACTGCACTGGAAAAATAGTTCTTTGTTGGAATTGTAAGCTTTTGAGTGCATGAGTAAGATATTTATTTTCTGAAAAATCATCTATTCAGAGAAATATTAAAAGAAATGCGGTCACTGTAAAAGTGTTGTCTGAATTGAAAACATCTGCAGGCAATGAGAGGAATGTTTCTTCTTGCGGAAGTCACTTATTTAGGGAGTTTTTAAATACACCCGAGCCGTTTCAAATTTGACGTGTAGATTACAAACATTTAATGAGTCAATTGAGAAGTTTTTTAAATATGTATAGCATAAATCGACGTAAATAGACGCCAAAATTTATGAAACAATCTATCATTTTACCTTTGCGACTTTGTCCGCGTATACCTCCGCCATCCCTCCAAAGCTTTTAATAAGCCGTTATCGCTTCTCAAAGCTTTTAAATAGCTTATCTTTTTATAATAGTAACTAGCAACTTTTGCCCGCGTCTTTGTCTATGTGGTAATATAAAAAAAAAGTTCCTTAACTTTTCTCTAAAAAGTAGCAGTAGTCCTATGTTTGCTCCTGTTATTATCCAGCTGTATAACATCTTTAAGGTAAAATCTCAACAACCCACGTATACAATTCAATAAACGAAAACGAAACAAAAAAAATTTTAATTGGTTTCAAATGACCAACTTTAAAACCTAACTGGTTATTGAAGTGGTTTCAATAAATGTAAACATATTGAAACAGTTCTAAGTTAAAACGACAGTTTCCCGGATAGGGTTGAGGGTTGCAGTAAGGGAAATGCAAATACACAGAGCGGAAACTGCTTCCGGATAGATTTGGTTAATTTCTAAACGACGTAGTTTTACACTCTTTGAAGTTAATTTGAATAAATGGTATGCAATTATTTTACCTCTATATTATTAATCATAGAATGTTGTTTTTAACTTCTTACGAATCACTATATCAATTTCTATAGTATAAGATATATTTAAGGCCGTTACTTATAGTGCTTTTGTAATTTTTAATTAAACCTTGCTTTAGTTATAAAGTTCTAAAAACATACATTTATGTTATACGAAACCAAATTTTTTGTAATGTATGAACAGTTATCGGTGACCGTATATGTGTCATTGAATCAGTATGCAAAGTATGCATTAGTCAAAGCCTAGTAAATTTTAAGTCACTGATGTCCTATAATATCTGCCAAAGATGGTTTAGACAACCGGTACAGAATTTTACATGTTCATCCAACGCATGGATCTTCTTACTTTTAGACAATTGAGTAGTTGATCCTTATGGTCCTGACTAACCAATGTAGACAACCAAAGAAATAGTTATTTTTCCGCATGATTAGAACCTACGATCTCCAGTTTACAATGTAAAGCCCAATACAACTAATTGCGTCTCTTAAGCTTTTTTGTATATGCTTTTATTAATATTTACTAATACTGTAAAAACAAGGTAACATTAGCAACGAAACTATAAACAACAAATAAATATACGCTATCGAGCCTGTTCCCAAATAAGTAAGCTTAGATTTTTTAACCATTAAGTTAAGAAAAGAGGCTTTTGTTGTATGTCGATTATTTTACCGTAAAGTACTTCAACACTTTAATTCGATTCTGAGGGTTTCATCAAGCGCATGATGTCATACAATGTTTTTTAAAATAAAAACAATCGTGGTCACTTGAGGCTCTTCATTATTTAAACGAAAATCAAGCTCGCCTCTAACTACTTTTATTAACCTTTAAAAGTTTTATTAATGCGAGAAGAAATTACGACTTCCTTATTATTAAGCACAAAGAAGAATAGCTATGAGTTGAACGTAGAAAAAGTTAAATAAATCTTTTATTGTATTAATATTAGTAAAACTGTCTGTTACGCGCAACTTCATCCGCATGGAATAAGATAAATGTACGCAAGGTGTATTGAAATATACTGTACAGTATAAAATAAATGAAGTGTTTTTATTGTATGTGCCTATCATTAGACACAAAGTTTTATGGCTTTTGCTTCGACGATGATAAATTCCCATATTAACTATGGGAATTCGTCTACGTTTCATCCCCATTTCAACGCCTAATTCATCCCTGTACAGTTTGAAACTACAAAATTAGCTCATTTCGAGACACAAAATGTCATCGTTTTATGTTCAACAGAGACCATTTCTATATAAACTTTTAATCCCTTTTTTTTACCTAGGGAAATCCTTGTGGATACCTTGTGGAAGGGATTCAAGTTATGTGAGACTCTTACTCACTACAACCCCTGGGCCCTCCATCCCGGTTCGTTATTTGATGTAGTACGGTATCACATTATTTCACCAGCTACACATCACGCGTGGTTGCAGTTGCAATCTCACCACAAGTCTCAAGACCCATAAACAACTTAGAGGCATGGGGCTCGCTATCCGACACGGGGACCCGTCAAAATTTTTAACCCTATGTCATCCCTTTCTACCACTTTTATCGCAGTAATTATAAGTTCATATCCTATCTTGGAATTTATTTTAAGTATGAACTGAACTTCATCGAAATCGATTCAATGGCTTACACAGTAAAGACGGACAGGCAGATAGAGTTACTTTCGCATTTATAATATTGGGGATGGATTAGGCTTGTTTTAAACAAGTCAGTTGGTAAAATTTTACTGCAATTGTTCAATCTCTTTATTAAATTGTATGAGATGCAAAAGACCACAAACATTTCATTTATTTCTTTATCATTATAATTATATCAGCCTCTTAAAGCCTACTCCAGAGCACAGGCCTCCATACAAGTAGACAAGAAGCACAATCCTAATCCATATTTCTTGGTATATTTCATAGCATCCAGCAGACATAAATGTTTTTTTCTAATTGCTGCAGAATTATAGTTCAATTCGTATTTCTGTATTCACAATTAAATTGAGATGTACTTACACAACAATTCATTTGTTGTAACACTTGTTAGTGTTTGGCTAGGAAGAATTAAAAAAAAATATATGATGAGTTGATACTAAAAAGTAGCGGCCGTAGAGAATGTATTGGCTATATGCCAAGTACTTCGTAAAGCTGATTATTTGTTACGTGATGAACGTGCTAAGTTCCTCAAGATTTTAGAAGCACTAGAAGGTCATGCGGGTGATAAGTTATCACGCGCGATAACATATTTTCTGTATCATATTATTAATTACATGGTTAACTCATTAATTTCATTAATGATGTACTGCTACTAATAAGTTATTACTTTCTGGAGTAATAATAATTGGAAATTCTACTTTGAATTAGAAACCTTTTTTTATCTAAGAATATGTGCTAAAATATTATAAACTAACCATATAATATAAAAAAAACATCGCAAAGAGAAAACAGTAAATGCAGTAAATCTCGGCTGAGAAAGCATCAAGTCAATTGAATCATTCCAACTCATGACTTTTGGTTATATACATATAAAGCCGTGCGATTGTATAAGCATTGACGCAGAAATTACCAGACTACAATTAAATATGTACAATAAAATAACAACACTATCAATATTTTTTTAAAGGAGTATATGTAACTACATTCTAAAATTTCTTAAAAAAGTTTAAATCAAAGCTTTAAACACTCAAAAATTTATATATATATATTTATTAATCCATTTTACTTATAATAGAACTTACGAAAGATGACATAGGGACAACAATGTAAAAGCTGAAACGTACATTGTAACATTGTTTTGCAGACGTTCGTCTCGTTTTAGTTTAAAGATTACATCATCAAATAGTCTCAAGTTTTCAACATAAACATTGCTACTCAGAGATAACCTAGTAACATTATTATATTCAACAAAAATTGCATTGTTTTATTTGATTAAGGAAATCTCTCGTTTAATACTTGGATTGAGGACTAGATTGGTACATATTATTATTATATTACTTAATATGCGGTGTTGGGTGTGGGCTGGATGAAAATAGCCAAAGATGGAATGCGGTGGCGTACGTTCATCATCACCATCATCAGCCTGTGTTAATCCACTGCTGTACATAGGCTTCCCCTAATGCACGCCACACCGCCTCCTTGATCTGGGCCCTTGCTTCATATCCCGGAGGTCGTAGGTTCAAATCCCACGAGGAAACAGAACAGTCGACTGACACAGGCTGAAACTGATGAATGACGATAACTTGATATGCGTTGAGGAAGGCCTTTGCCCAGCAGTGGTACACCACAGGCTATGTCATTCATTCATTCACTTAATAACGCTGTTTATACGTATATTGGGATACGGTCCAAAAACCTCCTAAATGGAAAATACACGCTGCATTAGGGGAGGCCGTTGTCCAGCAGTGGTGCACCAAAAAAGACAAGTGTTAAAATCTCTGTTTTTCGATTCAAATGTAACTCATGTACTTATACTGTGTTACACATTTTATACGCGCAGGATGTATTGTTTAGCCATCCTGCCACTTCGCAGATAAATAATACCAAGGTAATAAACTAATATATTGTAATAAGAATAAAGTAATTATCACAAGGTAATTTTCAAATCCTCCTAAAAATTTAAAGCTAAAGGTCTTTGGGTCATATTTCACACGACATTTAATTAAAACAGCTGTGATATTGTAAGCTTATTGAGTTGTTTTTAGTAAAATGGCCTCGCGTCCGCGTCCCGCGATGTAACCTCCGCCGTTCATTAATCTCTAGTATAGATAATCCACCGTAGTCGAAATAAGATAAAATTATTATAAAGATTATTATTCTTTTTGTTACTATAGTCCTACAACTTACATTGGTGAATACATTCACCTACAAAGATAAAATAATGGCTTTTTTATGACACACTTTTAAAATTCAGTATAATAATCTTACCGGTATCGGGTGCTATGGTGACCTGCTCTTGCGGGTTAATCTCTCCAGGCTACTGGATCACTTTAGCTTTAGGCGCGTTAGAACTAGTGCACTATTACTCTTGGTCAAAAGCGTAACTGCATTTAAAAAAAAAACATTTTACATTAAAACCCTTAGATACCACAAATTCATTATTTCTCTGGAAGTACTAGATGTTGCTACTATTTAATTTATTTTAATTGGTTAATGTTTATAATGTCCGTTATGCATATCGGAGCTTATGGACGCTATTGATCATTTAACATTTATTCAAAAACCTTACGTAAATTGCGTCACTATAAAACGCTGTATCGCCGCTGCACCTCTTAAAAATTAGTGAGCATTAGCTGAACAGTTTACATTATTTGTACTTACATTTCCCTTAGTATTAACCCTATCCGGATCTTCATCTATCGTTTAAAGTTAAAACTGTTACGATAAACTTTGTTATAACAAGTTTATCGTTGATGTTTGAAGTTCCGGTTTGCACTGGCATTTTATGTAAATTGTTTTAATTTGAAAATTGTAGGTATTTCAAGTTCTTTACATTAACGTAGATTATATTGCTTTCGTTACTATTGTAGCTAATATTAATAGTATCATCAGTCTGTGTTAGTTCAAGGCTGGGCACAGGCCTCTCCTAATGCCCGCCTCCACCATTAGCGGGTTTTTTTTGTACCGTTTTTTTTTTGTGCAGGTTGGTGGATGAACCGACATGTTACATGACCACCCGACACATGGTTCATCTTACTCTACAGGCAGTTGGTCAGCACGTATTGCCGTCAACCAAATAGGAAACAACTTAGAAAAGTAGTTGAGGCCTCGCAGGATTAGAACCCACGAACTTCGTTTTCCGACGCACAACACCACAAGGCTACATAAGGAAACAATGTAGCTTTATTAGCACCACTTCAATATAAGATTTATTTTAGAAACACAAAACATGTAATTTTATTAATTAAAGTAATCAGAAATAAAGCTAGATGACATTTTGCAGACAATATACGATAGTAACATCAATTTAGCTAACCAACGCCACTTGTCTTCAAAAAACATGTACAATAAACAAAGCTTTTGTATTAACTAGCACAATATATCTGCATTAACGGGAAAGTAATTTAATCCCCCCCAGAGAGAAAACTTTCAGTATAAATTGCTGCGACCGAGGCGTTCAGGTTAACGGATCGCGGCTTATTATAATTTGCGAGCGCCACCTTTGATCAACGTAGTTTGGCTTGGTTACGTGCCATCCAAATTTCGTAGGTGTTTTTAGTTCAATGAATAAAAGACAATTAGAAGTGTGTCCTAGTGGTATTTGCTTTTTTTTACGAACAGGATCAACATCTCATTGTGCTATCGTTGCTTAAGAAAATATTAACAAAATAGACTTATATCTTAATGACCTAAGAAGTAAGGCGGTCTTAGTCATTAACACAAGTAGTTATAAGGTGTACCTACACATAAATTTTCACTTTTCTCCTAAGAGGGCAGCTACCAGACGACCTGCGTAAAAAGTAAAAACCGGTGGAAGGTCCCCTTTTCACAGGAGACCATCTGGGTGGGTATCACCGCGGTGCCTATTTCAACCTCGAAGTAGTAGTGTGAGAACACTGCTGTGTTCCGGTTTGAAGGGCACCGTAGCCTAGTTTTAGTGAGATAGTTGCGGATGTCTACATGGATGCTGTCAGCGTGACCACTTCCCATCAGGTGGCCTGACTGCTCGTCTGCCTGCGTATGTCATAAAAAAATTACTACATAGTTAAAACTATAAGAATACGAAGCTGACATTATAATAAGCCACAAATTGGCTCAAAAAAAGGATGGTTCTTATTTTTTTTATTATGAATATTATTGATTTTAAAAAAACATTTGAAACTTATACTTTAAAAATCACAAACTTATTAACTCCAATAACATATGAGATATATGTGTGTGCGACATACTATTACGTTGAAACGCCAGTTTCCATTTTATTCTATTGTTTTAATTAACTTGCATAACACCTTAAGCATATATTTTTATATGAAGCGCATAATCGTTTAGTATAGCTTTTATGATAATATTGAAGCTAAAATATTGTACGTTACCCACTGTACCATACACATGATCCGCTTCTTATGCAAATTTGTAACAATGTTTATACACAGTTGTTCCGAATGGTTTAGTTTACTATTAACGTAATTGAATGACTTCAAAGTACGACATAAACATTGCAACAATGTGTTAAAACACTCATATTCTCGTCATAATTTTATATTATTTCTATGACGTTTTTCTACGTTCGTACCATATGCATGAAATTTTGAAGATACTATGCCCTAGGATAGGTTCCTCATTTTATTATATAAAGATATAATGTCAAGCACCTATAATTAATAAAGATATTTATTTTCAACTCAAAGCACTGACGTTGTATATTTGGATTCTCCCGCTGTCAAGAAACTTACCTCCAAAATATTAGTATTTTCTTTTATTAAATTCGTTTAACTTTAGTACTTAATACTTTTAGTATAGTAACTTTTCTTTATTTATTCTAACATATTTGTATAGAGTCATAAAGTAGAGTACGCTCCCTTCGTATCCATTAGGCTAATTTATCACTTAACCCAATAACATAAGCCGGATACAACTCTGTGTATTTGAATTTCCCATAAAATTAACCCTATCCGGGGGAGTGTCGCTTGGAGTTGGAACTGTTTCAATAAACAGGTAATAACAAGTTAATGTTTGAAGTTGTGCTTCGCTATGGCATTTGTCAACTGCTGAAATAACCTAAATTGTAACTATTGCTGGTATGTGACATATGGATATTGGATTCGTCCTTTAATTATTTCATTAAAGATATCTCTTCAGTGAAATGTTATTTACTAAACACCATCATCAGCATCAGCCTGTGTTAGTACACTGCTGGACATAGGACTGTACATAATACACGCCTTCCCCATAAGGAGGTTTTTGGACTGAATCACGTACCACGCTTGTCCAATGCGGGATGGTGGGTGGGCCAACTTTTTACATGATCATCCGATGCATGTTTTAACCAACTAGAAAACAACAATAACACAAAGTTGTTTTCCCCGCGGGGTTCAAAACCGTCCATGACCTGCCGTTTGTAAAGCAAGGGCCAATACCACTAGACCACGG
Organism: Lamproptera curius; assembly: GCA_029286875.1. Lineage (NCBI taxonomy): Eukaryota > Metazoa > Arthropoda > Insecta > Lepidoptera > Papilionidae > Lamproptera > Lamproptera curius. Next base: position 1,717,561 of record JAGSMT010000086.1, read on the forward strand.
ACACGCATGTGTGGTAAATCTATTTATTAAATACTTCCGATTTATTTTAATTATTGTATATACGAAAAACAGCTGTAAATAGTATACCTTTTAATTAGGTGACTACGTGAAACTAATAGCGTAGTAAAAAAAAGTGAAAAAAATAAGTTAAATTAGTATATAGAATCATCAAATTACAATAACTTAATAATTTCTTGTTTCTATGTTGCCATTGGCCGTTTACATTAATTTTCAAATAAAAATATAACTTGAAAAATAGCTTATTATACCTTATTATTTATCTTAGTTACTGCATCGATATTGTGACTTATTTTACGCAATAGACAGTTATGTATTACGCAGGTATGATTCATATGTTAAAGTGAAAATATCAATCATAAAGAAACACGCCTGACACTTCCTAGAAAGCTTTCAAGCTCAGCCTGATGGATTCCATTTTTATATTTTCTCTTTTCCATTCATTTGGAGCTAAGTACACGCCTTTGCGTGAGTGGTAAAAATATAAATATAATAGTATATAACATCATTGAAGAGAAATGTTTAAAACATAACGAGGTGTTTTCAATACCTGTATGTTAAGCAGTACTTTATTATGGTATTTTAAATCTTCCGTTATATTAGTCAGTTCCTTTTTCTTCATACCTTAATCGACACGAATGGATTTAAAAAAATTATCATACTTCTCAACGATTGTGCCAAGATGCAAACTCTGGTCGAAATTACGTCACTATGTCGTCACTTCTATTGAGCTACTGAGGTGACTTGAATGGTAAGATCTCTTTATGTCATTACATCAATAAATGACGATGGAAGTAATACTCTCTCTAGAGTGGCGCCCTGTTTTAATATTAATAATTCGTCGGTTTAGTACACCAGAATGAGACAAAATGCATTTAATTTATGACTCCAAATGTATGACCGTAAAGTAAAAATGAAGTGCTTACCACGTTTCTGGGAATTATAACAGTGGGGCCCCTATATTAATAGACTGTCGAATAACCAGCTCTCAACAATAAACTTTCATTGTTGTTTCCTAGTTCGTAAGGGCAATTTGAGCCGATCAACCAATTGTCTGAAAAGTAAGTTGATCCATGCGTCGGATGGGCGTATAAAAAATCGGTCCAACCTACATTGGACCAGCGTGGTAGAATACAGTCCATAACCACCTAATGTCCATTACGGGAGGTTTATATCCAGTAGTAGACTAACATAGGCTGATGATGATGATGATGATAATAGTAAATAGATTTTCTATTAAAACTTATTCTAAGCTCAATTATCTACATAAATAAACAACGATAAACATTTTAGCGTATACTGATATATAACCGATATATATATAACACAACAAAATTTACAATGTTTTTGTCTGTCTGTTTGTTCTGACTACTCGTATTAATGGCCCGATTTTGACTGGACTATTTTTAAAAGGGTAGCTAATATAACAGGGAGCAACTTAGGCTACTATTCATTTGGAAGAAAGTAAAAGAACTTTTTTCACATATTACCACGCGGACGAAGTCGCAAGCAAAAGCTTCTTACTGCTGTCATAAAAACCTCAATATTAAACACTTTATAAAACTATTTACCTATAAATATTTCAAAGAAAGCACCAGATATATTAGAGAAACAATAACGGTTTATTGAAAAGTTTTCTACCCGACCGGAACAAATAGCATTAACGCGAGATAGATTTATTTCCGCGCAAAGAAAGATCGGTCTATGTCGATACGTTGTTTGCAGCTGAAGTCAACGACGACTTTTTGTCCCGCTATACTTAATAATTTAACGGAACGTTTAAAATAACATACAAAAAGATTTTTGTACATTTCTTACTAGCAAACACAACTGGTTTCGCACATGAAAAAAATTCTAATATATAGGCAGAAATAAAGAAATCTATATTGAGGTTTGAAACATTTTATGCCTTTTGTACATCTTAACATTATTTTAGTGATTTTCTTACAATTTTAAATTTCTCTAGTTGTAACGTTGTATGTAGATAATGTAGCTTTGTTATGTATAAGAATTTAAAAAATCTATATAGTAGTTTTTGAGTTTCTTTTATTATATGACATACAAAAAAACATTTATCTACTCTTTGATCGACTTGAAATTTGGTTTAAATATTTCTGTAGCCAAGTAAAGATTAACCAAAAACAAATTTAATAATATTCCTCTCTGATAAGAAACGGCGGGGACAAAGTCGCGCGTAAAGGCTAATAAAAGATAAATTGATTTATATTGTTATAAATTTATGATTGTAAATAAGTCCGCCAAGTGTTTGCATTTATTTACGTCGATTTATGCTATACATTTTTAAAAAGCTTTTTAATTGACTCAGTAAATTTTTGTTATATTTACCTCAAACTGAAAACGGCTCAGGTGAATTATAAAAAAAATACTAATAAAATTACTTCCGCAAGAAGAAACATTCAGTCACCGCAAACATTTAAGTGACCGCAGTTCTTTTAATATTTCTCTGAATAGATAATTTTCCAGAAAAGGAACATCTCACTCATGTACTTAAAAGCTTACAATTCCTACAAAGAACTATTTTTGCAGTGCAGTGGCACTTGAAATAGAACGACTTCTTCGTGCAAGTCAGAGAATTATACCTCGCTTTTATAATAAAGATATTTTTATACACTATTGTTTAAAAGTAGCAAATCCCTCGGTTTACTTTAATTGTTTGTGTTATTTATTTTGACTACTTCCTTTAATAGTGAGTAGGGCAGAATAAGTAACAAAATTAAAAAAAAAAAACGCTTTAACGGATATTATACACTTTGTTTTTGGTTTGTGGTTTATTGGTGGTAGAATCGGGAATCAATGACTCCATCCGCAGTAATAATAATTGTAAATGGCTTAGACACATGTATTAACAGATACATTACTTTTGACCTTAATTTAAATCAGATATAGGATGTTCACAAACAATAATTTGCTGATCTTCTTTCTCAAGAGTTTGAAATTATTTATTTAGTCTTGCAATATCGTAATAGTCGGGCATAAATTAATTTTATGGGAAAAACATTGCATAAACTTATTTTTAGTTTTAGATTTAGTGGTCGTTTGTCACTACTGTTGTATTCTGGTTTTAAAGAGCACGTGAAAAAACTTAAACTGTACCTGCCACTGTTTCCTTGCAAGTATAGTATCACTGAGCAGTAACAAATTAATTTTAGATTATGTACATTACAAACACTTAAATAGAGTCTCAAAACAGAGTTACTTACCTTCCAGTCCTAATATATAACGCAGCCCTTTCCAAGGGTATTTTTCCAAACACTTGGAAACATGCTGAAGTTATAGGGTCCCTCAAACCCGGCAGTCTACCTGTACTTCCCAGTTCCTATCGTCCCATTAGCCTCGAAAAAATATATGAACGTCTTGTCCAAGCCCGCTTATTAGATTTTATGAAATCTAAGTGGCTCCCTAGCCCTGTTCAATTCGGCTTTCGAGCCAAGCGCACTAAGCAAATTCACCGCATCACGGAGAAAACTAAAGTCAGCTTAATACGAAGCAATCACACGGGAGCGCTTTTCCTCGACGTGGCGTATGCGTTCGATAAAGTATGGCACGAATAGCTTATTTATAAGTTATATAAGCTCGGCGTGCCCGACCGTCTCGTACTCATTATATGAGACTTTGACAGGAATCGAATGTTACGATACCGCGTAGAGGGAACTAAATCACTACCTCGACCGGTCCGTGCCGGCGTACCCCAAGGCTCCGTATTAGGCCCAGTCCTGATCACTTTATACACCAATGATATCCCACAGCACCGTCTTGTACACACCGTCTTACTCGCAGATGATACCTGCATATATTCAACCTGTAAACCTTCAAGTAGATGTCCTGTCCTTGTTAGCCAAAGACTCCAATCCGCGGCCAATATCCTAGGGGAATGGTTCCGGAAATGGAGAATAGAAATTAAGTCCTTACTTCCAATGTCCGACTCCTAGATTGCTCTATCCCTTGAGTCAAACAGACCAAATACCTCGGGGTAATCTTGGATAAATCCCTAACATTCGGCCCGCACATTACCCGGGTCAAAAACAGAGCGGCCTACGTCCTAGGTCAACTCTTCTCATTAATGAATCAAAAAAGCAAGTTATCTCTGCGCGATGATGTGTTGCTGTACAAGACAGTCATACGTCCTATTTTAACATATGCTAGTCCCGTCTTTGCACATGCAAAACGAACACATATTGAAAAACTTCAAGTCTTGCAAAACAGATTCATGCGCAGGGCCACTGGTGCGCCGTATTACCTGCGCAACATTGACCTGCACCTGGATCTGAAATTGCCAACCATTCAACAGTACTTAAAACAAGCATCTATCCGATATTTCGACTCGGCTTCGCAACATCCAAACGAACTAGTTCGGAGCGCCGCCGCTTACGAACCAACAATCTCACTAGCTAAAAACGACATCCATCGAAGAGCGCGAAACGCGATTACAGATCCGGACGATGAGGTAACGATCGTGCAAGCACGTATTAACTCACAGAGACGCAACACATTTTGTCCTCGCCGTCGAGGGCAAACGAATACACCGTACACTAGATATCGGCACGTACCTGGCCGATTCTCACCAGCCAGATAGGGCGGTTATTAACTTCTCACAAAAGTCCTAAAGCAACCTATCGAGCCGAGGTTCGGCCCACCGGGGCGCCCTCGATAAGTGTTGCTAACGGGTATAGGCATGGACCTGACCAGCGGCTGATCGAGCCGAGGCTCGGCCCTCTTGGGCACCCTCGATCAAGCCCGCTCACGGGATAAAGAAGTGGCAGCCCGAGCCGATGTCCCCTTCAGGGGTCCCTGGAAGCTAAGCCACAAGTGAAGTCTGTGCACACTTAAAATTGCACAGCCCCTCGAACCCACCGGGTTTTAGCGGTTAACTCCACCAACGTGAGTCATCCGTAAAAAAAAAACAGAGTAACTGTTGGTAGGTCCCCTTTTTACAGGAGACCGTCTGGGTGGGAACCACCACGGTGCCTATTTCTGCCGCAAAGCAGTAGTGTGAAAACACTACTGTGTTCTGGTTTGAAGGGCACCGTAGCCAGCGTGTTAACTGGGCAACCGAGACTTAACAACCTATGTCTCACGATAGGCATTGCGTTGGTCATGACACTAATATTGCCGATGTCTATGGGCGCCGGAGACTACTTCCCATCAGGTGGCCTGACTGCTCATCTACTTGTGAAGGCTATAATGAAAAAAAGAGATTTGCATAGTTTGAAGCAGCTTAGCTGCAGTATGCTGATTCCCCTAAGAAATGGTAATGATGAGATGAGTTATAAATTGTTTAATGCAAATATTTCCATCAAATCTCTTTAAGGAATATATGTTACTATCTATTAGTTAATATTTAATAGTTTTGACCAACGAAAAGGAGGCACTCATTAGGGTTATACTTTTTTATGTAACATCTATGCACGGCTCCTGGTGGATTAATGTCGTTGGTATTTTTTTTATTCGTATGCCCTTTTTAAATAAATATAATATAAGTAATTTTTAAAACAATAAAAAAATCTTTATCTAAATTTAAAACCGTGCGATTGAAAACGCTCGCTTAGCCCTAAGAGGTACATTAAAACAATGTTTCAAAATTTTACGTTTTGTAACAAGTTAGTAAGTATTAGTAAATGCTTATTTAATCCTATAAATGCAGTTGTAGCTTTTAGATTACGCTCCTTGCTCAGTAGTGGAAAATATGTTTAGCGAAATGTTTGAAATCATTAAGCGGTCCTTTGAAAGATTACAGAATATAGAAAATGAAATGCTTATTCGGTGATTACTTTACATTTATTCGCTCTTCACATAGAAAATTCCACTTGTTGTGCGAGTTTTGTTATATCGTAAAGCGACGTTCATCCAGTAATTAGGTATTGTTTTAATGTCTTCTAGTTCTGTTGTTTTGCATTTTGAGAGAGAATAAAAGTATTCAAATAATATTCGATAGCAGTCAATGAAACGTAGCGTCAGGTCATCAGCCTTGATAGTCCATGCTGGCATAGGCTCCTTACACTCCGTGAAATCAAATGTTAATTACCTTCAATCGTGCTAATACCCAATTATGTATCATTTTGCAGGTCTGAGTCCAAAACTAAAATTTTACTAATAAGATCAGGGAAATCTCATTTCAGCATGATTCAAAAGACGCTTGACAGCTAAACCCTGTGCTCCGAAGACATGACCAAAATTTATTTTGATATTGATGCTTATATTATATAACAGTCTAGGAACAAAGTGCATTTAAGTAATGAGATTTTTAAAATAAGATATTTTATTCAAAGACACTCAAACATTTCAGCTTTGTAGTATAGTTTTAAAATTAACGATAAATCGTTTATAAAATTATAGTTTTAGTTTTGATATCGAGGGTATTTCAAAATAAGATAGGATAAATAGATAAGGTAAAAGATAAGATATTTTTTATTTCTATGATAACATCCGTTCATGCCCAGTTTATTTATTTTTGAAACGTTGTCAAAACAAAATGTTACCTTTATACAGTATTAAAATGCAATGATAACGTAATAAGGTTAATCAACAACCTAATTAGCTGAAAATAACATCAATGATGACTAAGATCTGACTACCAACGTACCCATCAGTATCACTATTAGCTGAGCTGAAACCGTTTGAGGCTTCCATTCAATCGGAAATGTTAATGTCACGAGGGAGTCGACTGAGAAGATTGATGTTGCCAGCAATTCCACATGTAACATTGTAGACAACAGTATTTCGCAATTGATACGAATAAGTGTAGCATTTCTATTTTGGAATACAAAAATTGAGATTCTACAAATGATTGGATGCTTGTTACCCTTTCACTCAAAAACTACTCTATGGATCTTGATGAAGTTCTTCAATGATATGGCTTATATAATAGAATAACCTATAGATTATAATATATAGGGATATAGTGTAGTTTATTAAAAAAAAAAAGTTGGATGAGGGGAGAGATCTGTCAAAGACGAGCTGTTTGGGCACGCACTGCAAAAATCTTTGGGCTTATAATGTGCAAATATTATTGTCACACATAGCAATTACTACGCAGGTGAAACCGCAGGACAGAGCTAGATTTAAGTAATGTTTAATGTGTATACAATGTGAGTATATTTATTGTAACAAAAATGTATTTCAATTGCCTTCAAGATGCAATATACTATAGTTTTTTCTTTCTTCATTTAATAAATTTTATTGGTATAATGGTATAGTTAAGTTAACATTATTTTCGACGGATAAAAACCATTGGTTTCCGCACAAGCTTAAAAAAAATAATTAATGTACCAGAAAATTTTGTCAATAATGCAAGTGCGACTACTGCATTCGTTACTAAATCTTCCTGTATATAAATGTCTGTAAAGGTACTCGTACTAACTTTAAATAAGGACTTAAAATTTTATTGTTTTATTACAAATTTCCCTTATTACGAATTTTCACTAAACGATAACCTAAGAAGAAAAAAACTTTCTTAAATAACAAATATCTACTTTGCTAGCATAAAACAACGATTATTTAATCTTCTTTCCTTTTTTTTTATAAAAAAACAATTAATTTTATCATTATGCATGTCGCGCAATCGTTTGCTTCCCTTTAAAAGCTAATACAGAAAGAGATTTTTCTTTCTTGTAATAAACGTTATTACATGTTGTTAATTGTAGTTTTAATTTAAATAGCCTTTAAATTATATAAATCTCGACCATAAACCTTAAGTCTAACGTGATAATGTGCTAATTGTGATTGACGGACAATAGCTTCTCTTACACTACAAAAAATATAAAAAAAACATTCCGTTTATAAAAAAAGCGAGATTAAGCAATACATTACATCTTCGCCCTGTAAAAGCAATTAAAGCTGTACGTAGAAAACTTTTTATTAACCTAAGGCCGCTAAGAGCTTAACCTATTACAGTAAATCTGCTAGACGGATTTAGCACTTCCTTATTGTTAAGCACAAAGATCAATAGCTATGAATTGAAAGAAGAAATAGATTAAATAAATGTTTCATTGTATTAATAACAAGTAAAACTGTAATGTAGTATATTATAATAATAGCTATATAAATTAATAATATTTAATAGTACGATTAATATTTAATTGTCTATGTCCTTTCTTGCAATCTATCCTAAGTATGTACTAAATTTCATCGAAATCGGTTCAATGGTTTAGACAGTAAAGACGGACAGACAGACGGAGTTACTTTCGCATTTATAATATAAGTGATGAATTAGGCTTGTTTTAAACAAGTCAGTTGGTAAAATTTTACAGCAATATCTCTAGCTCTTTATTTAATTATATGAGATGCAAAGGACCACAAACATTTCTTTTTCTTTATCATCATCAGCATATCAGCCTCTTCAAGTCGACTATAGAGCACAGGCCTTCATAAGCAGACAAGAGGCACGATCCTAAGCCATATTTCATAACATCCTGCAGTCAAAAATGTTTTTTTTTCTAATTGCAGCATGTATTGTCTTACTTTTTTTGGCAATATGCTTTGGTAAATGATCTAAAGTACATTCATAATAATTATATTTGTAGTCAATGCCAATGAATATAGATCCTACTTAAAGATAATAGTAAAAATATATCACAATATAATAAAACTAAATATTATGTGTTACACCTAAAACAGAACCATAGTTCAATACGTAATTTAGTATTCACAATTAAGATGTGCAATTGAGATGTACTAATACATCAATTCATTTGTTGTAAGCCTTGTTATTGTTTGGCTAGGAAGAATAAAATAGGAAATTTTATCATGGGTTGATACTAAAAAGTTGCTGCCGTAGAGAATGTATTGGCTAGTTGCCAAGTACTTCGGAGAGCTGATTGTTTGATACGTGATGAACGTGCTATGTGCCTCAAGCTTTTAGAAGCACTAGTAGATCATGCGTGTGATAAGTTATCACGTATGTTAGCGATAAAATATTTTCTGAATCATATTATTAATTACATGGTTAACTCAATAATTTCATTAATATTGAATTGCTCCTAATAAGTTATTACTTTTTGGATTAATAATAATTCGAAACTCTTCTATGAGCTAGAAACAATTTGTATCTAAGAATGTATGCTAAAAAAATACAAGCTAATCATATGATATAAAATAATAATAACAAACTAGTAAACAGGATTCTTAACAGAAACTAAGTTTTAAGAAAAACGTAAAAAAGCTAAAACCTTTTCAGTAATCACGACGACATCAAGTCAATTGAATCAGGCTTATAGAACTTTTGGTTAAATACATATAAAGCCGTACGACTGTATTAGCATTTACGCAGAAATTACCAGACTTCAATTCAGTATGTACCATAAAATAACAATTATATTATCACTATGTAAACAATTATAAATAACACAATTTCATTTTTTGTTTTTTAACGAATGAGGTAAAAACGTGGTTATATATAAAAGCACAGTAAAAAATGTAATTCGGTTTTAAAAGTTTTCAAGAAAACCATTGGACATTATTGCATATAACTTAATTCTAATATTACCTAAAAAAACTTAATCGAACCTTTAAAAAATATCTCTCAAATTAAGTTATACTTTAAAGCGCAATATATTTATTGAATCTCATTTCTTATGTAGTTTGAATTTTATATTTACTTTCCATAACCATTATTATTGACCAAATTATTCAGCAAATTTATATGATCATACATTTATATTATAATCGAGTTATATTAATATTTTTAAAGTTATATTATAAAATTGGCTAACGTTTTTAAATAGACACTTGTAAGCTTTAGAATAACTGCCTCCGTAGCCTGCTGGTGAGGGCGTGTACTACTTAGAAACATGTACAACAGAGTGGGTTTTCGGGGTTTGAATTCTGCGGAGACTCAAAACAATTTTCATTGTTGTTTTCTAGTTGGTTAAGGCAATTTGGGTCGATCCCCCAATAGTCTGAAAAATAAGATGATTTGTTGAGTCCCCGCAGGATTTGAACCCACAAACCCCGGTTTCTAAAGCGCAAGCACATAATACTGGGCTACGGAGGCAGACATTTATCATGTGTATAATACATGCTTAATATTTTAGGTACATTTTCTATCAGCATAGCTCCCGTGCGAACCAGGCGCGGGTTGCTAGTACTATATATGGTCAATGGTTTATTTATTTTACGATTATTTTTATTTCATCCCTAACGTTTCTGACCTTCTTCAGTTACAAGTGATGACGTCGGTTAAAATTTTAAAGCAAGTAAGATGAATTAGAAAACTACATTATTTATATTGTTGCATAAAATTTTAAATTAATATGTAAAAAGAGCTACTTAGCACGAGTTATATCTCTAAACAGTAAATATAAACAGGTTTGACTAATAGCAGAATAGGGCCTATTAAGTACCCTAGTTAGAAATAGTATTCCGACAATATATAACCGTATCCCGGTGCTGATCACAGGGATGTCCTTATCAAAATTCCAGCCTTATATCGTATTTTTATTTTTACTTAGGCATAAGTGACATCAATACATATAAATCATAGTTAAACAGAGATACATTTAAATGTATGGCCATTCATTATCCAAATGTAAATAAGCTTTTTGGGCTGCGTAATTTATAAGCCGAATGAAAACTTTTAATCAATTGATAATGTTGGGATTGGAACCCTAAGCAACTTAACGAATATTTACGAAAAAAAGGTAGTTTCATGTCGTGCCTCGTATTTTTAATTTAATTATTTATTAGAATAGATAAAAAAATTAATAATTATTTTAGGTTTCCGAACTGTACTTAATTTGTGAAAATTTATTATACATCTGCATTTCTACTACTTAGAAACTAAAGGTTAACTTTTCCCGCCCTTTACAGCTCGTTTATTATTTCACAAGTATAATTTAGGATATCACACCTGGCCCGGGATATAAAACAAAATATCTCCGTATCGTAACGCACCTACAGCGGCTCTTCCAACGGTTACTGTTGGAAGAGCCGCTGGTTTTGGTTTATTTTGTTGTTGGTTTAGAAGACGGCAAAGGCTTGATTACATCGTCATGACTAACCAAATTAACTATTGCACTAAAATAATAGACCCTGGACCATAGCCCAGTATTTAAAATTTACTGACAAGTTCCTCAGAGGGGTCATATTAAAATCTATGATCCCCCCTTCATTATTGACGTGGCCTTCAACTATTCCGCATAAAGGAAGCTGATTGTTAGCAAAATCTAAAAAAAAATATTAATTTGATTTTTTAAATATTTAAAAAAATTTTACAAAAATAATAAATTGAAAATATTTTACAAAATAAGCAGATGGTTCAACTGGGTAATGGAAAAGATTTCTTGTGATATTACATTGAAACAATATAAAATTTTACGGTATGAAAATGTACTTCCTTTTTATAAAATTGGTTAAAAGGGACCCATATTTACATACATTTATTTTGACGATATTCTGAAAATGATCTACATGTATCAAATTACATAAAAATATATTTTCAATGCCTAAATCTACCATACACATTTTAACACAGCTGTACCAATTTTTCATGATTGTGGAGAATAGTTTACTTCGATGAAGTTTAAATGATAAAACAAAATCACATTTTCAAAGCTACTTCGCGACGACCTATGTTAACAATAGCATGTCTGTGTTGCACTTCTCATCTTAACGTTAAAATGATATTTCCGAGCGAGCAGTCGTCAATTTGGCAGCCGATGCGCTGTTTGTGGCTACCATTTGCGTCCATGGTTTCCTATTACCGATTCCACATTAAATTGCACAACTATTATTCTAGCGGTGCACAGTTACAAGCGCATTAAATTGCGGTTGAACGACTAATGTTTATGTTAAATACAAAGTTTGACCAAATTCTCTATGCACATTTTCCTTTTTATTTACCATACACATGTATAAAAATATCATTAAAAATACTCATTTATTCATAATAATTTTGTACATAACTGATCAGTTTATAAGATAAAATGCATATAGCTAAGGTTTTATAGCTCATCAGATAAATGGGCTAGTAATAATAGAGCAACGTTATAAAATAGCTTTGGCATACAGCAGAGATTATCGAAGGAAAAGCCCTAACACCTAGTAAAAATAAAAAATGGGATGGTGATCAAGGTGCAGCAGGCGGTTCAAGTTGAAGGCAGTTGCAGAGGATCGGCCGTCTTGGCGCTTATTGAAAAAGGCCTGTGTCCAGCAGTGGACTCTAAAGAGCTAATAATGATGATGACGATAATAGAAAGACTATGCGGTTTTAAAAAATGTAAACTTTCCTATCGTTTCCTTATTTATTATTATGTTTATTTTCTATATATTTTGAAACTTTAATCAACGCTTCATTTCGTGAAATATCTTAAGCATTTTACGTTGTACTAAAACATTTACCTGTTTCTAATGCAAATTTCTTGCATAGCTGTACGGAGACTATTTTAAACCTTTTGGGCTGGAATTTTAGTATTCTGGGATAAGATTAACGTAAAAAGATCTCAGTGTAAAACCTCGCTACGATTACTAATTTATAAAGATTTTCTTTACTAAGAATTATATTTTTAGATGTTTTTTTACTACGCTTGATAACAAATATTATATTTTGCTGCAATACTACAATCTATTACTGAAAATCTTAATAAAGATCCCAGGTCTAGTGTGCTCTAAGTTCAAAACGCATACTGATGTTAAGTCCAAGGAGACAACCTATAGTTAGGTTAAAAATTAGAAACTCATTGTTCCTACCTTACGTCTGAAACGTCACAAGAGCGATTTCGAAATCTTTCGTGACCCCACCAGTGCCATCTTCCACAGCAGCATGCTTCTCTGCCGTGGAAGAAAAAATATTAGCAACAGCATGCCGACTGCACTCGTTGTAGTCCTGCGGAGTCATGGAGGTCAGGAATAGCAGTCTACAAGCAAACAAAGCTTTAGTCTGAGCCATTTCTTGCTTGGAAATGACCAGCGAAGTAATTCGCTAGTTCCATATTCCCGTTCAATTATGCAAGTTAAATTTCACTACGTAAAATTTGAATAAACCAGCTACTAAACTGCTCAAGGGCTTCATCGCATCGTGGTATCAATGTCATCATATTGTAATATATTGATGTCGATTGACAGGTTACTTAAGATTACTAAGTATTTTCCTTCAAAATCATAATTCATAGAAGTTTTGTAGCTTGAAAGTAGATAGTCACATATATTCAGATAATTAATTTGATAAAAAGACAAAAAAATCAAATAATAAGAACTTTCCATTTAAAAATGGCACTATTCATTTTATCGCATTTAGTATAGTCTTCATTCATATCATTAGATATTACCTAACCATACAAATCTATGTACAAAACTATAGAAGAACATTTTGAACGTAGATAAATTGCGGCATTTTCACGCTCGAAGTATGAAGAAGTGGAGAATACCCGTTTGATGTTACTCAAATTTGAATTTCGTAAGTAATGTCATTGTGGACCTCGCCTCGAGCGTAAGGACCCGACAAGGAGCTATAATCAATAAACAACTAATCATGAAAACGGTTAAGTTTTTGTTCTGAAAGCAACTTATAAGTCTAATTCTCTGCTAAACACTGCCTTAAGCATAGTCCTCTCTTAAACACCAAACTAAACCCGGGAATTAAAAGCAGTAGTATGTAGAAAACGTAAGTGATTTACTTTTGGAAATACATTAAGTAGTTAATAATCTACATTTTTTATAGTGTCTTTTAGTAAGGAAATTAAGGAATAAAAGATTTTTTTCTATGACAAGATACTAACGTTCACCTGATGCAATGGTGATGCGTTTCCTAGTGATAAAGCTGGTTACGATGCTCTTCAAACCGGAAGACGTAACTGCTTATTAGCACAAGTAATCAGAGCGGTAGGTGAGTGAAGACCGGTAGGAGACATCCCCAGGCGTTCTCCTGTATCCTGTAAAAACTAGTAAGGAGGACTATATAATGTAACAATTTGTTGTATTTAACTAAATTATGTCTAGTATTAGTATTGAATGTTTTCTATAATTAAGGGTCAATAAATTTAGAAATATATTGAAGCTAAACCTAGGGGCATAGGAAACTGTTTAGATTTGGGTACAATAAAAGAAAATAATAAGTTGTCTGAATTGGATTTACCGGTCGTAACTGTTTTCTACACATAGTTATAGACCTGCGACCCGCCCTGATTTTGCACGGATGCAATGCTGATATCTGTGATATATTTGGAAATATTGATTTAAATTACATGCTGTACGGGCCATATTATTATATAAAATGTATGTTAGACAATGCACTTAATATGCTTCATTTAATAAGGATTAATGCTAAATTGGTAAAATCGTTATGTAAATAAATCATATTCTCTGTAAAATGTAAAGGATAAAATGGTTACTGTGGTTTATCCATAAATGATAGACATTCATTATCGCGGAGTTTTTATTGGACCTTTTAGTTGTGAAATCTGTAGTGCATTCATTTGAATTTATTTTTGGTTCTCAATGTTAAAGTACTCAAACATGTGTGTTTAGTTTACGATAACTGACGTTGCAAATATCAAGTTTTTAAATCACTTCTACAAGTAATAAACAAATATTACTAAACACATACTTGCTCTCTGTACCTGCCGATACAGACTACTTATTCGATAAATTATGTACTTTTAATCTTGAAAGTGTTGAAGTATAATAAATTTACAAATCTAGATGCCACTTCAGTTTCACTACATAATGCATAATAAACTAGAGCAGGTAAAGCTAACATTGAATAAAAACTTGTCATTTTTGTAATAAAATACAGATTGTCATTGTACCAACAAGGTAAGATACTATTTGTTGGTTTTTATCAAAATATAGAAACATTTAAACTTTTAAAAATCTATTATAATGACATTTCTAATTGATATAAAATGTACATGAGTTAAAAAACTCAGAGAACTGAATACTCTAGAGTAAATTTTAGTAGTCTTTATAAAGTATATATCAGTACAATTGCTTTGATACAATCCACACAAAATGAAATCTGAATGGACTAGTGCTAATAATGAACTTTAGATTCAATTATTTCAATAGTAAAAAATCTGATAATTCAAAGCACTTTTTGTTGGCTTTTAAGAATTTGCTAATATGTACTCAAAGACAAAACGTGAGTAATATTTTGATAAGAAATTACACCAATGGTTATAACATACTTTAAAAGTGCCAGCAGATTATCAAAGCTCCGATACTTGACAACGTTGTATTGAGTATGCTGATAAAAGGAGTTTTTGTTACATTTCAGATAAGCGCTTTCACTTAAGTAGCTTTTTAAACGAAAAGACCTAAGAAATAAATAAAATTTGAAAATGCATACCACATTTTTCACGTTTTCAGTATAATGTTGTGCATGCCAATCAGTAACACCTGGGGCAAGTTAAACTAAACATTAAAGGCTAGAAAACATACGTAAATTATTTGTTGTTTTTGAAAAAAATAACTAAGACTTTTTGTGATTGATAACCCATAGATTGAGTACCTTTGTCGGTCTTTTTTACAAATATAATTAAAACATTTTTTAATACCTCACGAAAAAAATACTATTAATAATTTACCATTTCTAAGTGATATAAAACGTACATAAGTTTAATAAACTCGGAAACCGCATAATACTCCTAGAGTAAATAGTTTTTAGATAGTCTTTATAAAGTATTGAAGTATAGTCAACAAAAGCAGAACTGAGAAGCTGCTAATAATTGAACTTCTAAGTATTACAATACTTTTTCATAAATAAATGAAATAATTTAATAATTTTGCAAAGCCTTATTTTTGGTATTAAGATATTTTTGCTCAAAATTAGGCTGCAAAATTGGACACAAAATAAGTCCGTGATTTTAAATATTTTTGCATAGAAAAAATAAAAATGTTAAATAGTGCTATGTGTAAAAATATTGTGAGGCCAATTTTATCTTTTACTTCATAACTTTTTGCTATGAAATTTCTGGACAGTTATCATTTAAATAGATGTGAAACACATTTATACATTTTAAATAGAACAGTCAGTACGATCATCATACTGAGATCATATTGAATGTTTGATCTTCTATAGCTAAAAATAATTGAAATATTTGTCGTACATATAGCAATGTAATATACATGGTTTTTATCGCCACAAGACAGACAACGAACAGGACGGTCACCTGATGATAAATGAAGACAGTTATAAGAAATGCAGCGTAAGACTGCAATTAGAGAAATGTGCTGCGACCTTATACGTGAGACGTTACGTCTTGTTTACTCAGTTACCATTCCTGCTATGGTGCCCTATAAACCAAAAGACAGTGGAGTTTATACACCTCTTATTTACGCCAAAAAAGCCACCATGGTGGTACTTTTCTTCTATGGTGCTACTGGCCTTTAGGATTATACATTACTGCTATGTGGCTAAAGTACGAGTCACCCCAACTGGACACTGTTTACAGGAGTTACCAGTTCATAAAACTTTATATAACTCGTTTGTCAATAACAGATGACATATTTTACATAACTATACCACACGAAAAAATATCGTATTTATGTTTACTCATAACTGGCATTATGTCAAGGTCTCTGTAAGCTGTCCAATTGTCAAGTACCAACTGTACGTCCATAAACCATTGATTGAATGCGCGAATTATATCCAGTTTATGACTTAAATTTATCATATTTTATCACTTTCAATATGATTAATTTCTTTATCTTTTTTCTGCTGTATTAGTAAACTTAACTAATTTCTGAAACAATTTTATTTTTACTCATTTCGATATTTTCAAGTTGTCTCATTTATACATTCACAATGAATATCGATTTTGAAATACAAGTCCAAGATAATTTTACTCACATGGATATCACCAGTTTATATAGAAATTTACAGAATCACACATTTTGATACTACGTTTTAATATTTTAAGTAATAAATATAAATGAAACCGCGAAGCTTCCGCAAATATAGTTTTTGCTGAGAAGTTTAAATTTCCCCTTAAGCGAAACGTTTCAAGTGAAACGAAAACTTGGAAAAGGAAACTCAAAACATCTTTGGGCTCTTCAAATAAATGTGCATTGAAAGCAGTCCCTAGTGAGTACCCAGTAAACCGTATTTCCCTGTGGTTCTACTTTGATTTTCGGGACTGCTTACTCAAAGAAACAATATTTGTTTTTGTTCTTCATTTTAGAATATTTTAGATTTTCTTCTCTAATATTACTTAACAATAAGTAAAATTGTCACTTACATTTTTAAAATACTAAGGTGTTTTATTGCTAAAGGCGTATGTTTATTTATATAACGGCCATTGATCATGGATTATGTGAATATGATTAATATTCTGATCTCATTTAGGCTATATCATAACTCAAATAATATCTACCACAGAACAAACATTTACGTTATAACATTAGTTATAGCACTTTTACGACCGGAACACACTTGGTTTATACTTTGCTGTAAAAAGATGAAATAATATTTTTTGTATATCATTTAATATTATATGTTTTAATATTAATGATCTGGTATATTTAGTGACCTATAATATTTCCTTTTCAATAGCTGGTGCGTTAATCACGACACTTTGATAAATTGTAATTTCAATCAAAATCTTTTCTTTAATAATGATAACTAAACATTTTTTACGATATGTATCTACTTGTATAACTATGTTAGTAATTATTATCATAAAAATATTTAAGTAATTCGTTATAAATTAATAGACCATAATCAATTACAGTAAAAGTAACTGTTATTATTATATAATTGTAATGATAACCACAAAAATAACAGTAAATACATCAAATTTAGATAAATAAATCAAACGGTCCTTTTTCACATAAACGTCATCATAATAAGCGATTTTTAGCTATCCGTTGAAATGCGATTAAAATGTTTACACACCGACCTTACAGCCAATAGCTTTGAGGGATTAAGCAAAATCAAAGTGAAATTTAATCGTTGCTTAAATGTTACTGGCACAGCGCCAGTGATCGTGTAAGCAGCAGAATGCCACGCCACTATATGTGGAATTGTTGAACATTCGCTTGCTACGTAATCGACAAGATATTACTTGCTCTTCATTTATTATTTTCTTCAGTATTCACATTTGTCGGATTCAGTATTCACACAAAGGTCGATACATACCTCAAAATTTGCTAGTTTTGCGTATTAATGTTGTTATGTAATGTGCGCTTGCTGTTTAACTTAACTTACAATTATGAACTTCAATTAGCTTTATTGCTCGGATAAAATTATCGTCATTGCTCTTAAATTGTTATTTCCTTCATTAGTTAAATTGGATCCCAAAGATGTTTAGTATAGGAACGTAAAGCAAAACAATATTGTGCGGAATTTATTTTATTCAAATTTGACATTCTAAGCTGGTGTACTTGTTTGGAAATACTCGCGTCACATTTAATGCCACAAGTCAGGAAGCTTGTTTAATAAAAATAAGTAATTGTCGGTCCATTGCAGACAGTAAAAAAGATCAACTACATAAAAAAAATTATCACCGCTTGCTTCTTTAATGTTATGTTAAATATGTATAGATATTCAATATAATATATACATGTGATTAAGATTGATTTTTAGTGGAAAATAGCTGATGTAGCTTGGAGTAATTTAGGCAATTTTTTTTGAAAATGATAGTTTTATACATTACCAAGCGGGCAGCAGCGAGTCTTTTAATAATTTCAATAATAAGTTATGAACTTAATCCTTCTAGTATATTGTTAGTACATAATAGTAAAATTTTACTTTTAAGAGAACTTACGTTAAGATAGCGATATTTCCTATCAAAACACAATTAAAGTGATTTCTTTAATCAAGTCAATAGTATACACTCTAAGCAAAAAAATTACATTTTCAGAAGTGAATAATAAATTTTATACAGTGTTACTTAGTGTCACCTAGTTGGGTTCAAGGTTGCTCGGCAAAATTACGAGGAATACAGTAATATTAACAAACGTTGATAAAAAACGTCCTTGCGCAAATAAAGACCTACTCTCTCTTGAAAAGGATCGATATTTATGTAAAACACTAGTTAACAAGGCTTTATATATAACTGTACTAAAAATGAGAAAATTAAATTGAAGAAGCTTATCCAGTTTTACAGTCTTTGCGTCTCCTTAACGAATTAAATATTTTATCAGAAAAACAGCATAGCTTATATATATTAATTCAGATCGGAGTATTCTGGAGCATTAGCTGACTACTTATTTGCGGACTACATGGCATTATCTAGTAAATACCCTATCAATTCAAAAACTACCATCTTGTTGTACTTAGTTGCACTTTATCTGAGCCAGAGAAAATAGTGTTCGTACATTTGGCGTTTTAAAATTTATTACTGATCAGTGATTGACATCTCGGTGAAGATTTAAATATAAGTCTTCTTCTACTGGTCAGTAATATAATATAAGTTATAAGTGCTAAATTTATTTTTTACAAGGTACCGTCAGGGTTAGTAAGGCTGCGGCACTTATTACTGCCGCAAGATAGTCGTGTAAATATTACTGTCTTCCGGTATGAAGGGCACCGTAGCAAGAGTAATCACTGGGTAAATAAGATGCTACGTATCATGGCTTAAGGTGACGGACGGATTTTTGCGTTCTGCTAGTCTCATCACTAATAGTTATAAAAAATTAAAGGCACTTTTATAGACTACCAGGGATGATAGTTAAAAGGTATAGTCAGAATACTACTTCTATTGCGGGTATTTGGAGAAATAAGTCTCGATATTGACGTTATGTCTGTCCGAAATCGTGTATAAAAGACGGGTCTGAAATATAGGAAGGAGATCCTTGTTAGCCCTACCGGAACGAAACTCTCCTCGAGTGTGATAAACACTTATCATCGTGTGGTGTTATGCATCGACTCATCCTGTATGAGACATCGTGGCTGTTGTCGGGGTCACGTGAGCCATTTCAATGTTTTTTAGTATAAGAAACGATCAATTTTCTTTTTGGAATTTCCTTAGAGATTTATAAAAGTATATAGTAAAAGTAAAAGCGATGCCGAACATGTTCTTATTATGAAAGTATTATTTTTTTTTTGCTTTACTGCACTATACATAATTTTAAAAACAGTTATACACGCGAATATTTTATTTCTTCCAAATATTGCAATAAAGAACATTATTTTAATTAAGTGTGCGTATTTTGTACTCAAGATTAATTTTATATGACACTTTTGGATGGTGGCAAGTCGCCTTTTACTGAGGAACGACTAAGGAATTTACATTATTATCGTATTGTCTATTTCGAATTCCACGCAGTAATCTGTAAACTAAACTGGACCCTAGTTTCTAGGACACCATAGTCGGTGTAATTCCTGTATAAGCGAGACTTACACTCATATCTTTAGAAAGCAAACAAATTTGATGCGTCTTTCGCTGCATTTCTCATTGGTAATGATTCGTAATAATTTTTCCTTGCTTAAACAGGTCTATGATACTTAAAAATGTAGTTTATGTTTCAGTATTATAGTGTTGTTTTTGTGCCAATAATTTAAAAATTTAGAAAAATATAATAGATGTATGAAGTTGAATTTATATTAAGGATATAATTATGTGCCTTCTCAAATATAAGTTCTTTAATTTTTTTCTACAGCTTGGTAAAATTTTTTATTTTACGAATTAGAAGATTTATGTCTTAGTCGCACAATTTTCAGAGCAGCTGAAAAATTCTTTTGTGATATCTTTTTAGCGTCAAATTCACGAGTGTAATATATAAAGTTTAAAGATTTTTGAAATGTGAATTCGAATTCCAACTTAAAGTATTTGATCCTTTTATCTGCAAGATGATTTAATCATGACCTGTTTCAGCTACATACGATTCAATTTAGTATGTGTTTCATATGATGTAATAAATGTTTAAATTTTTTCCAGATTGTTTAAAAATTAAGTTGAAAATAGATAGCAAAATGTCAATGTTGTTATTAAAACACTATAATGATTAAATTAATATATGAAATGGAGACATAGCTTTATTAAAAGAAATACTTTATACGATCTGAATGGTATGGCAGCAGGACACTTAACTTTTCTTTATCTCAAAACTATCGTTTTATTCAAATGTCTTTTTCTATCTCGATAATTTTTGCGATATTTCAAAAAAGCGTTCTTTTTCAATAGGAAACGCAAATTGAGGGTGCGGCAGGGGAAACGCACCTATCCAACGGATTTTCTTCAAATATTTTAGCTATGATAGCCCCACTTTGCCTCCCAGAAGGAAAAACTGAATGTGACGTTGCAAATGAAATTTTGCGTTGAATGACTAAACTGACCACCTCAGTGGCGTAGCGTATTGGCCCTTGCTCTGTAAACCGGATATCTTGGCATCGAACTACGCGGAAAACAACATTGTGTTATCGTTGTTTTCTGGTTGATTAGGATAGTTTGGGCCGATCGTCCAATGGTCTTAAAAGTAAGATGATCCCAGCGTCCAATGAGCATGTAAAAAGTTGGTCGACCCACTAACCTTCATTAAACCAGCATGGCGGGATACGGTCCAAAACCCTTAGTGTAGAAGTCGTGTATTAGGGACGGCTTATGCTTAGCATTGGATCCATCATCATCGTTTCATATAGGCTGATAATAAGTAAATATTTTTAATAATTGATAATGAAGTAAGTAATAACAAAAAGTATTTTTTAATTTAATAATATTTTAAGGTCAAGTATTAATAACTTATGTTTCTTAGTGGTAATAGTAATAACCATGTACGAGTAGTTATTCTTGCTTTAACTATATACCATATAATTTATACTAACACAAATTCTACTTTCTAATTTAACACATTTAAAATAATAATCATTACCTTATTTTGATTCCGGAAATCGAAAAGGTCAGTGGCATTCCAAAAGTGGTCTATTATCGTTTTGAAAATTTAGTAATTAGTTGAACAAAGATTTTACCTTCATTACATGAAAGTTTTAAACGTTGTTATTCATTGTTCGTGTACCTAATTTTATCAACGATTTATGTTTAAATAGGTAATTATTGTCCGACGCAAGTACAAGTTGTTGGTCATTTGTTATTTATTGCTGTCTCGAAACTAGGCACACCTAAGTTGAATAAAACTTCTACGTCAACTCTCCGTTTAATAAACCACTTGCCTAGCGAGTGATTAACAACTAGTTTATAACAAGAAAGAGATTTTAAATGCTCTACAATCACAAATGTTTTATTAAGTTACTTATAAGAATAAAACGTTAAATCCTGCCTCAGTAGCCTAGTGGTACGGGCGTATGCTTTAGAAACCAGAGGCCGAGAGTTCAAAGCCTGCGGGGACTCAACAAATTCAGAAATATAGACTCGTAGCGGTGGGGCTCAGTACCTATGGCCAGCCCAGCCGCGGGGAAACTGAGAGAAACCTGGGCGGCCTGTGGCGCAAGGCTGGCCGTACAGGGAACTGCTCCTGGCGGGCTGAACAAGCCCGCTTTGGATTGGAGACCTAGGAGGGTGCAAGGGACGGGTTGCAAGAGGCAGGTGTGCCACCCTTCCTATCCTTGGCAACCAAGATGGAGTCCCGGGGGAAGAGAATTGTCGATATTCCGTAGGCCGCTTTCCCTATCCTTCGTGAGCACCGCTGATAGGATGTGGAGGGGCCAGGGGAGGAAGGGACATTCGCCATGGTGTCATCGATCTTGCTTCCGTCTGCAGCCGAAAAGTGGAGGAGCTTAACATAGGAGCCGCTACTGAGGTTTGGGAGTCTCGTCCCTGCGTAGTTTGAAAACTCCTGGCTCCCATTATTCCTGAGTAGCAGAGTCTCGGGGGAGTGTGTTACCTAACTACAGGGGCCTAGACGACGGGCGCGTTAGTTCTGATGCGTCCAGAGGAGGAGATGGCCGCAGTGCCGAGATGGGGCTGCTTCGGTGGGGTCGCAGAAGACTGCCAAGCGTTCCTGTGACCCCATCTCTAAGGCGCCAAGAAGGAACAACGTTTTGGTTTTGTCGGTGCGAGTCCAACATAACCCGTCTTTGATCGTAGTCATTTCCCCATAGTAAAAAAAGGGCCGATCACCCAATAGTCAATAAAGTAAGATGATCCATGCGTCGGGTGGGCATGTAAAAAGTCAGTCGGGGAGAAGGTCCGAGTACCACTTTTCACCCCATTTCTCCAGTAAATAGACAGTTACCTGATGTTCTTTGAAAACAATGTTTTTAGTTTATTCAAATTAACATCTAAACATGAGTGAGTAATCAGTCCAGCAATCATGAAGTAGTTTAGGAAATATGAATCACAAGTATTCAAAAGGTTGTTATTGCATGGTACTTATAGTAAGATTTCAATCGTTTGTATGTTAACTGAATGATTAAGTTAAAGAAATGGACTGAATGGCAGGACAAAAGATACCAATGCAAAGACTAGACTATCTGTATAGTAATTGAAATACTTAAATGCTTTACATCGTCATCATCACGAAATAGTACGAAACAAAGTCGCTTCGCTGTCTGTCCGCCACGCTAGGTCCGGACGCAGCCGGTGGTAGGTCCCCTGTTTACAGGAGACCGTCTGGGTGAACCACCGCGGAGCCTATTTCTGCCGCGAACAGTAGTGTGAAAACACTGCTGTGTTCCGGTTTGACGGGCACTGTAGCCAGCGCATTTACTGGGTAAACGAGACTTACACCCTATATCTCACGGTAGGCAGCGCGTTGGCGATACCACTGGTATTGCCAATGTCTATGGATGTCGGTGACCACTTTCCACTCGTCTGCCTGCGTAAGCTATAAAAAAAAAAACGCTATAGATTTTGAACCGTTTTTAATAGACAAAGTGATTCTACAGAAGGGAATTTGTACAAAAAATGCATCATATTATATGGAAATCTGATTAATTCGGAAATTAAAACATTGTACGACAATAATTTACACCTTAAAAAGTCGACGATTAAGACCGCGATGATTTATATCAATCACTTAAGGCTAACCCACAATAACCATTTAATATCCTAAGCATTTTACGGGAAAAATAGCTTATTTACGAAGTGATTTTAGGAAATACGGTTATTTTCCTAGGATCGAATCAAATCCTCTATCGAGTGACTTAAAATATATTTTTAATTTAACACGGATCAATATGGCTCTTTGCAGCATGGAATTTAAATGAAAACTTACGAACAAATTACATATTACATTTAACAACGGTAGCGGAAATCAGCATATCACAAATAACTGATTTGTATTATTCTGTCTGTTTGATTATTCTCACTAAGTTCTGGAATGGCTGGCTGGTCCGATTTTGACGAAACTATTTATGAAAATTTTGTGATATAATAAACTGTATAATAGGCTACTTTTTTGGAAAAAGTTATAAAAATTATTATATAAATTATTAAATGCTTTTTTTGCTAATTCAAGTTGATTCTATGTTATAACTAAAAAATGTTCACGATCTTACTACATACATCGTATTCGTCCGTGCCTCTTATCCGACTCAGAGGAATTGCAAAAATTTTCTCCATTACATCGTACGGGGTTGGAAAACTATCGTAAGTGCAGTTACGAAGTACCACCGCAAGAACTTTCTGATTGTTTTCTGTTTTCGAATCTGAACAGGTAATCGATTTGTTTTACACATTCTGCCTACTTATCAAAACTTTGCTTGTTTTGTGCATAGAAATATTTTTTCCTATGCTTGTTTTTTTTTATTTTCAATAAATAAACTTTGGAACTGCCATTATTAAAGTTTGTGTAGTATGCATTAAATAGCGCCCTTATATTCGTTTATAATTCTTTTAAAGATATTAGATAAGAAATCACACGAGAGGGATCTGAAAAAGTGCTCAGTTAAAATTTACAAAATGAAGTTGAAAATTCGAAAACTTAATTTTTCATAAAATAAAAATCATAATTCTACGTCAAAACAAATTACATTACCTACTCTAATATTATATTAGTTAAACAAATGTGAGGCAGTATTTTTCTGTTCAATTAAACGGATAATAGTGGAATCAAACCTTTTCAGACAGAGAGTAATAAAGCTAATTCAGTGAAAAAGCTAAATTGGCCGAATTAATTCTCATTCCTTATCACCAATTCGTTCGAAGATTTAACTTCATATATATAAAACACTGCTGTATGGGTAGGTAAAGTAAGCGCCTTATTTTTAGCTGGTATTTGTACACAGGGGACCTAAATTTAAAAAAATATTGTTAGTTATACTCGTTTGTCTACAACAGTGCGAATAGGTTGCAGCTGTTTAACACGTGAACTCATAGTAGTATTTACATGTACTTATCACTGGCGTGGTGCCAATGACTCTGTAAGCTGTCAAGTGCTGACTCAACGTATGCGAAAGCACTCAACTAGTAAGCGCATTCGAGCTAGTATTCGACTTAATGTTCAGAGGGGATTGAAGAATGCCAGTTCTATTTCCGATACTTTGCAAATCACATTGAATAAAGTTTTTTTCTGTCAAATTGAAATTAACAAAAATTAAAATATAATATATAAGATATGCATTTGTTTACCTTATTAGATTTGTAAATTGATACTTTATGATCATAACAAAATAAACAGTTTAAAGAGATTTAACTGGTCAACTGATCAAGTTAAAACGCTAAGTTAATTTCAATTTGTTTGACAGTATACGCTTATTGAGCTTAGGGGATTTAAACGTTACGATATTGTTCTTATTATTTTAGTATTGTAGCCTTTTTTTACCGTGGAAATGCCTACGCATACCCGTCCTCGCGGGGCAAAGACGGTTATTAAAACCACCACGTTGTTCCTTCCTGACGCTTTTAGGGTGGGGTCACAGGAACGTTTTGCACTCATCTGCAACCCCACCAGCGCTGGCCGCCGGAGCAGCCCCATCTCGGCCTTATGGCCATCTGCCTCCCTGGGCGCGTCGGAACTAGCGCGCCCTTCGTCTCGGCCCCTGTAGTTAGGTAACAGACTCCCCCGAGTCTGTTACTCAGGGGCCATGGGAGCCAGGAGTTCCCTGACCACGCAAGGACCAAACTCCAGCCCCCAGCGGCGGCTCCGATGTTAAGCTCCGCCGCTAGCTCCATTTCGGCCGCAGAAGGAGGAGAGATCGACGACACCATGCCGAATGTCCCCTCCTCCCACGGCCCCTCCACACCGCATCAGCGGTGCGGCCCCGCCGAGTCGCGGAGGATAGGGAGAGTGGCCTCTTAAATACCGACACTCCTCTTCCCCAGCGACTCCACCCTGGTTGCGAGGGACAGGAAGGGCGCACGTCTACCTCCTGCAACCGTCCCTCGCACCTCTAAGAGCGCATCCAAAGCGGGCTTCTTCAGCCGCTTGGAGCAAGCTCCTCCACGGCCGCCTTACTCCTCAGGCCGGCCAGGTTCTCTTAGCTTCCCCGTGGCTGACCCAAGCCGCAGGTACTAAGCCCCACCGCTACGACAAAACGAGAACCTGTTCGGGGTAGTATTGTAAGCCTAGCGAAACACACTAAGGTAGGTTGGCATTTCGATATTGGTGGATTTTTATTTATTTGGAAATTTTTGCAAATACTTACCATAGAATTTCTATCAACAGCAACATTTTAATAGAAAAACAAACTCAGGATAGAAACATCAATACAACTCTGGGTTCTTGAGAAAAATTTACAATGAAAATAGTCACTTTTAAGTGGCCAGTACACAGTCTAATATTAAGAAAAATAATAAGTCTTACCAATTCTGCTAGTTACTTTTAAGCTTAATTACATGCAACGTGATTTTTCGTAGCAATCGTGAAAGTAGTTTGTTGAGAATCAGTATCATATTCCAGTGATCTGAATTTAAAACTAGATTTACTTTTTTCCTAAAACTCAGTTTAAATATAAATGAAATGGTCACTACAACAAGTAAATTGCATAATTAACACATCGAGTGAGCGCTGACCGTTTAACAAACATTGACCCCTTTCCGCACTCCTCCTTTTAACTCCGCTTACTCACCCCGCAACATGAACAGGGGGCTAGTAGGTCAGTGTCCGACGTGATAGCAAAGTGTCGCATGCGCAGTGCAAAATCATTCAAAAGACAAAATTTAAATTGTGTTTAAACTGTTGAAACCAATACCAATGATCATCCCTGAAAGTTTAAAACGCAATATGCGTTAGTGCGATTGTTTGTGCATCAGGGACACAGGTGGACATTAAGAACATTTAATGAGTTAACGTTTAAAAGTAAATCGTATTATTAAATTATTTTATAATGCAAGTACTTCCTTGTCAGTGATTTTTGCTTTAAGTAAAAGTATCTTTTATCGCATTCGCAGGACAATAATTGTTTCCTAGTTCGTTAGGGCTATTTAGGCCGATCACCAAATTGTCTGTAAAGTAAGATGATCCTTGCGTCGGACATAAAAAGTCGGGCCTGCACCTTACTCTCTCCAGTAGTGTCGGTTATCTGCCCTATCGGGCTTTGAGAGTATAAAGGAACTTATGTTTGCGCGTACACTTATGCACTATAATTCTCCTTCGTAGTTGGCTAATCTCTAATATAAATGAGTACATCGTAGATTTAATCGACTTGAGAATAGTATTATTATAAAGGGAGAATGATTGTAATGTGTGTTACTTTTAACTATGGACATATTCACTATAAAGACGTTTAATATAATATGAGATTACTTATTTTTCCATATTCTCATAAAATACAATGATTACGAAAACAATAAAAAATATTAGCACTAACTACACAATTAATACATATAAAATAATGGTTTTTACTGATTTCTCGCGTTTATTTCAGCGTCCGTCTTCTAGCATTCATGCAAAAATATACTTTCATCTTTAGAAACATATATATATATATATATTATATCTTGAACTGGCAAAACGTCCATAAAACATAGAATTTAAAGGTGATGAATTTAATGGCGATTTTTTACTCGTATATTTAAAGGATCTTGGACTTCGTATCTAGAACATGATTGTTTATTTGTTTATGAATACATCTATGATATATAATACTTTTAATATTTTCTAAATATTTTCCGAACGCATAAAAGCCTAGCTTAAAACACAATTAGGTATTAAGTCTCCAGAAAAACAACATCATATAAATATATTAAATATTGCAGCATAATTCGCTAACCATTTACTATACCGGCGTACATAGATTTCAAATCTTGTTATATATTCTGTTTCCATAGAGTTATGAAACGTATTGTTTCGAACTTTCACTTACTTTGTACAAAAACTTTGTTAATACAATGTTTTACATGGCGAAACACGACCGCATGGGAAATAAAGTGGCATTAAAACTTTTACTTAAGTTATCAACTGAGCTTCCGCTCTTTATGCAAATGTTTAATAATGTTTTGCAAGCTTTCGCGCTCCGATCATTTGTTTCAAGTTTCCGTTTAATAGAAAATCTTTATTTTGAAATTTATATAAGGTGAAAATATCTGCCGTGATTTCTGGTAAGTTACCTTGATATATATAAACAAAGAGATCACAGATATCTTTAACTCCATTTTTGAGCTTTAATTGCGAACAAGGCATCTAATATTGGCTTAGAATGCAATGATAAAAAAATCATCTCTTTACTTTTTCCCAATAAAGGATTAACACAGTTTTAAATAAGTATTATAAAAGAAATTTGATCTTTGTTATTCCTTTTACTGCTGTTTTTATAAAATAATAAAGGATTTTGATTAATCAAGACAAAATACCTAGAATGTATTTAGAAAATTTTTATTTGTTATTTGTACTGTGTACTTATTTTCTACTACCAACTTTTCTCTGCTTTCTTGTTTTCGAGAAGTTATTTCTTTTCCTTGCCGTATTTAAAACTATGTTAAATTACACCTCTATCAAAGTTTACTTCTCCTTTATCTAAGTGAATGTAGTTGGCATTCAATCCTTATGTGATTTGTTTGACTGGAACCGAATCCAATTATGTTACGTCGTTGAACACCATGCAAATAAATTTAAGCAACACATCTGCTCTCTATGCAAATCCCTGATATCGTTTTAGCAACACTACCTCTATGTGGGCATGCATTTGAACCAAGTAGTAACCAGTTCCTCGACTGGAATCGAGATCGTAAGTTAGGCTGGTATTTCACTACGTTCGTTGATTTATTTATTTCAAAGTCGGGTTTTAGTTTAAAATACTTACGAATTAATCGTTTTTCATAAACACGTTTATTATACTTTCTGAAACAAAAATCATATGGTTCTAGCCATAGACATAGAACTATGAAATTTGACAATATCTTATACCGTAGACATGCAAATAAGTTTGGCGAACAACGCGTCACTCCGGCCTTTGACAGTGTAAGTTGTAAAGAATTTAAAACATCGCGCTTATTGTTAACATAATAAAGTGCAGAAAATCCGTGTTTTTATTAATTTAGATACTCTTTTACTCTCAAATGTGTTTCTTAAAATCTTGTAAAAAAATATCTTCTTATATATAAAGTAGCCTTACTTCTGAAATTAAACAAATATTTAGATAGATTAAACAGCAAGTATCCTAAGCTGGTATTCATGGGTAATTTAAAACTGGCTACCTTAGCCAGCGTATTGAGCGGGTAAACGAGTCTAAACATCCTATGTTTCACTGTAGGCAGCGTTGGTGATATCCCTGGTATTGCCAATGTCCCTGAGCGTCGTTGACCACTTTATATTAGGAGGCCCGACCAATCGTTTAAAATAAATAGAATAATCCATTGCATAATATCAGGGTCAATTAAAGCAGACGGCAGATGTTACGCTAACTCTACATTTGTAGAACTGCTTGATTGGTAAGTGATCAACAGCTTCCTCATTACTAAAAAAGAACTCCGTGTTCGCCTTAGAAAGGCTTTAGGTACTTGTTATATTTATTATAAACATCACTAAAATTTATTGTAGTATTTTTATAACAACTCTTATAATTTATATTTTTTTTTGGTGAAAAAAAAAATTATATGTAATACATTCATGGCTTATTTTACTAAATAAATCACGTTATTAAAGTTGCGATGTTAGTGACACAAAGTTTGTACAATCTCAACACATTTTCATTCGTACCATTTATCCGACTTTGAGATAATGCAAAAGTTTTATCCATTACACGTTCGAAGCTGAAAAAGCTATAACAGTTCAGATGTGTTTCCGAATCAGAAAAGGCAATAGAATTTTATCATACTTTATGCCTACTTAACGATAGTTGGCTGGTGTTTGTTGTACATAGGAACAAAATTTATTTATACACATATTTTTAGGTCTATGCATTATTATGTGACTTCTGTAAAAATAATAAATTTTTAAAATTGGTAATTAATCGTCTCTTTATATACCCATCCGACGCGTGGATAATCTTACTTTTCAGACAATTGGGTAATCGGCCCAAATTGTCCTAACCAACCAGAAAACGACGATAATACAAAGTTGTTTCCCCTCGGGATTCGAACTGATGACCTTAGGTAATAAAGCAAGGGCTATTACCGCTGGATCTCGGAGGTTGTTTAAACACAGTAAAAGAATTTTTCGTGTACGCGTGATACGCTAAAGAAATAGCTTTATAAAGAAATAGCTTACGCTTTTTAAAAATCTGGTCTTATTGCACATTTTTTTTATGTTTATATGGTAAAAACATTTATTTTTATATTTACAACTAATGAGAGAAACCAATTCAAACCTAGCTAACCTAAGGGAGTAATTAAATGTACAACGAAATGGATCCTTTTAGAAATCACACCTTTTCAGATAGAAACTAACGAAGCTAATTTGGAAGAAAAGCTTAATCAGCCTAATCGATTGCCTCATTCATTCACATTTCTGACCGCATTTCTTACCAAATTAACTAACTCTATTTAAAAGTGATTACGTCGTTAAAACTATAAATCTTCAAAGTAACACGGACAGTGAAAGCATTTTTTTTCATATGGTTGTTCAACAGACCTATTGTTCATGCAAAGCTGTAATTGTAAAACTAATACATATTTGCTTAAAAATGTAATAAAAAGTTAAGAAGTTAAGAACCTTTTTTCCCTTCTCAGTAGAAATGTGTATAGCATCGAGGCTTTACATAGAGGCCGCCACTGAAAATCTTGTTCCTACATAGATCTCCACTGGGGAACAGATTCAGAGTAGTCATATCCTAATGCGATTGAAGGGCTTCGTAGCCAGCGTATTTACTGGGTAAGCGACACGTAACATCGTATGTCTTACGGTAGGTAGTGCGTTGGTAATACCACTGGTATTGTCCGTGTCTATAAGCGCTGGTGACCACAAACCATCAAGAAGCCAGGCTGCTCGTTTGCCTGCGTAGCCAATATTAAAAATGATTAAAAATGCTTTGGTAGAAATAGGCACCGTGGTGGTACCAACCCAAGCGGTCCCATGTAAAAAGGGGACCTACCACCGGTAAAATTCCCAAACTGCAAAGGTTATATCTGTCGAAGTTCTTTATGCCGGTTTTCCTCAGGTCAAAGGCTTCTATTTTCTAATCGGTGGTCGATTTATACACGATCAATAAAACTAGCTTTATATGCATATTTAATAACGATATTAGATTTTAACATAGCTTAGATGTTTTCTGTCTGATTTATGGTATAAAACGTAATATTATTCGCTTATCGTTTATCGTTTATTGGATGACTCACGTTGGTGGAGTTAACCATTTCAACCCGGCAGAGTTGAGGGGCTGTGCAACTTTACGCGTGCACAGGCTTTACCTTTAATTCGTTGGATTAGCCTGAGGGTATCCAGAGGGTGACCTCGCTCGGCTGCCACTTGTTTAAACCGTCAGCGATCTAATCGAGGGTGCCCAGGAGGGTCGAACCTCTGCTCGATCAGTAGCTTTTTAGATCCTTTGTTAACCCGTTAGCAACATGTATCGAGGGCGCCCCGGGTGGGCCGAACCTCGGCTCGATAAGTTGCTTTAGGACTTATTTAATTTTAGCTTTAAAACCGCTCTATCTAATCGCTGAGAATCGGCCTGGTACGTGCCGACATCTAACGTACGGATATGTTTGTCTTCGACGACGAGGGCAAAATGTTTGCGTTTGAACGATTTAACACGCGCTTGCACAATCGTTTTATCGTCGTCCGGATTTGTTTATATATAGCGCGGTCGCCTATATCGGGAGTGTTTGCGATGCTTAGGGTGGATCATTTTACGTGATACGTAAGCGGCGGCGCTTCGTACCAGTTTGTTAGGGTGTGGCGAAGCCGAGTCGAAATATCACATTGATCTCATTTGCCACGCCGGAGCAGGCCAGAGGGGCAGGAAGCAGGTGAGGGATGGCACCGGTGGGCGCCTAGGAGTGGTGGAAGGCGGTAGCGGCCTACATTTGGGCGCTTTGGGGCACCCTAGGTAGTTCGCTGTGTGGCCTGGGCTTTGGCAGTTAACGCATGCTGGCGGTTCATATGTGGCAAGGACTTCTCTGTCCCGAGGTCGAGGGCAGTCTGGGTGCATGGTCCCTAGGCGTCGAAGGAGGCGCTCTTCCGGGAGCGCGAATCCATGGTAGTAATACTGCTTCTCAAGCGGTATTTAGGTGACATCGCGGTGTGCTTGCACCGTCTCTAATTCTGTACTTTGATTCTGCTACCGGAATCACGGGCTGTGAACTTGAATTTTTGCAGAGGCTGACCGTAATTCGGCCTACTTCTCTTTGACCTTATACATATTGGCGGCGGCTTTTTGTCTCTAAGTGAGACGGGCACTTGCTGTGAAGCAGCGGGGTGGAGTTGAGACCGTAGCTCTCAAGGACAAGTTGCATGAGTTGCAACATCGTGAAGCGATTTGTTATGAATTTATGCAGGATGAATTTATAACGTAGTGCAAGCACCCCGGTGAGGCCGGGGTTGTGTGCCCACCTCCCGCCCCAGTAAGCAGGGAGTAAAACTAGCGTTAATAAAAAGCTCTAGTGCTTTAAGAGCGCTAAGTGAATACCTAAGCTGCCGCCTAGTGCACGCTAGCGTTAAATTTTATAGAATAAATACCACGTGGGTGGCGTGCCTGTTATTTAAGTTGCGTTCGCGGTGGAACGTGGCAAAAGAAACTAACAGTAATGGCTCCCTACTTTTCAACAGAAACAGTCAGGATGCAATAAGAAAAGAAAGACTCACCGGACGTATACTCGAGATATGTGCGCTCAGGCGCGTACGCCAAACGCGTCGACACTATAACATCGGCACACACTAGCACTGTCACTGTAGTATTGCACGGCGAACACGGAGTCTTCTTACTTCGCCACTTGACGGCGTCGGAAGGAGGGCGTGGCCACGGATGGGCCAAGCGGACGGCAGGTAGCAGGAGGGATCGAGCGGGCTTGTCCGGCCGTAGATGCGCACTGTTAATTTTGATAATATCATTTTACTCATGGATGTAATTAGTATTACGTACAACTTGTACAAATTGTTGTACGTAGGACGTATTACTTCCATTAATTTATTACATATTTGTAGTTGTTACGCCTATTGTCAAAGTAAAATAAACAAATGTTTAATTTTACAATTTTTTGATATTTTATTTGCAATGACTAAATTATTATTGCATCTCTTGTTTGTAAATATTTTACAATGGAAGTTTAGATTTTGATGTTCCTATAAGTTTTTTTTTGATTTGTTCATGCTCATAATGCTAATGTTACCCTTTACTATTACGTATATAAGTTACAATTTGTATTTTAAAGCAATATTAAACAATAAATAACATCTAAGAGATGAGTGCATTTCCTGGCCTACCTTCCCTGCATTTCCTAGCTCAGGGAAAGGTTGAATAAGCATTAACATGTTAAGATGATAGTCAAAGGGTGTAGTTTCAAAGGCTGCTGATCTAAGTTGTATGCACAAGCACCGACGAGCGTTTATAGCGTACATTTTATACAATTCTTATCTACTATATCGTTGCTCTCAATAAAATTAAAAATGCATTGACAGATGTATGGACGAGTTTTTAGAATGTCAAAATTTATAGGTGAGGACAAAATTCTTATTTAAAGGCTATTTATTGCTAGTTTCTATTCAGGATTATTTAATTTTTTTTTTTTAAATAAAATGTAAGCGTATGCCGCGCAATATTTGTAATACAATAAACGATAAACATTTCTTAGCAATAGTCATTATATAACATAGTGCTGGATCCTAAGCCAGAATATTATTTCTAATGCAAGTAATTTGAAAAAGGAGTGCCGATATTGACGTTTTGATACTCTACAATCGAGGATACAAGTCGGGTATTGAAATATAACAGATACAGCTTCGTATAAGCCGCTACCCGGATAGGTACTCTCTTCGTGTGTGATAAGTGTTGTGCATCTGTGATATAGTTATTGTGTCGAATGGCTTAAGGCATTGTTTAGCAACGACTCGTTCGTACGACATCTGGTGGCTGTTGTCGGGGTCACGTGAGCCATTTCAATATATTTAAGTACAAAACATGTTTAGTTAATGTCATTTAAATTTTAATGCATTACTAATTAAGATTGCTGAAATAAGTATTATTTTTCAATAAAAATAAATAAAATTATTGTCATGGAGGCCACCTGATGGGTAGTGGTCACCGACGCCCATAGACACTGGCAATACCAGTGGCATCACCAGCGCGCTGCCTACCGTGAGACATAGGGTGTTAAGTCTCGTTTGCCCAGTAAATACGCTGGCTACGGTGCCCTTCAAACCGGAACACAGCAGTGTTTTCACACTACTGCTTTGCGGCATAAATAGGCACCAGGTGGTACCCACCAGACGGTATCCTGTAAACAACGGTAACTCTCAGTCTGCCTGTTTTTCTGGCTACTCTATGGAATAGCTAATACGATTTTGATGGGAATTTCATTTCGAGATAGCTGATTTAGCTGTAAATAACTTTTGGTACTTTTTCTTACAAAAACATCATAATCAGGAGGGAAACAAAGACCCTTTGTATAAAAATAATAATTTACAATCGCACATTGCAAATTAATTTTTTTTACAAGTCTAAAACTATTCAATATGTTTTAAATGGCAATAACATTAACACCCAACCTGTACACTTACTTTCCAACAAACAGAACCAAGTATCTCCTGGTGCATCTTCCTTGCATATCTAAGCTCAAAGAAAGGTTTAATGAGCTCACAAGCGTTAAAACGATAAACAAAGCGACCCCTTTTAAGAGGGCGGGTGTGACCAACGCGCTGCCTTCCTGAGACATAGGGTATTAAGTCATGTTAACCCAGTCATTACACTGGCTACGGTTCCCATTAAACCCGAACAGAGTAGGGTTTTCACATTACTGCTTTGCGGCAGAAATAGGCACCGCGGTAGTACCAACCCCGACGGTCCCCTGTAAAAGGGGACCTACCACTAGAAGTGTAACATCTTACATCATCAGCCTGCGATAGTCCACTGCTGAAATAGGCCTCCACACCCTAATACAACCCTTATTCATAGGGTGTTTGGACTCAACCCACCACGCTGGTCTGCGGGTTGGTGGGTGTACCGACTTTTTAGAAGCCCATCCGACGCATTGATCATCTTACTTATCAGGCAATTGGGTGATCGGCCCAAATTGCCCTAACCAACTAGGAAACAACAAAGAAAATTAATTGAGTCCCCGCAGGATTCGAACCTACGACCTCTGGTTTCTAAAGCACACGCCCATACCACTAGGCCACGGAGGCAGTAGTGAAAAGTAAAGAATATCACAGTTTTATGATGCCATATATTGTATCTTTATATCGAAACCAATTGCTGTTTGCAAGTCTTGATAGAATTCGAGAACGATTGCGTTGGCTAACTTTGACTTTGA
Source organism: Lamproptera curius (assembly GCA_029286875.1). NCBI lineage: Eukaryota > Metazoa > Arthropoda > Insecta > Lepidoptera > Papilionidae > Lamproptera > Lamproptera curius. The sequence goes on from JAGSMT010000086.1 coordinate 1,753,212, forward strand.
AAGACTTAATAGAAGTTTTGATGAAGATTTGATAATTAAGTATAAAAAAAATTACTTAATTTTTTAGAAAGTCTGTTAAAAGGGTCAATCTTAAAATATATTTTTTAATGACATTCCCTAAATGATTCGATTTGAACATCGATATCGACCTACGTATATCAAATTATAGATAAAAATATTTCCAGTGCCTTTTAAATTTAGATCCAAGAGAAATTATAGAATCTAAGAGTATTTAAAAAAAAACAGTATTTAAGCATTGTGGAAAATCGTTTACTACGTCGAGTTTTAAATAAAAAAACCAAAACACATCTTCAAACAACGCGACGACCAATGTTAACAATAACAAGTCGGTATTGCACTATCTTAACGTTAAAAAAGATAGCCCGTACTACGCAAACCGCGTTGCATTAACTCGCGACATTTCCGAGCGAGCAGTCGTCAATCTTGGCAGCCGATGCGCTGTTTGTGGCTGCCATTTGCGTCTACGGTTTCCTGTTACCGAGCACATTAAATTGCACAACTATTATTCTAGCGGTGCACAGTTACGAGCGTATAAAATTGCGGTTGTACGACCACATAATGTTAATGTTACATGTATAAACTCTTAAAAATTTGTATATTATTTTTCTAGTGTTTTATTTTGCAGTAATTTTTAAGTCTATTATACATATATTGATTGGAAAATGATCATTTAGAGGACTGATTTATTCATAATAATTGCTACAGTAGCTACATCATTTATAATATTTGTATGGTTTGATGTCTGTTTTAAAATATCATGTGATTGAAATAGGTTGGTATTGCTTAGAGAACAATGCTTACTGTTTTTATAGCTGATTTCTTCTTATCAATTGAAACAATTTTGCAAGTCTTTTAAAAATAATTTTATTAGGCTAGATGAAATAAAGATTATGCGGTTTTAATAATAGTTAAATTTAACCTGTTTCTCGATTATATCCATCCATTCTGTACACTTTCGATTACCAATTTTGTAGAATCATTCTAAGATATTATATCTCAAAGGCTGAGAGAAAGTTTCTATTTTTCTTATGTCTTGATATAGTACAAGTATAGGGCTAGTCATTCATACCGGTGGAATAGTCTCTCTTTACATGGAGACTGTACTTCGGTGTACCACGCAGTGCGCTATTTCATAGCAAAAGCAGAGTTGAGAACCACTTCATTCCGGTTGAAGGGCACTGTAGTCAACGTATTTACTGGGTAAACAAGACTTAACATCCTCATGTCTTACGGTAGGCAAAGGCGTTGCGATACTAGTACTGCCAATGTTCATATGGTGCGCTGTTACCAGCTTTCCATTAGGTGGATCGACTTGTCTCGTCTGCCTGCATTGGAAATAAAAAAGTATAGTACAATAATTTTACCGAGAAATAGTACAACTGCGCTTATAATAAATAAAGCTAAGACGCCTTATAATCCAGTCATTGCATCAATACTGGTTGATACTTGTATTGCGAAGGAATTTTTACGCTTGTCTACTGGAAGCAAACAAAATTTTCAAAGTTTTTAATGTTTTCAAGGTAATAGTCCCTTTTTTACAGGAGGTCATCTAGGGTGGCAACTCAGTTGTGTCTACTTCTGTCTGTGTTAACATATTGGTAATTAAATACAGATATAATAATTGAAACAAAACGTTTAAATTTTGTTTGCTTTAATCCTTTAAATATCATAAATTTTCCACTTTGTATTGAAACATTTAATGTCTGTTTTAATGCAAATTACTTGCAAAGCTGTAAGGAGATTATTTTAAACGCTTCAGACTCGAGCTAATGTAATCTGAAATAAGAATCGCTACTGACACAAACTCTTAAAGAACTTTACTACGAATTTTATTTATAAATGGGTTTTACTTCGCAACCAATCTTTTACTTTGCTGCAATAATATAATCTATTACTGATTATAAAATTAATAAACTTAGTAGATTGAGCGTTCAAATGACAGCGCATTTTTAATTTTACTGTGATTAAATAGCTACATACCTATACATTTGATTTTAAGTCCAAATACGTTACATATAGCTAATATTACAAATGAGAAAAACGTTGCTTCTTCATTAGCCATGGAAGATTTGCACGGAACGATTACGAACTCTTTGACCCACCATGCACATAACCTAGCCAGTATGCTCTGTGCCGTCGAAAATTCTGCAACAGCATTCCGGGTGCTGGTCGGTGTAGTACTACCGAGTCGCAGAGAACAAGAGTAGCTGCCTATATACAACCAAAACTATCAGATGAGCAATTATTGCTTTGAAAATACAGCTAAGTAATTAATTTTCTCATATTCCGCAACTCCTAAAGGCTACATCGAATCATGGCATCAATGGATCATGTAGTATAACAATTTTCAGTTGACAAGGTACTACAAATCAATAAGTATATTTTCTTAAAATCATAATGCATCAAATTTATCGACAAATTTCAAAATGTAATTTATTGTGACGTGACGAAGAGGGCGTTTCACTTGTCTACCCATAAGAAATGCACCGTAAGACGCATAGAATCTACTTGCCACACATCTCGTTTACCCAGGGATTATTTTGGCTATGATGCTCTTCAAACCGGAAGACATTACTGCTAGTCTGATTTGGATTTACCGGCAATACCTATTATCCACATATAAGAAAGAAAGAAAAAATGTTTATTTGGTACATTAAGTCAATACAAAATATATATAATATATATATGCATAACAAAAACAATATTAGACACAATGAACCAAAAACGTTTCCCCTCAGCGTTGAATCATGAGTTTTTTACAACCCATGAATGCTGGTTTTCAGTGGAACCTAATATAAAGATAGACGACTACTACTTAGACAATTAATATAAAAAGAAATATAAATATAACCTAGCGAATCGTCTCGGCTTTGTACGGATGCGATGTTGATATTTGTAATATCTTCGGAGATATTCTTTTTACTCACATCGTAGAAATACGGACGATATTGTTCTATTTATATATTCTATTTATATTCAATGGAGAATATAGTGAAGATACTTTATTGCATAAGGGTTATTGATATATTGCTTTAAAATCACTTGTTAAGTAATCCACTTTCTCCCGAAAAATGTAAGAAATAAAAAATGGTTATTGTGATTTAGTTCTGAAATGCATTGTTTACCTTTTTAACCGACCCAAAAGAAGAAGGTACTTAATTCGGAACGTATGTTTTCTTCTCCTCTATGCTCTATGCTCCGGTCCTAGCGCTCCGATTTGGTATATTACTGTTTAAATGATAGGTACAAGCGCATTCATCTGTATTTTCAGAATAACCCACAATAACCATTTCAATGTAAAACGTTGTTAAAAATTGCAATGAGGCTTATTAAAACTCATTTAAGATAATTAAGTGTAAGTTATCATAAGAGTTAATGCATTTAAAAAGAACTTACTTGTATACTATGTTTGACGACAAAAAGCATGCTAAGTGTAAATGATTTTTTTTTATGAAAAGTTAATGCTTTTTGTTAATTCATAACAAAACAAAAAATAATAAATTAAATTTACGTAAAACGAACAATATGATAAGAAATTGTATGATCTGTTTTCATTTCAGTTTGGAAACCAAACACAAAAGCCTAAGGTGACTGAAGTAAAGGGCAAATAAACTAAGCAGAGAACAAATTAACTTAAACTAAAACAATAGAGTTTCACTGTATTTGCATTCCCTCGCACATTATCCTTCGCAATAGTCTTCTGAAGTCGGAACAGTTTCCATTAACAAGTAATAGAGGTGAGATAATATTCACAGGAGTGCTTTACCGAGACAATTTAGTTGCTTATGCCTCGAACTTTGTACGTGTTCCTACAACTTGTAGCGTTAATGTGTTGATATGAAAATGATGGCTTGTTTTGTTTTTACATAGATATTGTAAAAATTGGATAAAAAAATGACAAAATATTTAACTTACAATCGCAAAGTAGTATTTAAGAGATCAGCAGACTAAATAAATAAAGTTTTTTAAATATGTTAATTATCCGTTGAGTTACAAAAAGTTAATGAAACAAAATTACAATACCAGATTTTATTTCCTTACTCTCAACATAGACATGAATATTTATTTTTAATGCGTTACGTGACTTAATAAAGACTAAAAAAGGTAGACTAAATGCATTTCTCATCAACATGCAAAAAAAGACCGGGGCTCCTTTGTCGAGTTGGCCACTTTGAATTTATACCGGCTCCGTGCCAGCGCCATTTCAGCTTCGGTTTTCTATTTCGCGAACAAAACTACTGTCGCAAAAGCAAATATGGTATTTGTTCTATTTAATTAAACTTCTAAGGATCCATCTTTTCTCTTTTACTATCGCTTCATTGTTCTTTAAAGGGATTCAAACTTTCCGTAAATATAAATTAACCTTTTGATAATTATATGATACCTTACCTATGCTATACAAGGTGTAGATTCGTAAAATCAAGCAAATGAAATGAATATGATAAAACTATTTTTAGCCTTACTTTAAATCGCTTAAAATGCGATAAGTTAATAGGCTATGTATTGCGTTAATTTAATGCATATGTATATGTAAGCGAAGATTTTTAAGAAATTTTCACAAAATTTTAAATCCACTTTAAAGCACTTTCATTGAACCTCACATTGTGTTCAGATGTGCAAGAAGAGTGCATTAGAAGATCCAAGGCACATCTATAAGAAAGTTATACGAGCGTTTATGCCTATAATATATATGCATCGCTATTTAAATTTTAAATTAAAGAAGCAAAATTTATGTCTAGCTTTTAGTTACTAGAATAAAAAATTAATTTAAAAGTCGTTTCATCAACATCATCATTAGGAGCCTTTATCTGTCCACTGCTGGATAAAGGCCTTTTTCAATGAATGCCAAGGCGGCCGATCATCTTGCTTTTAGCCATCAGGGTTGAACCGGCTACTACGAGATTAGGCATCTCTACCCAGTCGGGGTCGACCAACGCTCCGTTTTCCCGAACGCGGCCTCCACTCCAGACCATTATTGGCCCATCGACCATCATTTCTTCTGACCACGTGATTGGCCTGCTGCCACTTCAACGAGCTATTAATGTCTGTAACTTTAGTTATTTGCCGGATTAATTCATTACGAATTTCGTCCTGCAAAGAAACTCCGGCATTAGCGGGTTCTATAACACGCTAAGTAACGGTAAACTTGTGGACTAGTCCTACAGTTAAAGGCCACGTTTCGGTCCCGCAGGACATCACGGGGAGAGCCCATTGATGGAACATTGTGGTATCGGCGGCGACGTTATATCGTGGCTCATTTTGTTAAATGCAGCTGGGCTGAACCCTCCTATCTTCACTCTCAAAGTCGTTTAGGTGCACTTAAAACAAAAAAAGTGTCGATTTTTGAGATATACTTCTTCATTCTATTCAGAGTATTAATACCAATTGTCAATCAAGATATATGTAAACTACAAAGACTTGTGTTGAAGTTCAGATGCTTTTTAGTCCATACGTATATAACATAGAACCTTGCAACAGCACCCTTTGACTATCGTCTTAACATGTTAATGCTTATTCAACTTTCTTGTGAACCGAGAAATGGAAACGAGAACGGCCAAGAGAGGCACATTTCTTTAAAATAAATTAAGTTTATATTTTTTTTCAACATTATCACGTGCAACTAATCATTGTATTTAATATCAACAACGAATCATTGCAAAATTGCTTGATTACTCATTTTTTGAATATATAATGTAGTAAATAAATATTATATGAATGTGCATGCTTTATAGCCACAATAATGTTTAAACCGTGATTTTTAACGATGGATGATTACAGGCTCACTCAAAAGTCGCCCTCAAAGCCTATCGAGCAGTTTTTTTCTACAAATTCACTGCTTTCTAGCAAAGTATACGACATTGGTCACTGTCACTTTAATCTAAAAATAACTATCTAAATAATATGATATTTCGTGTTTTAAATGTTTGATTTTCATTATAATGATGACCGAGGTTTTAATTAGGAACATTATTGATAAAATTAAAGAATTTACATAGAATACTAGCTTTTATCCGTGACTTCGCCCGCGTTGAATACGAGAAATGTCCGCGGGGTGTATTTAAATACTGTGTATAGTATAATATAAACAAGGTGTCAGTATTGTATGGGTCTATTATTAGACACAAAGTTTTATGGCTTTTGCTTCGACGATGACGGATTTATATGTCGTTTTTCGAGATCTGTTCTTAGAAAATTTTTACTAAATCGGTTAAGTGGTTTAGACATTAAAGACGGTCAGACTCTCAGAAGCTCTTACTTAGCATTTTATATCATCATCATCAGCCTGTTTTAGTCTACTGCTGGACGTAGGGTTGGTACTCCAATGCGGGTTGGTCCATTTACCCTTCAGTTCTCTATTACTGTTGAATATTGGTTAAAAATCACAGTAGTTTCAGTAAATTAAGTACAAGAACAACTGGCAGCTGAGCTATAGAATACCATGAATATGCTACAGCAAGCTTCATCTTATGTTTCTGCACCACTACGTAGCTTCATTCTGTTAGGATAGTACCTGCTATTTAGCTATATATCAAATCATCATCCATCAGCCAATTGAAGTCCACTGCTGAACATAGCCATGTTGAGAACTTTTAAGCCTCATCGCATAATTTCTCGGCGCTATGTTCCTAGCCCATTGACTTTCAGATTCTACCTAACTCTGATGGCTGGTGACTTTGGCCTTCTTCCTACAGTTCTAAGTGTTATCTACCTTTTTGAATAACAGCAAGAACGGGCCCACTGTCTTTGTTGCGTATGTTCCTCAGGTATGAAACGAATCAAGAGCCTTGCAAAGATATTCGGTATAGGCGTTCAGAAGCTCTAAAGTAATTCCGTCCTCACCCGGCGCCTTTTTTTTAATTTGTTTCAGGGCCACCTCAATATCACACAGGCTGATGTCCAGGATATCATCACTGAAGTGTCGGACGAACTCGGCTCTCGGGTCTTCGGCCGAGCCAACAGTTGGTTCAGCAACCGAGTCGTACGTACAATCTCTGCCCTTGTCGATACTACGTGGCCGTTGTAAGTTTTCAGATGGCTTTGCCCAATAGACAAGTGCATTGTAAACGATTTGGAGCTTCGTTCCGTTTAAATGTATCTTTAATGCTAACAGTGCTGTGAGCTCGGATATCGTGTCACAAAGACTTCCAAATCCGTCTATTGAGTTGCCGACATGTTTTGGCGTCATCGGAAGACTGCAGCGTCATAGAGCGACATTACGCTAAGAGGTTTAGAGTATGGATCGAGAGTTTTTGTGGTCTATCTCTACAGCAAGGTCTAAATATTTAGATCCCACTGTATGGACAGCTTCTACTAAACTGCTGTTTAGTTCGTCCACCGCAAGTTCTTCTTTTGGACAATCCAAGCGGTTAGCCAGGTCAAGTTGAAAGTTCTCGAGGATTTGAATATGGACGCGAGTAGGTTGGAGCGTAGACTTCATCAAGCAACGCCTTATACAAGTTTCCATTAAAATATATTTCAAGACACCAAATAAGATTTGCCAGCCTATCAAGTGTAATTTTTCTGTTAAAGTTTCAGGAATGTATAAACTAGACTAAATGAGATCTCATTTAGTCTAGTTTATACTTTTAAGAGGAAAAAAGTCTTAGCCAAAGATTCAAGTTTTATGACAAAAATCCTGTTTTATAAATATCGTTTAATATAAAGGAAGAAATAAATGAATATAACATGAGTAGATGTTGGTTAGTCATTTCTATCATAATTTCACGCACAGATAAAATTTGCAAGAATTCATTAAACTTTTAGTTGTTCTTGTCAAATTTATTAATAAAAATTAAAATATAGCAGATTTATATTTTAATAATCATTCAAATGATATTTCATTACAATGTGCCACATCATCATCATCATCAGCAGCAGCAGCCTTTCTTAGTCCTGCTGAACATAGGCATTTTTTAATTAACGCCAAGACGGCCGATCCCTTGCTACTCGCTGCCAACTGGAACCACCTCCTGCACTGAGATCGCTGTTCCACCTGGTCGGGGGCGAAAACAAATGTCACACAGCAGACAAAATTTGTACTGAATGTTTACGTTGGTACATTATTAATAACCTTTATCCAAGAATACATTATTAAAACTCGTGTTTTGTAGGCATGTTTCGAATTACGTCTGTATTAATTAAATCGGTTACCAAATCAAAAAGTTATATAGTACTTACATTTGATATACAAATATCATCCATAAGTAGTTAAAAGTAAAGACCAAGTTGCCTTGATATGTTTTAATCTCGAGCATTAAACTATTATACCACGTTAATTGTAACATTTCCCACTTCAAACGGCGGTTGTCGGTTGTCGGTTATAATGGGAAATGCAAATTAGACAAACGGCAAATAATTTCGGTTTAAATTGTTAGTTGTTAGTTGAAGCAAAAGTACTAAGTTTTTAGGTACCTTAGTTATTAATTATACAAATAAACAATTATTTTTTTTTCTAACGTAGCAACGTGTACTCTTTTGAGTACTGGCATAAAATATATCACAGACTTGTGTGTATATGAACAGATTAAGCATTATTTGAGGTTAAACGACGCAACTATGCAGAATAAAAATAAATTACAGTGACTAAACTTTGATATTTAACAACATGAGGTATATTTATTATTATTATTTTTTAAGACAGATGTTATAATAAAAAAAACAATGTCAAAGACTTTACGTATAAAGTAATAAATTGAAAAAATTTTAACAAAATGACTAAACGATTAACTTCCTATTAAAATAGTAAGACCTTTTTTGTACTATTTATAGTTCATCTTCGATTTCGAAAGTAGTATCATAGTATAGGACGGCATTTCTTATGGACTTCTACTGCTCGTTTTCCATATTTATAAAAGTCCTTTCCAATTCAATTATAATACATTCAAAGCCCAGTTCAAGTGTAAATGGAGTAATTAAAATATAAACTGAGTAGTAAACAATTAGTTTACTTTCATTCCTAAATTCGATCCGAAACAATACAAGTTCCGAGAATTTGCATTTCCTTGAACATTATCCCTCACAAATGTCATCTGTAGGTTGAACAGTTTACATTAACAAGTAATTGAGGTAAGGTAATGTTCACAGTTGTGCCCTGCCAGTGACAATTAAGTTACTTGCCTCGAACTTTGTGAGAGCCTCCTTCTCTCTATAATGTTAATATGCGACTATTAAACTGATGATATTATCGTCGTCGTCGTTTCAGCCTGTCAGAGCCCACTGTTGAGCATAGGCCTCCCCATAAGTCGCCAAGAGGTACGATCCTGTGCCACCTGCATCCACCGACCTCCTGCACATTTGCACAGGTCGTCACTCCATCTGGTGGGGGGTCGTCCGACACTGCGATGGCCAGTACGAGGCTGCTACTCGAGAACCTTTCTTCCCCAACAGTTATCGGTTCTACGAGCTAAGTGGCCGGCCCATTGCCATTTCAGCTTGCTAATTTTGCGGGCTATGTCGGTTACCATGATTCTTCCACGAATGGCTGCGTTACGCACTTTATCACGCAGAGAAATACCGAGCATAGCTCGCTGACCGACTTGGAGCTTCCTCATACGGAAGTAAGGGAATAATTAGGATTAGCTGAAAGGTAGAGTTATTGCAATAAGCGTGAGAAATCACGTAGACGGTTTTTGGTCTTTTTTAATATTAATTGTAAATAAAGTTTTTGCCCACCAATCATGTTAAAACAAATACTACTTCGTTTTTAGTTTTGTAAATACTGGCATAACTAGAACTGACTACTTATCATATGTGACAAAGTAAAAGGTAGTCACGTATAAAAGCAACAACATGTGAATCTGAGCTTATATGTTTTATAAAGAAAAGCAAACCATAGTAATTTTCTAGTGAATAACGGCAGCTCGAAGCAAAACTTTACCTTAAGCCATAAACAGCGCTTGGACTGTGATTTATTGCAGTGTAAAAATGTGACTTTTGACCAATTTAACCATCTGTTATAACAAGAGGGTGGAGAAAGCGTTGAACTTTGACATTATTGAATGAAAGGACGTTTTACAGATTTCGTTGTGTCTATTTTACATTTTAAATTTCGGACGTTTCGAATTCTTTCCAACGGCCGTTGTCACGGAGTAAACTGAGATGTCATGCGTCTTGTTGCCCGTGTCTAGTTCTCTTCAATGTCCTTCATAATATTTTTGCAACGATAGAATACACTGGGCAACCCATCGCTTCTTATTATATATATATTGTGGAAAGACTTCTATATACAGATGGATGGTCCATCTGTATATAGAAGTCATCTTTCCAGAATAAATAGCCGGATGTTAAGCAATGTTTAAGTAAAATGCATACTCTATTGGGATGTCAATTTCCTCTAACTTTCTTGTTACAATATTGATAAAATCTTTTATTGGTACACAAAGCTTGGACATCAAACTAACCATAGTTTCATTGTCAGCAATATGTAGATTTTTCAACTGTCTAACAAAATGGCAAGAATCCTTTGCAAACGCGCTTGTTTGTCATCTGAGTGGTGTGAGGAGTTTTACTAAATGTTGTGTCAATTTATAAGTGGGTGTGTTAATTTTTCTAACAACAGGCCGCAATAGAGCATTGGGTTCATGTATTTTAGGTAACCCATACAATTTTGGGGGCTTCGGAAGTGAAGTTATTATCGATTTAACCTTAAGATTAAGTTTTTGAAGTGCGTAGTTAAGCGTTTTAGTAGCATGGTCAATTTTGACCATTGTATAAGTACATCATACACACATTACATCATCAGCTTGTGATAGTCCACTGCTGGAGATAGGCCTCCCCTAATACACTCCTATCCATCAGGGGTTTGGACCGTATCCTCCCACGCTGGTCCAATGCGGGTTGGTGGGTGGACCGAATTTTACATGCCCATCCGACGCATGGATCATCTTTTCAGACGATTGGGTGATCAGCCCAAATTGCCCTAGCCAATTAGGAAACAACAATGAAAATTTGTTGAGTTCCCGCAGGATTTGAACCCACGACCTCCGGTTTCTAAAGCACACTATGCTACGGAGGCAGTTAAGTATTTTCATACAATAACATTTTTGGTTGTTTTACATTGTTTAGTTGGTCTAATTTAGAATCATAATCTGAGGTGTTCATAATCCCCGTAGAATTACCTTTATCCGCTTCGAGAAATGATAAAATAAGTTTGATCAGCTAAAAGGCAATCAGCCGTCCTTAAAATAAATATTAATTACATAGGTCTTTCACTTTAGTCATAAAATTTATATTACAGAACGTTCACAAGGCGTTTCTGCTTTAATCAGCTTAGATTTGTATTGATGTCAAGCTTCAATAATTTCTAATTCATGAATGTTATGCTATTGCTCATTCAAAAACTTTAATACACTCTCTATTTTACTTCCATTATTTCAGGTTTAAACATGATTGATTTTATCTTTGTTGGTACATCTACCAAGCTGCCATTTAAGCTTTTTATTAGTGATAACGTTGTCATATTGTAACTGCATTGTAATAATATTGTTTTGTCTATATAATAGTGTTTTGCAACATGGTGAATAAATATTATTTAAATGCCAACGAGCTGTATTATAATAAGAGTGTACCGTTTATAAATGCGTCGTAACGAAAAATGTAGACCACGAATATAAAAAAGTTATGTAAGTATGTTATAGTGTAGATTTCATAGGATTTACAAGATTTTAAATTTGCTATGTAAATATGTTTTTTAAATAGCATGTAGTCTAAAAAATAAACATGCAATAGTAAATATGTATAAGTCGGTCAAATGGTTTTTGTGCTTATTCTTTAATATTTACTTTATCTTTTTATATAAGTACGAATAAAAATAGGTATAAACCATAGTTAAATGTTTTAAGGCCAAAAATTGGGATCAATTTAAGCCTTTAGGCTTGATTTAATTATTATGTCTGTCCCTACTCACATAGATTATAAAGACAGTTTAGTTACCTAAAAAATAAGATACTATTAATTGATTATTCTACAATTACTGTCCATAAGCCATCTTTAATATGAATATTAATTACATCATAGCCAAAAAAATCTTCAACAGAACGTCGTAGGCCCACCCATGCGCCGCCAAGAAGTATAATCCTGCGCCATCTGCATTCACCGATTTCCTTTCCATCATCAAACTGCTGGACCGTATCCCACCACGCTCTTCCAATGCGGGTTGGTGGGTAGACCGAATTTTTATATAACCAACCGACGCATGGATCATCTTATTTTGCCCTAATCATGTCGCAAACAACTATAAAAATTTGTTGAGTCCCCGCAAGATTCGAACCCACGACCTTCGGTATCTAAAGCACACGCCCTTACCACTAGGCTTCGGAGGCAGTTTATCACCAACTTCCTCTGTGAAATATTATAGCTTTTATCCATTTTCTCCTTAAAGTACATTTAAAATATAAATAAGAAAGATGATATTTATAGATTTAAGTAGAATTTATAATCTAAAGTTCTAAATTAATATTTATACATATCACCTATTGAAATTGTAAACGAATGTTATATCTTATTCTATTTAATGTATAACTAAATAGACTTAAACTAACATCGAAAAAATTACATTAAACCTTTTATAATAAACATTCTGTAATAATATCTGTTCCATTAATCTTGGCTACGCTCGTTCCATGCAAATAAGGCAGCTCGAGTCTGGATGTTAAGACATTTGCTTTACTCGAGTTAACTCACATAAGAATACGTTCGAAGTAAGATGCGCTTTATTATATGAGAGATTCATCGAGTTAGACAATACTGTTATAGTACTTGTTTTTAAAAAGGTAGCAAATAATTTAAAAATATTAAATCCTGTTTCGTCGCTAGATGTACTTTGCCACAAAATAAAGAAACTTAACACCATAGCGAATCTAGGTATCTATACCTCATTTCTCATTTCTTTCTCACCGCAATGTATATAGACTACATAAAATGTGACAAAAAAAGACTACAAGATGTTGGTCTATTAGACGGCGGTTTACTGAATTTCTTCGATGTAGGTAATTAACACTAAGAAATCTCTATTCTTGGGCGTGTGGGTACTCCAGTCAATGCAACTTAGTAAAAGCTTCCAGTGTCTACTACCATAAATCGTACGATTGCCAGTAATAAATATCTTAGTCTGTAATAACTTAAATCCTATTGACTAAACATGTACAACTGAAAGCTGTAAATAATCTTAAGCATTAAGATCAAATTTCATCATCATCATCATCAGCCTGTGTCAATTCACTGTTGGACATAGGCCTCCCCTAAAGCACGCCACCGCTTCCGATTTTCGGCTATTCTCATCCAGCCCACACCGGCCCCTTTGCGAATGGCATCACTCCATCTTGCCGCAGGGCGTCCTACACTACGTTTGCCGAGCCTCGGTCTCCACTCCAGAACTTTTTGACTCCAGCGGTCGTCAGTTCTGCGGCTTATATGACCGACCCACTGCCACTTCAGCTTACTAATCTGGTGGGCTATGTCGGTGATTTTGGTTCTCTGACGGATCACATCATTTCTGATGCGGTTCTTCAGAGATACTCCAAGCATAGCCCTCTCCATAGCTCGCCGAGCGACTTTAAATTTGTGGACCAGTTGAACCGTAAGTGTCCAAGTCTCGGCATCGTAGGTCATAACGGGTAGGACGCACTGATCAAAGACTTTCGATTTGAGGCACTGTGGGATGGGTGACAAGAAAACTCGACGAAGCTTATGAAAAGCTGCCCAGCCCAGCCGAATCCTTCTGTTGGCCTCCCCCTCAAAGTTGTTTCTATCTAGTTGGGAGCGTTTGCCCTAGATAAACGTACTTCGAAACTACTTCGAGGGAGGTGCCGTCAATTGTGATCGGTCCCGAATCAACGTGCTCGTTAAACATGACCCAAGTTCATCCGGATTAAATAATTTAATATTTAATCCGGATCAAATTTTATATTTTTTTTCTTTTGCATAAGCGCGACATCATCATCATCCTGTGATAGTCCACTGCTTGACGTATGCCTTCCTAAATACACCCCTCTCTATTAGGGAGTTTTGGACCGTATCCCACCATGCTGGTCCAATGCGGGTTGGTGGGTGGACCGACTTTGTATATGCCCATCCGAAGCATGGATCAATCATCTTAATTTTCAGACAATCGGGTGACCGGCCAATTTCCCTAAACAACATTGACAAAAACGGTTGAGTCCGGTTTCTAAAGCACATGCCCATACTACTAGGCTACGGAGGCAGTTATAATCCACACTAATATTATAAATTTGAAAGTAATTGAGTAATAAGTGTGTCGTATTCTTGTTCGAACCCTGCATTCCTCCTAGATCACTATTCTGATTGGTAAATTAAAACATCTACAAACTTCGTAGTACGTTACGAAGAAACTTTGCTAATTCCATTTATATACAGAACACTGCTTTGATTAAGCAGACTTAACTTAAGATGCAGTTAGAATATGACCTGCAACATTGTTCTTGCAACTTGGTTGGTGTGCAAGTCAGTTGTGTAAGTAGTAAGTTATGTACTTACAAGAATTGTAGTCTATTTCCGCCTCAATTCAGCGGAGAGGAGTCACTACTGAACTCCTATTTTAAGGGTACAGTACCATGCGTAAAACATAACATATCTTTTAACGAAGAGTGGACATATGGCATTTGCTATGTTTTTTATAAGCAAGACGTATTCAGGCCTACTCATAATAATATGAATGTCTTATTTGTCTCAATAAAAAAAGAAAGTTATTACGAAAAATTGTATGTAACTCCAGCACAATTCTAAACTTCTTACCTTAATTTAAATACTTGGAATATACTTTGACGGCCATGTTACTATAATAGGTAATTTACCTTTTTAAAATAAAGCAATATATCACGAAATGGAGCTTTATTATTCATAAAAGTTTAATATTGTTTCAATTTGCTCTTATACCTTTATGTCTTTGAAGAGTTGCCAATAAAATTGGAAGGACGACGTTAACTCTCAATTAAGCAGATTATCATTAGCAAAAAATACTTTGTGAGCTTCCAGTAAATGAGGTCTTTTAACTTCAAAGAAAACTCTTATGCAGTAAATATTGATATTAAAAGGCCTAGGTCTGCTGAAAAAAATATTAAAACTAAATGTTTTATTACTAATATACAAAGTTAAAAGATCTTAGATGCTTATTTTTTTGACCGACTTTCCAAAAGAAGGGGAAGTCAATTCGAAGCGTATGATTTATTTTATATGTTACCATGTTGCTGCTCTTCTAGTACTCCGATTTTGTTATTTTTTTTAAAATGATAGGAATAAGCTGTTATTTCGTTTGATTAATTTTGTGATAAGTAGTTGGTACATATTTAAGAAATTAAGAAAATTTCGGCTTAAATATCATAAACTCGTGCGATTAAATTGTGAACTCTCTCTCATTTGGTTGACATAAATGTACTACTTGAATTGGCCTACAATAAAATAATAATAAGCATCATTATTATCACCTGTGATAGTCCACTGCTGGAAATAGGTCCCCTTGTTACTCCCCTAACCATTAGGGCTTTTTGGACCGTATCCCACAACGCTGGTTCAATGCGGGTTGGCAATAATAATAAGCATATTAATGTAAAATTTAAAAATATAAGGTAGGCATATTCAGGTCACATTTGAAGTAATCAAGGTCAAATATATTTATTCAATAAGGAAGCATTACACTTTCTTATTGATTATCAAATAAAGTGGTACTTTATTTGACATGCTTCCATATTGGTTCGGAAATCAAAACCTAAAAAGAACTGGTGTAACAAACTCAGCGGGACTATTTTTCCTTTTTTTAATACATTTTACAGATGTTTACAAAACCATCATATTTTATTAGTTCCAAATAGCCTGGAGCGAACCAGGGTGTTATCAAGTAGTCATTACAACAATAATATACTGTCGGAATACTATTTCTATTGCGGGTAATTAGAGAAAAGAAGTCTCGATATTGACGATATGTCTGTCCAAGATCGTATATAAAAGACGGGTCTGAAATATAGGAAGAGGAGATCCTTTTAAGCCGCTACCCGAAACGGAATTCTTCTCGTGTGTGATAAGTGATGCATATGTGACAGTGTTAGCGTGTTGAGTGGCGTTATGCATCTACTCGTCCGTATGAGATATCGGGGCTGTTGTTGGGTTCACGTGAGCCATTTTAATGTTCAGTTGTTGTTATCATTTAGACGACCGACATCCTCGGCGCGCGTGTAGCCGCGCTCAGCGTAGAGTCGATTCCATCAGAATCGGCAGAATCCGCCATGTCATTAGTCAGACATCGACGTTAACAGCGGCAGGTCCGCGTTAAATAATGACGGCTTCAAGACCGTCACTCAGCGCAAGAAGCGCAAGAACAGGGCCTCACCCTGTTCTTCACCGATTTTTACTATCATACTTATGCACTACCCGAGGAGCGCGTACTCCGCGTTGTTATTAAAGGCGTCCCCAAAGAGATCCCCACGTCGGAGATCTCTGACTTCCTCAAAAAGGAGGGCTACCCCCTCCTCGCGGTGCATCGAATGCACAACCCGCGTACCAAAAAAACCATATAATATGGTTCTTGCCACTTTGGCCCGCACGCCAGAGGGCAAAAACATTACCCGCATATGTGGGATAGGTAGGCTTCACTTAGAAGCACCCCGTTCTAATGGTCTGCCTGGGCAGTGCCATAATTGCCAACTGTATGGGCATTCGGCACGAAACTGCCATGCTCGTCCCAAGTGCGTCAAGTGTCTGGGCGAGCATGGGACAGTGGACTGCCCGCGCCCAAAGGACAAGACCGCATTGGCGGCTTGCGAAACCTCATCATATGTGCAATGCCAATCCGCTGGCCATACGGCCAACTATCTAGGGTGCCAGGCACGACAAAGATAATCGGTGCAGAAAGCGCCAGTCAGCTCGTCGTAGCGGTGGGGACCACCCTCGAAGTCGGCCTTCCCACCTCTTCGCCCCACCAACGCGTGGACCCAAAGCCCACCGTGGTCTACTTCCTCCCCCCGTGCCCCTCAGGCGCCGCGACTCGCGACTGCCCCCCCACCTATGTCAGCTCCTCAGGCACCAAGCTACCAAGCGGCTAGTTCTGGTAGCAACCTCCAAATTCTGTCGGCCGCAATGAGCACCATCTCTAGGGTGAGGCTCACTCGTTTCGTGGACCAATATGTTGCCGCCGCCGGCAACCTCATGCTAAGGGTTCAGCTGTTCGAGAAATACAGCGACCTCGTCGATGCCCTTCAGGCTTAGCTTTCAATCGTAACGCTAACGACGGTCCGGGCCGATTAAAACCGCGCGCGATTAGAATAGTTTTTTAATGCGAATGGATTTAGGGACCAGAGAGAAGAAATCACGAACTTCTTGCAAGACCACGACGTGGATGTCAAGTTAGTGCAGGAAACATTTCTAAAACCTTCGATCTTGCGTCGATTTTGGGACCAAAGATTCCAAATTATAATCTTGTAAGAAATGACAGAGCCGGCATCCATGGCGGCGGCACTGCCATTTACTACAGGAATTTTTTGCACTGCGTACCGGTGGACCCACCGTCGCTTTCGCTCTTAGAGGTTTCAGTCTGTCGGCTGGCCATGACTGGTCATGCGCCTACCAATCTATGGAAGAGGATCTGAAATCCCTGTTTGAACTTGATGCAATGTTGCAATGAGCAGAATATAGGTGATCCATGACCTTTCGTCTAATCACCGCCCAGTTCTTTTCAGTCTGGGCACTCCCACCCAAACTTCAACCGTCCTTAAGACAGTAATTGGCTGGCAGAAACTAGAATCTAACTCAAAACTGTTCCTCCACTTTGCACCTTAGTGCCATCCCATCCCATCCCAGCTCAATTCCGTCGGGAAAACGAACTGGGCGGCTCATGCGTTCACAAGACTCGTCCAGGAAGTTGTCGAGGTCTCCTCAAAGCAAGTTCCATTGGAGGGAAACCAACAATGGAGTTTGCCAGACGATATCCTGGGTCTCTTGAGGCGTAAGAGAGCGTCGATTCGTGCCCATGACACACACCCCCCGTTAGTAACAGGACTTGGATGCGAGCGCTTTGCCGCGAGGTAAAGTGTCGTATTGCACAGTGCCGAATTTCGGAAACAGCTATAGAGAGCAGTTTATAGCTAAACAGCAGATAACGAGACAGATAGATTGATTGAAAGAATCCCCCCGCAATAGCTTACCTCAGATCACTAATGAGGAAGTCGTGTCAATAATCAAAAGCTTAAACCGCGTAAAGCCCCATAAGTAAATACGTCTCGATATAAAAAATACATTTTACTAAATTTATTTTGCGACAACCTATATTAACAATGTTACGTTAAAAATAATAATCTGTACTATGTGAACCGCGTTGCATTAACTCGCGACTCGCGTCGTCAATCTTGGCAGCCGATGCGCTGTTTGTGGCTGCCATTTGGGTCCACGGTTTCCTATTACCGAGCACATTACATTGCACAACTATTATTCTAGCGGTGCACAGTTACAAGCGTTTTAAATTGCGATTGTACGACCACATAATGTTAATGTTTCATGTATAAACTCTAAAATTTTAATGTTATTACAAAATTCTTCATTGTGGTCCCTTTTTACCGTTTTATTATTATTTCTATCTATATATATAGTTATTTTTAAGATAACACTAACTTCTTGTCTTTGATATATCTAAATCATTCTACGGTGTACTGTAACATTTAATGTCTGTTTCTAGTGCAAAGTCCTTGCATAGCTTTACGGAAGTTATTTTAAACGCATAAGACTAAATCTGAAATAAGGACAGTGCACACTGAATTGTATTGTCATTATATTTCTTTTCACATACACAGCTGATATAAACTACAAAAAACCCTAATTTAAGTATCGTTTGATCACATCTTTACTTTTTATTGTTACACTCAGAATTGTTTATGCATTTATAAGCTCCATTGTTCTTAAGAAATAAGCTATGCTTTGCTATTAATGCAACTACTACAGTCTTCATTTTATTCAATTAAAAATGCACCTGGCCAATTTCACTGTAATAAGTAAACAAAATCATAAAGGAACAGTTGTACCCGTTTGATAAATTGCAGCACTTTCACGCTTAAAGTGGAGAGGATCCGTTTCATGATATTCAAATTTTCATTTCGTATGTAATGTCATTGTGGACCTCGCCTCGAGCGTAAGGACCCGACAAGGAGCTATATCAATAAGCAACGTATCATGAAAATACACAAAGTTTATGTTCTGGAAGCAACTTACAATTCTAATTCTCTGGTAAACATTGCCTCAAGCGTAGTCCTCTCTCAAACACCAATCGAAACCCGCGGGATAACGACTATGTACTTTGTAGGAAATGTAAGTAATGTACTTTTGGAAATACTTTTAGTAGTTTATCATCGTCAACCCGTGTAAGTCCACTGCTGGACATAGGGATCCCCTTTTCGATTAGGGGGTTTATGGACCGTATCCGTAGTTTACATTCTACAAATTTTTATGCTTTCGTAGTAAGGATAGCCGGAAGCTACATTTTTATTTAGCGAGACGAGCAGGGTGTTCACTGCCATGTGGGATATTATAATTTGTTGATCTTGTGATTGCGCCGGCTATGGTGCTCTTCAAATCGGAAGACGTGTAGTGTGATTCGAAGAAGTGTTTATTCATTACTGTTTTGTGGCATATATAAACACCACGATGGTTTGTCCATAGGTAATAAGAAAAAAAACCTTTAAAATTGAAACAAATAAAGTTTGTGTCTCTTTTAATAAGAGTTTTATTTCCATTAGTCTTTTAAGTCAAAATAGAGAATATAAATCATGCATTTTAATTATATTTTTTATGAATACTGAAAATGAATGTAGGGGCTACTACAAAAAACTATATTTTATAAACTTTTGAAGTTTGTAAACAATTAAAGGAAATGAGAAGTAGAGTGATATAGATTAACCGGCCTTACCCACATAGTAGAATGTTATAATTAAGAAAAGAGCAATAAATAAAAATTTTAACTAAAAATATAACCGATATTAAACAGCAGGTAACAAAGTTCACTTTGTACGAAATTTCTCCCACCGCATGTTAAACCTCTAATATCTTTCAAGTTATTAGTTTAATCAACAAATAAATATTTTTCAAATTATGTTCAGCTACAAAATTTTAATACCACCTCAAATGTATAACAATGTGTGTCATTAGATGTTTCCACCGACTAGTTTGATTGTGCTTTTGAGAATCTTTTAAGAATATGTAAACTTACACTATATCACATTGAATAAGGTTTAAAATGCCCTTTTACAGTTTTTAAACATGTTTATATTAAAATGCTTATTGTGCGTTATTTTAAAAATGAAAATTTGCTATTACAGCCTTTATTGTAGGCTAATTCAAGTAGTAATTTTATATATTAAAATATACTTTTTGTCTATCTTTTGTGTGTTTGTAATTTAATCACACCGGTTTGTTATTTAGTACTGTCTTTTTTTCATAACTCGAATATCTTTTAAACTTCTCATCATATAATTAATAAAAAAATGGGACCAATGGGAAGCTAATATCTTTCATTAAAAAAGGTCTTTTGGAAAGTCGGTCAAAAACATAAACTCCGAATTGAGTGCCTCCTTCTTTTGGGTAGTCGGTCAAAAACTTTTAAAGTAAGTCGTAAAAATACTATTTTAACGAAAACTAAAAGCCTTAGGTGACTGAAGTGATGGACAAATAATCTGAGCTGAATTTCACTGTATTTGCATACCCTAAACATTATCCTTTACAATAGTCTCCAGAAATCGGAATAGTTTCCATTAACAAGTAATAGAGGTGTGATAATATTCTAAGAAGTGCTTTACCTGAAATTTACTTTGTTCATTCTCGTAAACTTGTACATATCCTAAATTTTAACATATAAAGAGTTGATATGAAATTGATGGAATTCAGTAATGGGAAAGGTTAAATTAAGTTTTATTTGTCTATGCTATTATCATCGTTAAAACTATTGTAAATAACAGAATTTTTTAACTTACTAACATCAAAGAAGAATGAATGTATCAACTGCAAGACTGGATTAAATTGAGTTAATCTTAAATATGTAACTTTCTTAGCTTGACATTTATAAAAAAATGTTATCTAAAAAATATAGTTTCACTTATTAAAATGGTCGTATTTCTCTTAATGATTGAATATTTATTGTTAATGCATAACGTAACATGCCAAAGGGAAGACGAAATGCAATGCTCATCAACATGCAAAAGAAGCCTGGAGCTCCTTTGTCGACTTGGCCACTTTTGATTTATACCTGGCTCCGTGCCAGCGCCATTTCAGCTTCAGTTTTCTATTTCGCAAACAAAACTGCTATCGCAAAAACAATATAGGATTTGTTCAATTAAATTGAACTTCCATGTTCAGTGCTTGAATGTTTATTTTGCACTTTATTTTAAAGCGCTGTTACGTTACAATGAATTATGTAGCTCTATTTGGAATTGATTATCACTTTAAGGTTTTGAAATATTTCGTTAACAAAGTAAAGCCTACGGTAACATTGTACCCGCTAGTGTCAAATTAATTTGTTTCTTTTTTATATACTGGAGCTAGGCTATTAAAGTTGTATACATATCTTGTGAGGTGCTAGGCCCCCTTTTACGGGGGGCCGTCAGGGGCAGTGCATCTATGGTCTTTAAGCACTGCAAAAAAGTAGTGTGAAAACACTAACGTGTTTCAGTTTGAAGGACACCGTAGTTAGCGTATTTATTGGTAAATAAGCCGTGGCATGCTATGTCTCACGGTGGGCAGCGTATTGATGATGTCCTTGGGATTGCCGATGTCTATGGTCGTCGGTGACCACTTTCCATCAGGTGCCCCGACTGCTCATCTGCTTCCGTTGGTAAAAAAAAACTCAAGAATGATAAGCAAATTAAAAAGTAGAGTGTCGACCAACTAGTATAACTTGGCAATATATGTTATTACCGTTCTTTGAATGCATTGTGTTGTCTTCACGTTAAGTTAAAGTGACATCAGCAGAGATTTTTAAAGATTGTATTATAAATAATAAATATGTTACTTATCGCCTTAAAACGGAAGTGGGGTGACAGAATTGATCGTAACTATCATGAAAAAATCCCAAAAAAATATAGCTACCTCATGCAGTTTGATATTCAATAAAACCCTAGAAATTTGGATTCGGGATACATACTGCAACCATTTTTCAGTTTTGTGGTTAATTCTAATTTTTGTTAATTTTGAAACCAAATTTGAAGACAAATGCCCAAAGTTTCCCAGAATTAAGATTAATTTGTTAAAGTATGTATCAACAATTATAAAATGTACTAGAGTGCCTTAGAAATTGATATTAAAAAGTTAGCGGACTTGAGCCGAAATCTAAAATAGCACATTACTTATTGGTTCATACATAAAACGAGTCAAAATATTAACCTCAAATTACCCGATTTTCGCTCACCCACTTTATTTTGTTAAAATATTTTTGATTCACACAAGTTCTTGATAGATTCTAGACATGTTGGCCATGAACGAGTGAGACAGATTGCGATACCACTTTTACCAAAGTCAACAAAAGTAAGTAAACATAATAAAATAATAAAAAATCTTTATCTAGTTTAGTTTAGGTTTATAAAAATTAAAGATACAATCAGCTTTTCAAAGTTGACACGACAAACTTTGAAAATAGTAAACTGTAACTAATAAATAGTTTAAGATATTAGTCTTAATTCTAAGAAACTTGGGTCAATTGTCTTAGTATTTGTAACTGTCATCCAGATATGTTATTTAGTAATTTTCACAAAGTTAAAATGAACAAAAATATTGAAAAATTACTATAACTTTAAAAATGGTTACAGTTGGACCGAATTTCTAGATTTTTCAGAAAATGGCCATAATTATCAAACTACACGGGGTAAATTTTTAATATTTTTTCTCTTGATCGAAACGATCAATCCTGTCACCTTGTTTCGGCTTGACGTTGACTTCTGAGTTAACCTGTATAAAAGTAACATGTCAAAAGTCATTTTAAAACTGTTATCTACTGTTATAGAAGAATGAAAAATAATATGGACGTTTAGATATTTGATATTTTCGACTATAACGAGACAACGCCGTATTTAAAATTCATTTTTTTAGTTAAAAGTTATCGTTAATTACACATCTACACGGAGATGTTAATTTATAGATACAAATTACTTTATTTCTTTTAATATTCATATATTCCATTGGGAGCCTTGATGCTATGCATAATTTAAGATTTATGTTGACTACAAAGACGCGGGTTGAAGTTCAGACGCTTTTCAGTCGACATGCATATAAGGTAGATCAGTGGCCTTTGAAACAGGACCCTTTGACCATCATCTTAACATGTTAATACTTATTCAACCTATCGCTGAGCCGAGACATGCTGACAAGAAGGGCACGGAAAGATACACTCCTTTAATTGAAGTTTGTTATTTAATTAAACCAAAAAGTATAGAATATAATGCCAATCTCCGTGCAGTAGCCGATTAAAGTTGGAAGCGAGCAGCAAGGGATCGGCCGTCTTGGCGTTCATGGGAATAGTCCTAAGTCCAGTAGTAGACTAAGAGAGGCTGCTGCTTACGATGATGGTGATGAAAGCTTTAAAATTATCGAAATCAAAAACGGTAGTTTAATATTTGACTAAAAAAGTAACGTATCAGGAATTGTTATAATTTAATTTAACCAACTCTTCAAAATCTTGGCTAAAATTTAATTAATGTATCTCTTAAATATAAACAATTTAAAACGCGGAAGATTTAATTTATATCGGAAATCAAAAAGCGGTAACATAATAGCACTACGGTATTCACTTCTATATGCTATAATATCTTTATGGAGGACTTGGAGGAGAAAGATTTTACAACAGCTAAGCAATTTATTTGCGATTTGTAAATAATACCTTCAGTATTTCACTATTCTTGCCAAACGGTTTTCTAAAAGTAACCTTTTCTAATAAATCTTCGATTGTTTTTTTTACCACCATCCTTCAGTTTGCTATTATTGGTAGATGTTGGTCAAAATCGCAGAAGTTTTAGTGAAAAGAATAGCAGCTGCGCTGAAAAATATCTTGCCGATGCTTAACCTGGCATCTTAACCTGACACCATCACTACCTGCTGTTCAGATAGTGCCTGCCAATTTGCTATATCACAAGGGTCACGAATAAACTCGTTTATATTTTCAAATGGCTTCCATTAATTCATATTTCCAGCCACCAAAGAAAATCAACAATAACTACGGTATATCAAGTATAATTTTCCTCCAGACGTCAGTTTTCTTACATAGGGAAAAAGACCTGTAAGATCCATTTTTAAAGAAATCTAATCTAATTAAGTTTATGACACTTTTGACTTTTCTAAAATTTAAAATATGTTTTTAAACACAAATTCTTGCGAAATAATATTAACTTATTTTTTAGGTAAAAGAAATAATATAAATTAAATAGAAAAAATTTAGTCATTCTAGCTATCTTATCACTTAATATAATATTAATTTTAATTTTAATATAATATTTTTAAGCAAAGAAAAAAACTGCAAGGTTTCATTATACTATTATAACTTTTTTCAAATGTTTGTTTAAAAATTAAAATACACTTTAGGAATATCGGATTAAGTTTCTAGAAATTATTTAAATTACATTCATATAAATGTCACATAGTTTTGTACTCGTGTTTGTAGGCTTGTTTCGAAACAGGCCTGTATTAATTATATCAGTTACCAAATCCGAAACGTTATTAAATACTTACTTTTGATATACGAATATCACCCATAATGCATTTATTTTTAAAGACCAAGTTGCCTTGATATGTTTTAATCTCGAGCATTAAACTATTATGCCATGTTAATTGTAACATTTCCCACTTCAAACGACGGTTGTCGGATATAATGGGAAATGCAAATTTGACAAACGGCAAATAATTTCGGTTTAAACTGTTAGTTGGGAATGTTTGTTATTTGTGATATAAAGGAATAAGTCTTTGCATATATTTTTTTACTAACAAATCCTTTTCAGAATCAAATACATATGAGAAAATCGTGGGACGTAAAAGTCCATAAAAAGAGTTTATTTTTAAAATCTATACAAATCGTCGTCTGTTACCGTAAATATAAAAAGTTTTAGTGGATAATTTCTTTATTAGGTTATTTTTTATAATAGTATTAAATCCGAGAAACCCCATGTACATGTATAGTATTATACTATAGTTTGAATGTTTATTCAGAAATCAAAGAAAATATATTATTTTCGTCGTATTTAAACTGTTTAGAATAACTATGAGATATCTTGGACGTAAAAGTCCATAAGAGTTTATTTAAAATCTACATAATGTCTTTACCGTACACTAAATAGATTTTTGATTACTTTTTTAATTATTACATAAGTGTGATAAAACCAATGCGAAAACCATGGCATGTATATATTAACTATAGTTTGAATTTTCAGAATCAAAATATATATTTTCTCGTATTTAATCATTTTATTGACTAGACATTTGTAAATAGAGCGAGATCTAATTGACAACTTTTACCAGATGTGTTTTACTTTCAATTAATGACAGTGTAGTAAATTACAATGGTAATAGGTTTTTAAAACGAGTCGTGGTTCATGTGTAATATTTTTATTAATGTTTTAGTTACTAACAATATGAAAGTAAAATTTCAGACGTTTCGATTAGGGTGTAACTTAAATCTAGACTGACCCTCGACCATGTGGAGTAAGGTCGAACGTGCTTTAAAATGCCAGGTCAGGTTGAATTATAAATGTTATGTATGTTCGTTGGCGATCAGACACATGACTTAGTAAGATGTCATCGTCGGATGGGTAAAATTCAATCACTGACAGACTGAATGGACCACGGATGAGAGTAACGATTGTGACAAAACGCTCTAGTGTATGTCAGAGTGACTTAACACAGGCTGGTGATGTATTTGAATTTACACAGTGTGTAAAGTAATTCATTGGAATTAAATAACCACTAATTACATCAAGATGAATAATGATTATGTGACTTAAACTGTTTCAGTGATTACTATTAACATCAGCTATCTTAATATATTGTAACTAAAAACCAAAATTATGATTTTGTATATAATCACGAAATAAAGAATAATTAGTATTTAATACTTATGATCTCAGTATAATAATAGTTATAATAAAAAACTATTTAAGGACTCACGGAAAGAATAATAATAATAGTTTTAAAAAGAACTAACGATTAATATCCTATTAATTTCTTTTTAACATTTCTCGTTTAACTTTTTAATGATTTCTTAACATATTTTAGAAAGTGCAATAAAGACTAAATATTATATATAGATAAAGACTAATTATTATAGCTACAAAATGTATATACATATTGAAATAGAAAAATAAAACCAGTCAATCTGTCTAGCTATATAATAATAGAAAACTAACGTTGCAAGCGATCGAGGACTGATATATTTAAAGGCCGTTAAAGCTATCCTCTCATAACCCATTTGCATATTCAGGAATGGGAAAATTCTTTTGCATCGAGGCTCGTCAACTGCCTTTTTGGGTATAGAGTAGAACTTGAAAAGCGTAACATTGTCTAAATGGCCGTTAGAACCATTTCGGGCCATGTGCATTACAAAATGTTATTGACCGCCACTTTAGCTCCATATTGTAGTAGTAAATACTTATATAAAAATTAAGTTATGGCTTTTGTTTACTTTCTCAAAGCAAAAAGTATAGTTTTAAAGTTTTTAAAGTTTAAGTCGTTGGTAGAAAACAAAAAATTCGGACATATAATGGCTTAGAGTTCTGTAGTAATGAGTTTGAAGATCATTTGAAAGCTGCACGTACAATTCATCAAAAGACAAATGCCTACACTCCTGAACAGAATGGTATGAGCGAGCGTATCAATAGAACTATTGTTGAAAGAGCTCGTTGTTTATTATTTGATGCGGGGTTAGATAAGAAGTTTGGGCGGAAGCAACAAATACTGCCGTCTATCTTAAAAACAGATCAGTTTCAGGTTTAAATAATAAAACACCGTGTGAACTTTGGATAAAACAGAAGTAAGATTTAAGTCATATTCGTATATTTAGTAGTCGGGTAATGGTTCATGTTCCGAAAGAAAAAACGCTCAAGTGGGATTCTAAATCAAGGAAGCATATCCTAGTTGGTTTTGCAGAGAATGTGCAAGGCTACAGAGTGTATGATGTAAAGTGTACTATAACGACAAGTAGAAATGTTATAGTACATGAGAATACTGAAAGAAAGAATATTGTAGATGACAGTATAACAGTTTCAGTTGGGGATACAATTCAAACAAATAAGTCAGGCAGCTATGTTGAGAGCAGTGAGAAATAGATATCAGAAAAAATTCTCAGAATGATGAATGCTCAAATATTTCTTCAGAATCTGAATATCTTAACGCTTTGACTGATTTGGACTCTACCTTGCAGCAAACAACAGCATCTCGTGCGATTAAATTGCAAACGCTGCCGAAACGTTATAATATAGACTTAATGTTTTACATAATAGTAATTCTTTAAATAGTCTATAATGAAGTCGGCGAGTGCATATATCTATATTTAAAAAATAATTAACAATTGTCATTTCAATGTACAGCATTGGCAAAAATTGCGATATGTTATGCGTACTCAAAGCACATTTAAGGTAATATAGTGTGCATGGTAAGGTAACACATAAGGTAAATGGCCCCTGGCCTATGTGCATAAAACGTGTCATACATGACATTTTGATTAAATGAATACCTCAAAAGATATTAGAGATTTAAAATGCAGTAGTGGAATCCACAACATAGTTACTTGCAGAGGGCACGTTGTCACGGACTTATATTGCGCACAATGTTTATATACTGTTTGAAGCCGGTTTTTTTTAAATGTCACTTGTTTCACTGACGACTTATGGTGTAGTAGACTTAATGGTATGTTATGGTAAACGTAGAAAATATTTAAATAATGATCAAGACTAAATCGCCTCGAATTAAGTACCTCATTCTTTTGGGAAGTCGGAATAAAATTTATTATTAAGCTAATTGTATTTTGTACGCAGAAATACTTACATGTGTTCATATTTCTAATAAAAGAATATGCTACGTATGCTTTAGTACAGGTTTTTTAATCCTTTCGCCTGGCTTCAATTGTAATTTTCCTACTCACAAATTTTAAAAACAGTTTATTTACTGTTAAGTATACAATTAAGTATACACATATCCCACCAACAAGACCCACCAACCCGCATTGTCCAAAACCCCCTAATAGGTAAAGGTGTATCAGGGAAGGTCTATGTGCAGCGGTGGACTATCACAGGCTGATAATGATGATACATACATGTAGTATAGACTATTACTTTGAAAGACTGAATTTAAGACACGTACTCTGTCACTGAATTTACTTTTGTTATTGTAATTTGCCTTGTAGTTTTTCAGAATATGATTTTTTTATATTGTTTGCCATAATCTGCCAATAATGTACGAGTAAACAATATTAACTCGAGACTGGGAAAAGTATGAGATTCCGATAAAACTTCATTCATATTTCAAGTCATGGTCAAAGTTTAAAGATAACATGATAGTTTCAAACTATAAGTTTATCCTGAAAGCGAGACCAGGTTTTATTGCTCGATTGGTTTGACCACTCCAAATAAAGCGCTTCAATATTTAGACGTACCATTTAAAATTGTTTTATACAAAAGCTTAATAAAAAAAGATTATGCAAACAATTATTTATAGCTTTGCTGTCGTACAGAATATAGGCTATATTACAAAAGAATATTTTTTTTAAAACATGTACTTTAACGAGTTAATTACTCAATGCCTACTTTTTCGGTTTTATAACGGTACTAAGCTTCTACACGGATAAAATCGCATAAAACTATTTTAGGCGACGGGAATTAAATGTAAATAAATAGACATTTAAATAAAATACCCTGTCTACACGTTTTGTTGTTAATACATTTAATGTTACAGACTCATTCAAAGGCGGATACAATAACAGACTTTGAACTGCAATCATTCACGTACAAAATGCAATTCCGAGCTTAACATAAAACTTTGCCTTAAGCTGTTATTCAGTCCATATTGTGATAATGTACGATATAATATTTTTCTATATTAGAGTTATACCTACACAATAAATTGTTTTGATATAGCTTTCAATGTCTAGTTCTTTTTGCGTTGTAATAAAAGTTGAATAACTTCATGCTTTATCTAGGTTGATAGAAAACAGAAAAAGATGCGACGTAGTATGTGTTTAACTCTTATTGTCTTTCTTATTCTTCACTCTTTTATCGTAATAATGTTCAAGATATTAACTACTACTTACTTACTAAGGTAAGACAGTTTATTTTCAGAGTGAGTAAAATAAAAAAAATCTATAGTTATCTAACGCTACTTTTTAAACAAAGCACAACTTTTTTTTGTTTTTGTGGTTTTATTGGTTTTTTTAGTGGATCTTTTTTGTTTTTTTTTTTATTACGTGGGGAAATCCATTATGGATACCTAGACTATCTGAACGATACTGCTAGGTTATGTTGGACTCTCACCGACCAAAACCCCACGATAGTCTCCGACGGCTCCATAGAAGGGTCACGGGATCTTCGTTTGAAACACTACCGCGGCCCTCTGCTGCTTGACTAAGTTAGTCTCTACTCAGGCATTACTGTAATGCCTTTAGTCTTTCCATTCTGCTCCATGATCACATCGGAGCTCTATCTAGCCGTCTCGCAAAAATTTGCGACTGCAGTCCACGACACGTCTTCGCTCACCATTGCCAGCACAACCACCGGTAGAGAGAGGTTCTACCCTATGTGGGCAAGGCTCAAGGCTCCTTCGTTCCACTTCCCACGCTGGGCAGACCGCTAGGGTATGCGTTGCAGAATTGTTATCTTGACCACCGCAATGGAAACAACGAGATGTCACCTCGCGTCCGATCTTACAAAGATACTTACCAAAACAACCATGGCCGGTAATCATCTGTGCGAGTCGAAATGTCAGTCTTCCCCCTTGTCCTTTTATGCAATCATCTTAAACGCACAACCGTCTTTACTAAGCCTTGTTTACATCACACATCACATCATCAGCCTTTGTTAGTCCACTGCTGGACATAGGCCTCCCTAATACACCTATCCATTAGGGGTTTGGACTCGTATCCCACCACGCTGGTCCAATGCGGGTTGTTTGCCAGGTCTCAAAGGCATTCTGTTTTTCCTTTCGTTTTAGAATATTAAAGGATGGCATAGGGCCGGTTTCCCCACTGTCACGGAGTACACAGATTTGCCTGTATACCCTTGCGTCCATTTGTGCAAGAATATCAAATGGGATAAAACGAGCCAGAATTGTTGCTGCTTCAAATAATATGGTTCTATATCCGCGTATCATCCGTATTGCCATTCGCCTCTGGACACTGTGCAGTTTAGACCTCAAGCGTCTGATCGCGAGTCTGTTTGCCCACACCGGCGCTCCATACATGGCTACTGATCTCAGTACTGCTCCATATAGGCGTCGAATTTCGTCCCACGGGCCACCTAGTGAATCTAGTGTGTTAGTGCAATTTTTGGACGATCACTCAAATTTCTAACTAAAATTAGATGATTCATGCAATTGACGGCAAAATTAAAAGCACGTCTCGGTTATCAAAATTGTCAAGGCCTAGGTACTGAATATATATATAATCTTAGAGTTTTATACACTGCCATCTATGAACGGATTGAGTATTAAGTTTACAAAAAAGATCTTGTTACAAACTTTTTAACATGGAAACTGTTCTGAATACTCAGTTTTATTCACTGAAACTTTGATTTGGAAAGTTCTTATAAAATTCATATATCTTAACGTTTGGGAGTAATAAACCAAATTGTTTTTAAACAGGTGACAATAATATTTAATTAAACTGACATATCTACGCCTTCCTGACATTAAGTGCAATTCCAGTGTTAAACTCAACTCATTGGCGCTTGGCCAAATGCCAATGTAACACCTAGATTACCTTTGTAATATACGTGATTAACATTAGTTTCCAATAGTATTATAGCATTAATGACTAAAGTTCTTCTTTCTATATTAAATTACGTTTGTGTTTTATGTTGCATTTTAGCTACAAAGAGGTTTAAACGGTTAAATAGATAAAAAATTAGATTGGTGTTAATTGCTTGTTATTGTTTACATGCGGATAACCGATATGGCATCATTTGGCGTTAAGTATTAAAATTTCCAACATAACGTAAAAAACTACGGTTGTTACATAATTTAAAAAAAAATAATGTGTTTCTTTTAGAAAATCAATAGCATTAAGCTAGTTGGAACGTCTGATGATTACGGGGAGAGTCGAGGGCAAGAGACGCATGGGCCATTGTCTCAGACGTTGGACTGGCCAGATATCTGAGAAATACCGCTCTTTTTAAAGCTTCCGATCGCCAAAAACGGAGACACATGATTTTACTCAGTAGGGGGTCACGATCATCAGCAATGAGGGTATCGATTCAAGAGAAAGAGAGTTGTTTACCTCATGTTTATTACCAAAGCAATGCCTTAATGAAATGAATCCCAAATGTATATGTGTAATTAAAGAAAAAATCGTTATATAAAACAAAAGGCTCGTTTGAATAACTTCGTTTTGTATTACTAATGGTCCCGACGTCGGTAATAAATATAAAGAATTATCAAGGAGAAATTCTAATAATCGCGTAAATAAAAAAAATAACTTAATGTATAGTTACAAACAACTTCGAATAGGCGCAAGGATAAAGTAAACAAAAAATATCCATCAGGTTTACAGCGGATAAAATACGAAATTCAAATACTACATGAATTGTTTTGATATTTTACTGTAAACCTCGCCCCAAGCGCTATGACCCATCAAGAATCTGTATGAAAATACAATTGATTAGGATAATGGATAATAATTTGCTATAAAACAACTTATTTTACGTTTGCAGTCCAATTTTTATAATATAAACATCAGCCTGTATTAGTCCACTGCTGAACATAGGCCTCCCCTAATACACCCCTATCTATTAAGGGGTTTTGGACCGTAACCCACCACTCTGGTCCAATGCAGGTTGGTGGGTGGACCGACTTTTTACATGCCCATCCGACGCATGGATGATTTTCAGACCATTGGGTGATCGGCCCAAATTGCCCTGCACAACTAGGAAACAACAATAAAATTTGTTGAGTCCCCGCAGGATTCGAACCCACTACCATTGGTTTCTAAAGAGCACGCCTATACTACTACGCTACGGAGGTCGTTATACTATGTAGTGATTTATAATAAAAGGACTAACGACGAGTAGAACACTCTGTCCTTAAAACGTCTTTAAAAGCTTTATCGAGTAATATTTAACCGTAAGAAACGTCACTCCCTCTCACTGAGAAAGTAATTAAAACTGGAAGGAAAAAGGGATTTCATTACCGTTCAGGCAACAAAGAGCGCTATAACTGATGAAGTATAGAACAGGTACACTGAATTACGGCTTACTTATTACGTAGCAAAACAAAAAGGAGACAAAAATTGTAAAAAATGGGCTTTTATCTTATCAGAAAATATCTTAAAAGTATTCAGCTACTTTATAATCGCATAGGCCCGACTCGGTTTGCACGGTTTTATATTTTTAAACAAAATTAATAGATAACTAGATTTTTTTTTTAATTTCGATAGGTATATCACTACATAGTATAAAATAAAGTCGCTTTCTCTGCACCTATATCCCTATGTATGGTTAAATATATAAAAGTACGCAACGGATTTTAATGCCCTTTTTTTTAATTTATAGAGTGATTGAAGAGGTAGGTTTATATGTATAATACATGCAGAATATTGTATAGAAAGGCTGATAAATTTGCATATTTTTCCAAAGATTCTTAACACTCACTACTTACTGCGCCAAGCGGGCCGTACACACACACGTACACTTTAACTCCAACAGTTTTGGTAATCATTCCGGCTAACAACTACCATCAACCTTTATCTCATCTCTTTCTCATCAATTTTTATCTCCATAATAACGATAAATGGTATTGACTTGCTTTCCAAATGCGAACACATCCACTAAAAAGTAAAGTTTTAAAACATTTATTAGCTTAAAATTTAATTTATTTAGTAGCCCTTATGAATCAATAGGATCAGTTTTAAAAATGCTTGTAGATTATAATTTGTGTTTTTATAAAATATTCTTATGTCAGTTACTGTTTGCTTCCTACTACGGTTTCAATAGTTACTATATACTTTACTAGCTTCAGTGCCACGGAAAGTTGCAACAAAATTAATGATTCTATGATTGGAGGTGGCAAAACCTAAGTTCATTGCTTAGAAACCAGAGCAAATTTAGTCAGAATATAATCTATATATAATACCTTTTTATAATAATTTTCATAACAGATGAGATTTATTTAGAAACTATGTATTCAGTTTAAGACTATTTCACTATTCAAATAAATTCCTCTTACTTCTCATACCGC
This sequence comes from Lamproptera curius, assembly GCA_029286875.1. Taxonomy (NCBI): domain Eukaryota; kingdom Metazoa; phylum Arthropoda; class Insecta; order Lepidoptera; family Papilionidae; genus Lamproptera; species Lamproptera curius. The sequence continues at coordinate 1,786,629 of JAGSMT010000086.1, forward strand.
ATAGTTACTGTAGTATAACAGAAACATAACCTTAAGCTTAAGAAAACTGAGCAAGTCTCCGCCAGATGTTCCTTGATTTGAATATGTACTTTATGTTTCTGCAAACCAGAGCGCTGAGACTCGACAAGAAGCTGTATCGATAAACAACTAATTATGAAAATGGTTAAAGTTTACAGTCCCATTTCACTTTATGTTTGCAGTTCCGATTGTGAAGTCAACGTGAACTTTTTTTAGACGACGAGCCATTATTGACAACGCGTACTTCTAAATATTAAAACAATGAATTTATCTTAAATTAAAAGGTTAGTTATAGGCTAGTTTTTTTCTTTCCAAATCATGTAAGTTAAAGCAATTTGAAACGTAGACAAGAACCATAAATCGATATACTTCTTTTAAAATTTACGTAGAATAAGGAATAAAAATGAGATTTTTATTGTAAAAAATATTTTGTATGTTTATAAAAAACGTTTTATGAAACGATACATATTTAGATTATAGTTTCTGTAATAGTGTTTTTATATATTTAATAAGCAAGAGAATATAATAAATTACGCATTTTAAAGCTTAATTAAGAAACATTTTACGCCAATCAAATCGCCGTCCATTCAATGATGAAGTAATTAAAACTTCAAGAGAACAAGTTAAATTTTAACAAAAATATTACCGCCTTCAAACAGCATACAACCATGTTGCGCAATATAAGTGACACGTGACAACTGCAAAAATTCGCGCGCTATATCTGGCCCAACATTTTAAGATCTCTCGTATGGTTTAAGATATTCATTTAATCACAATGTTGTGTATGACATGTTTTATGCAAATAGAATGAAGATTTTTTTAATTTATTACCTTTTTGTGAGCTTACACTATAACCTTAAATGAGCTTTAAACATTGCTAGTTGCTATTTTTAACAAGAATTTAAATAAAATGGTTATTGTGCGTTATTCTTAGAATACATGAGCTCGCGGACTTTGTTATAGATCAGTCTAATAAATACATTTATGTAAAACATACTATATGTCTATCTTTTACAGTTTTGGTAGCGTTTGCTAATATATTAATTAAACGTATAGATTTTTTTCGTGTTAGCATTACAAATATCTGATCTATTCCTGCCAGTATTTTTTCCTACCAAGGAGTACATACATATATATCGTTCTCATTACTTTTTGATCCCCCCGCGTAAAATGTAGTCAGTAATTAATTTTAAACGTTAATTTTAAAGCACAAGAATACAAACAATACATTTTGCGTTTAAAAACCTTATCGCGTAATATTTAACCGCAAGTAGCGGTCCTCCATTCTCTAGGGAAGTAATTTAAACGGGTAGGGAGAAAAGATTTCATTAACGTTCAGGCAACAAAAAGCGCTGTTACTGTTGAAGTATAAATCAGGTAGACAGAGTTACGGCTTTCTTATTAAGTAGTTAAACAAAAAAGGTATAAAACAGTTTTTTTATAAGAAAAATTATTTTAAAAAAGCCTCAAGTTGCTATACTTAAAAAAATGATTGCCTGTAAAATCGGTATGCGGGTGAAAGTTATACGTGACAACGTCTTTTAAGTGGTAGAATGATTGTAATGTGAATATTCATTCGTATAGTAGAAAAAAGATCAACCCTCTTACTTTTTTACTCTGTTTCTCTTTCTCTTAAGCAGGCCAACTGCGCACGAGTAAGAGAGACGCGTGCCTCTCACTTTCTCTAATGGTTGCTTATGGAGAGTGTTACGTGAATGCCTCCCTATCTTGAACTAATTAATAAGACGTTGTCACGACAATATATAAGGTAAGAGGAAGCATGAAATTCCAATTAAAGGTTATTTCAGATAGACTAACAGATAGAAGAACAATACAATTTTTTTATGTACTTACAACTGAATAATATTTTTACAATTACATAGAGAATCTGTTTAATTGTGCATGTAAAAAAATCAACGTTAGCGCCGATAAAGTACTAATATTACAGCCAGGAAAATGTAAATATTTTTAAATTTCTTTATTTCACTGCGTTTTTTTTTCAAACACAATGAAGGAAAAATTTAGAAGAATAATAAGAGAAGATAAAAATTGAATTACATAAAAAGTTTATGACATAATATGGCATCTTAGCGAGTTCTTGGGCCTGTAATTGTAAAATGCTAAGTGCTTAAGAACATATAAAAGAATTATAAATGGTAGCATTTGTTTTTACCTACATTTCACCTACAAGGCGACTGGTACAGAAGGCTTTGGTATGCGCATCAACAACGGGAGTTACAATACACTTCTTTTAGTACTTTTAGAAGTAAACTGAACTCGTACAAAATAATTAAGTACATAATTTATTCGTACAATAAAAAAATACCAAACTCAGTACATCACAAAGAAATTTCCTTAGCATTTTAAAAATCTATGTGCATTAATCTATAATTCTGTTTAAACTAGTATGGTCTCTTAGTTAAAGATGAAAAATATGAAAACGATGGCTTTCAAAACATTTTCGGTTATAAAAATTCTTTATAGGACTAAAATTTTGAACATTAATGATCAAAATATTTCTCCCCTGTACCTAATCGGCTCATTTTCACCCTTTTAAGAATTATGAGACACAAGCATCAATAGTCTCATCATTCTCGTTTTTATATTCTATTGAAAAAATTTCCTGCCGTATTGTATACATATTTTCCGTTTATCGTCGTGAAAGAGTGTGTATAAAAATGATTATTTTAATGTCACAAAAATGTATAGAATAAAAAATGTATTATTTTTCCTACAACGCTGGTCCAATGCAGGTTGGTAGGTGGATAGACTTTTTACATGCCATCCGACGCGTGTATCATCTTACTTTTCAAAAAATAGGGTGATCAACCCAAATTGCCCTAACCAACTATGAAACAACAATGAAAATTTGTTGAGTCCTCGCAGGATTCGAACCCACGACCTCAGGTTTCTAAAGCACAAGCCTATACCACTAGGCTACGGAGGCAGTTCATGATAATAATTATACTAATTTACACTAAATAATTTAAATTAATGACTAAGTAGTTGTTGCAATATACATTAAAGAGCGTGAAAGTTCTTACAGCGCAGCGACGATGGATATTTTCAAATTCTTTCTTCCAAATTCGAGTCTAGCTTTCATAAAGGAATTTATTCCATAGTAACTATAGAAAGGTTTATGTTTACTGTAGTAAAATTCTATTGCTTACTGAAAAATCTGTGCAGTAGCGATAAACACAAACATACATACATACGCGATTGGTAACTTTGTTTTTAAATATTTATAGATAGATTTTATCGTTTTACAGTAAAGTTATAGGAAACTGTCTTTCGCTGTTTAAAGTACTATAACTTATGTAGGATTTTGTTCTGAAGTAGATAGTATTGAGTTACGATGTAGTCTAAATGAGGTCAAAAATATTCATCTTCCACTGCCTGTGTTAGTCTCCTGCTGGACATAGGCCTAGACATAGCCACATAGCAGTAATAGATAATCCTATTAGGCAGTAGGTCTTCTTTTTTCAGGAGATTGTCATGGAAAGTACCACCATGGTTCGTATTTCTGTCACAAACTATTATTGTGTAAACACTACTTTATCTTCTGGTTAAAATTTAAGAATTGAATAATAAAATTGGCGTCACGAATAAATAAAGATTATTTTACTGATAATATAATTAAAACATTTTTACGATATCTTAGCAAAATATTCCACATGGAGCAAAAATATGTGGAAGAATTCGACAAATGTTTTCAGGTCTACAGTAATTAGTTTTACTTTCGTCAGTTGTTAATAGGCATTTACAACGTAACAATTAGAACTTAATAAATACACAGTGTATTTTTAAATTTACTTCATTATTCAGAACACTTTTCGTTTGAAAAGGTAGTTAAGTGAAAGCGCTTATCTAAAATGTAACGAAAACTCCGTTTATCGGCATACTCAAGACAACGTTGTCAAGTATCGGAGCTTTGATAATCCGATGGCACTTTGAAAAGTATTTACATAACCCTTGGGTGGGTAACTTCCTTATCTTAACGTCACGTTTGCTTATACTCAAGCGGGCTTAACCATCGTGTTTGAGTTCTCAGTTTTTTCCGTTAAAATAAATCAATCGATTTATTATTAATACCCACTCAACACGTAGACGTTTATACATGGGATTAATATCATAATATATTTAAGAGTCCACAATAGAAACTAGGACTTCATTCCTGGGATAATTTTCAGATTCGTGTAGGCTGCTAATGTTTTATTATGGGTCAATTCTAGGAAATTCATTAATTCGCCATGGCACGTAAAAACTTGACAGCGTCATCGAAATATCTGTTTTGAAATTATATGACAATGTAACCGGTCAAAATATAAACATAATTCTTTATATTTATTCTAATTATAAAGCAAATACAGCAAAAATACAATACTCAAAGCAGCAAGAGTAATTGCTTTTCTTAGTAGGTCTCGCCATGACTTTATTTAATTAAACAGATATACAGGTTTTATATTCTTTTTCTATGCATATCGATGACAAAATGCATAGAGATAGGCTATCTATATAGTCTGTCCTGCCTGACTTGCCACGTGCCTACGGCAGGACCTACTGGCGGTCACACAGTGCTATCAACGTTTCCAAGTTCTGGGCCTGAACTGTATAAATATAGACTAATTTCATTATATTATACAACGTTTATTACATGCAAAAGTGTAGACTTTAAGGAATTACGGTAGAAATTGTGGTAAGGTAAGATGCTATTCATCCTGCTGAAAGGGTACGATTTTCCCTGTTTTTCCATTTAATTACTCCATTGGGTCCGTTTAACAAGCCTTTGAGGATATTGTCTCACATAAACTAGATCTTTATATTGGTTTTTAATTTTAATATATAAAATAACTGATAAATAATAAATGAGAAATCGCCTTAAAAAACGCAACTGATAAAAGCTATAACTTTTGGTACGAATGTTATTTATAAACTACCATCAATATTAAAAAATCGTAATGTATCTAACCAATTTCTTAAAACTGTATATTTAAGCACGACCTTAAAAGAGTATTAAAATTACGTTCTTATCAAAAACGAGAACAAGCAACAATACTTTTTTATTACTTATTTTTTTCTTTACGTAGATTCCATACTACCTCAATGGATAATTAAAGGATCTATACTTTTTGTATATGATTTATTATTCACCTCTTCAGACAAAGCATGTAGGTAGAAAGATATAATTTATTTTGTTAAATTCGAATATTTTTTATACTTCATTACCTTTTAAACCTTCCCAGGACTTCCACAAATAGTTCAAGACCAAAATTAGTCAAATCGGGTCAGCCGTTCTCGAGTTTTAGCATACGGAGCAGCAATTGATTTTTTATGTATATAGATATATATATCTAGTTAAATTTATACTTTGTAATGATAAAATATGATACGTAGTCAATATTTTGACCAAGCATTAAAATTGCTACAGTGGAAGTATGATTAAACGAAAGACTTTCTGATTTTGTCGCGTTTTATTTTGTTTACAATTTTCCCTACGTATCCATGATGGTAACCATGGATTTAAATGAAAACTCTGACGGTTATTCCAAAACATAGAGATACAGACATATACTCACTTAGTCTGCCCGTGATCGGGAATAAATATATTTAAGTAACGCGAAAAATCCGTAAAATAGTGGATTTGATATGTACAAGAAGTGTATTTAAAATACTATATGTACTAATTGTAACTAGAGTAGTAGGACGAATGTCATACATAATATTGATGTATTTTCAATAACAAAATTTATAAATAATTAATTGACTACCGACATTTGCTTGAAAACCAATTAACTCTCTACTGTTGGAATAAGATAACGTGAGTAAAGGGATCATTCATTATTAAGTATGTATATTTTATTGACATTGTTGATTTCGGTTTTGAGTTGTCTATTTATATTATATTGTGTATACTTTATATGTTATATTCTGGACTAACCTACATCCTGCTTCTACGTCGGGTTTTTATAACAATCAATAACATTATTAAACCCATAAGAATTTTATCTTTGGAAGATGTGGCAATTAAAAGCTTTGTAAAAAATATGATATGTTATATTTAGTATTTTATACCTTCTGGCATGTATTAATTAAATATAAGCGCAATCATTAAGTTCAGGTAGTACCCTATTGGTTGCTTAAAAAATTATATGAAAAACACGATCCTGAAAACATAATATCCTTGGGTGTTTAGTTATAAACTAGATTATCTGTATCCAAAATGTTTTCATCTGGATATTTACTATCATTACCATCATTACAATATAGTGTTGATAGCTTCCGCATCGTACGCAATATCGTCTTAAACTACCAGTAATGCTACCTGAATAACCAAAATTATTTATTAGCGTTTTACTCACCTAGGAGAAAAGAAAATGTAATTGTGCCTATTCATTCAGTTCCTCTCCTGTCCCTTGCTGATGTAGCATTCCCTTTGAATTAGCTTCATTAGTCGCTTAGTGAAGGTATGATTAATTTTTTCTCCATTTTCTTCTTCAATTAATTGCTCTTTTATATTTCTTCTTTTTGAGAAATTTACATTTCTAATACTTCTATGTAATATAATGTAACAAAAGTGGATTTTCAAAGAAGACTTAATACAATATGTTTTTTTAACATAATAAATTGCATTAAGAGTTTTTCAACAGAATCAGTAGACCCATCAATGGACATAATAACAATAGTCTCTAAATGCGACGCCCATAGACATCGGCAATACTAAAAGTATCACCAACGGGCCGCCTTTTGTAAGACTTAGGATTTTTATTGTGAATAGGAAAATTTGAATACGTCTAGTGTACCCAGTAAATACCGTAGCTGCGATGCCCTTTAAACCGAAATCCAGTAATATTTTCTCACTACTAGTACTACCTACCACCAGTAGTAGTACCACCCTAGGCGGCCTCCTGAAAAAAGAGGACCTACCGCCACTAAATATCATCTCATTATCTCATCTGATCAGCCTGTAATAGACCACTGCTGGACATAGGCCTCCCCTAATACACCCCTATCCATTAGGAGGTTTTGGACCGTATCCTACCACGCTGGTCCAATGCGGTTGGTGGGTGGACCGACTTTTTACATGTCCATCCGACGCATGGATCATCTTATTTTTCAGACAATTGGGTGATGACTCGCCCATACCACTAGGCTACGGAGGCAGTCCACTAAATATAAATATATGAATTTTGTTATTTTAATGCCCTCATTTTAAAACAACACTTTTTTAAAACAGTTGATGCTACATTAAAAATTATGTACGGAGTAAATCTTCAAGTGCTTTTACTTGGTTGCTTTTAATTAATCTTAAAAGACTTAGTACATCGTAGAACCCAATGTGGAAAGTGAACATCGCTGTGAGAAATTTATTGCTAGCATTTCCTGCGCAGCCTCGGATTCTCGTATATTTCAAACCTTGGTTGGATTACATCCGATGGAAATAATGCTAAGCTGTTCTATAGATACAATCCAAAATAGAAGAGAAAATTCATGTCACGTTTTATACATCTTTTCTGATATCAAAACAGTCATATAAAATATTAAATAATATACTATGCTATATATTTTTCTAAGGAAACCTTTACCATTAGGTAAAGGTTAACTAATTTAACTTTCCTGTTTTTTTATTTACATTGGTTCTATGCCATTCAAATCGTCTATATAATAGAAAACATAATGTCATTGCTAAATGAACAGTAAGTATTGTGCGTTGTATATTGACTGTAATTTCGAAAAACATAATATTCAACTAAAGACGGTACGACGACGCTAAACATGGTTTAAAACTGAGAGAAGTAAACAAGATGTAGTTTGTGTTCTACATTTTATTACTACGTGTATTCTGCTTACATGACTCCTGGCCTTGAGCCAGTTTAAATTTCACGACTGCTACCAAGGTATTCTTGGAAATACTACAAACTAACTCACATGGCCACTGTTTTTGATTCAAAACAAGTGTGAAAGTTTGGTGTAGTTATAAAATGTGTTTAGATAAATTTAAAGGGACGTTTGGGAAACTTTTTTTTATCGAATATAAACGCTCGTTAAAAAGCAACTTTAGCGTCTGATTAAAAAATAATATTGCAAGACGTATCTGCAGAAAGCATAAAGAAACATTATATTAGCCCTTTAACCCGACAATATAGTAAAAAAAGTTTCCCGATGATTAATTAAAAGTAGCTTTTTTTATATTATTTTTATTAATAATTGGAAAATTGATTTTTATTATAAGTAAGAGTCTAATCTGATTATGAGCTAAAAATCTTTTTTAATTGTACTATAGTTAAAAAATATATATATAAAAACAAATGAGTTTAAAGAATAAAAACTTTGACAAGTACTGAGATATGAGTTTCCTGTGTCAACCAGCAAGTCACTAGTTTCTTTTCAAACTGTTGCCGAGATCTGGTGAAAAAAAATATCTCGAAATGTAAAGAAAACTTCCAATTTAGTAATGTAGGTATGTGATCAAGCTATTGTGTCTATTTTTAAACCTGAATTATTAAAAAAAACCTGTAGGTCTATGGAGGATCTCTGTTAAGGTCATAATTTCTATTAGTAGTGTAATCTCTCCTTGCCTTGAATCTTTAATGATTGCATTTCACATGGTAAATTTTCCGATCTAATGGAACATAGTAAAGTTATTTAGATATTCAAATAAGTCATTTACGGACCCCAATTTTTCAGACCTATTTGTGTACTGTCTGCGTTACGTAAAATTTTCGAAAAGTTAATCTTTAACTTATTAATATAATACCATTTTTACGCTCATGGTTAACTAAATAACAAACAATATGGTTTTACAATTAATTTGCCCTATCTATGTGCAAATTACACAACTATTCTATTAATAAATGCCGCACTCAACCTTTTGACTTCGTATTTGTGCCGCTGATTTCAGAGAGATGACGTGAATGATAAAGAGATGTTTCGGGACTCCGGTAAGTATGGGAGTTCCACAGAAATATATTCTAGGGCCTTTCCTTTTCCTAATCTACAAAAATGGCCTACAACACCAAGTTAATAACAATAACGAAATTGTATTGTTTGCTGATGATACATTTTTATTATTCAAAATGAAAAGCCGTAAGTTGCAATATGACGATGTTAACAATTCACACTCGAAAGTAGCATACTGATTTAGTGTCAACCATTCCATGTTAAATATTAAGAAAACTAAATGTTTAAAATCCCAATGTGATTGTAGATGGGAAAGCGTTAGGCCTCGTTAATTCGACTTTATTTCTTTGTATTATAATAGATTCCAAATTGCAATGGGGCCTAGGCCTAGGTGCTAGCCTCCAGCTTACTCGCTAGAGTAAGCTTAACTCAGCCATTTATGTAATTAAGAAAATTAGACAACTAACGGATGTTAATACAGCCCGTTAGGTATATTTTAGTTATTTTCACAGTATAATGTATTATACCATTTTACTGTGGGGAAGCTCGGCCAATATAAATACGATTTTTGTAGCACAAAAAAGTGCGATTCGTGCAGTCTGAGCCTCAAAGAATTCCTCAGAAAAGTGTTCACTGAAATTTAAGTAATGACTGTTTCTCCTAAATACATATTTGAAAATACAATAAAATTTTACAAACGTCAAAATTAATTAATTAAACATTGTGATACACATAACATAAATACTAGGAATAAGCATAAACTTGAATATCCAAAAACAAGTCTTCAAAGAACAACGAAATCTTTTATGTGGCAATGCGTACGCATTTACAACAAAACTCCAAAAAACGATCAGCTTCTATATGCTAATAAATTTAAAAAAGTTGTTAAGGAAGGTTTTCGTGTGCATATTATGGCTGTAATGACTACATTAATGATAACACACCCCGGTAATAAATGGTTCGCTCCATAATATTTCAATCTGAAAAAAATAGGTTGCGTTTTTAAATTTGCAAAGAATATTAAAAAAAGATACAATAATTATCTGACGTTATCATATCTAAAAAATAAATAATAATTATCTAAAAAATATACAATATTTCCGATCCGGTGGTAGATTAATTGACAATCAATAATAGAGCGTAATGCTTCGATATTAAATAAAGAGGTTCAACTTTGATTTAATTTAAAAAGACTTCAATAATAACTCCCTTTGAATTAGGATTTAAATAAACGTACATACGTTTCTTGCGATAATTTTAATTAGTTATTTTTTGTCTTTACTTATTTTATTTATTTAAACTTCTTGCACAGATACAATTATTCAAAGACGAGCTTAATGCCTTAGGCATTATCTACCAGCTAACCTAAAGGTGGTAAAGAGATAATGTGGTAGGTGCACTAGCAAAAAAAAATCATACACATATATATACATACAATGTATATACGTACACATATAATCATACAAATATAAGTCCTATAATTAACAGATAATTTAACTTTAGGAGTCTGATACTATTTTTGACAGATGTATGTACTTACTTTTAACTTAATGTAGGGTTAAAAGAAATTAAACGATATAAATGACAAATGGTCAAATTCGTAAATGTACCATCGAATTAAAAAACGACACTGATGGGAGCAATCAATTGCCAAAAAATGTCGGGAAGGCAATTTTTCAACTTAACCGGAAAACGTTTAATTAAGCCAATTCAGCGCGAACTCTCTGCTAACGAGCTTCACATTCTGATAAATTACGACAGATTGAAAAAACCGAAATATTTTTATACTATTGATGAGTTAACTGTGATGTCACATGCACTATTTATTGTATTGATATATTATTACCACTTATAAATTATCTATTACTTAATATTACTAAAAATAAAATATTTAACGCTACATAATGAGTAAACAGGACAACCGAGTAACTTAGTTATCTTATTCTTGGAAATTTTATTACATTTCATAGGTTAAATGACTATATTTCAATTCTATCACCAATCTCATCAATTCAATTCACAAAACAAATTACTTTATATATGAAGGAGCGCACGATATAATTCATGTATTTCATTTGTCTCTGCTGCTAAAATAAATTTATTAAAATAAATTATTCTAATCCATCAAAATTAAATTATTCCAAATAATTCAGAGGAACGGCTGTTCTTTATGCAAAACCCCGTTATTGTTTCAGTAGCACTCGCGCTATGCGGGCATGCATTTAAAACGGGTAGTTAACCGGAGCATCGTCTTCTCTCAAGCGGGAACGCGATATCCTGTTGTTTCAGAAGCCCTGGTACCTGCTATCTGGTATAGTGCTTAAATTATATTTTAGCTCTTTACCATTACTAAGAAATTGTTGTACAGTTACCTTGTTGTTAATTGATTTGTACCGGTGGTAGGCCCCCTGTTTACAGGAGACCGTCTGAGTGGTTACCACCGCGGTGCCTATTTCTACCGCAAAGGAGTAGTGTGAAAACACTACTGCGTTCCGTTTGAAGGGCACCGTAGCCATCGTATAGGGTAAACGAGACTTAACATCCTATTTCTCACGGTAGGCAGCGCGTTGGAGATTCCAGTATTGACAATGTTTATGGGCATCGGTGACCACTTTCCATCAAGTGGCCCCGATTACTCGTCTGCCTGCGTATGCAATAAAAAAAAAAGATAACAAGATCTTGAATAAATTTATCAGTGCCAAAATGTACATTCATAAATTCTATTTGTATTTTTATAAGCAGAAATCTGTGCTTTTAAAGTAAAAAGCCAAATATTAATAGGTTTTCTAACAAGAAAAGCTACAGTCTTAAAACTATCTAAAAGAAACAAAGTTTTTAAGATTTGAAACATGTCCTCTGCAAAGGCGTGATAGCTTACTAAAGTTTGTTTTCGTTCTACATTAGATCTGGGATTTGTGAGACAACGAACTATCAGTAAAATATGATTATCTGCCCTAAAATAATTGTTGTTTAAGTTTTTCATCAGCAACAGAATAGTTTTGTATCAATAAAAAGTGTAATAAAATTATTTTCTATAACTATTTAAATTTACATTCAACGTAAGGACTTATAATAAGTATATATAGAATTTTTTCAAGGAATACATTGTAACACTTGGAAGTGACATTTCTGCACAGACCTGCCTTCACCATATTAGGTCGCTTGATTTATTTTCCATTGTTAAATAAAAACATTTGTAGCATATGAATATTCGTCCAAAACTACCGTTATGATCTAACTTAAAGTAATAACTTGTATTTAATAGTCGTTTATAATGAAACAAACTAAGTATTTATAGCATAATAAAAATCAATGTGATGAAGCTTTACATGATGTTACAAGTTTAGATTACTGTAATGGTCGTTAATTGTTCAGTTTAAGAAACAAGGGTTACGATTAGTTCTTTATAAATATATAAATCTTTGCTACTAATAATAAAAACAGACTGACACTGGAACGTTTCATAAACTTTACTTTTCTTTAAGTGTAGACAAAGGTGAGCAGATTAGACATAACTAAGAGACGTAATTTCAATTAACCATTCTGAAAATTTTACTAAAACCCTGGCCTTTATGCAGTATTTGTTATTGTTTTCTTTAATGTATATCTGATAGAAAGTGGCACCGACAGCCACAGACTTTGGCAATATTAGTAGTGTCATCAACGCGCTGCCTACTGTGAGACATACGATGTTAAGTCTCATTTACCCAGTAAATACGCTGGCCTTTCAAACCGGAACACAGTAGTGTTTTTACACTACTGTTTTTGCGGTTGAAATAAGCATCGCGGTTGTATCGGCCCACACGACGCCCTGTAAAAAGGGGACCTACCACATTTAAAAATATATATGGCTATATAGTCAAAGAGAGGAGTAAGCTATTGGGAAGCCGATTGGAGGATTTATTTGGGCTGGGCAGCATTTAGGAAGCTGAACCACATTCTCACGTCGCTGATACCTTTAAGTCTTTGACCAATACATACTCCCCGTGATGAACTACGGGGCCGAAACGTGGCCTCTGACTGTAGAACTGAGTTCCACAAATTTACCATAGCTCAACGGGCTACGGTGCGCACCATGCTTTGAGTTTCTTTTTCGGATAAAATTCGTAACGAATTAATCCGTCAATGAACTAAGGTCACCAACATAGTGCATAGAATTAGCTCGTTGAAGTGGCAGGGGGCCGGTCAAATAGTAAGAAGAACCGATGGCCGATGGGCCGATAAGGTTCTGCAGTGGAGGCCGCGTTTAGAGAGATGGAGCGTTGGTTGACCCCCAACCAGGTGGGATGCTGATCTCCGTGCAGTAGCCGGTTCAAGTTGGCAGCGAGTAGCAGGGGATCGTCCGTCTTGGCGTTTATTGAAAAAGGCCTATGTCCAGCAGTGGACGAATAAGGGCTGATAACGATGATGTTTATAGTCAATGATATTACCAGACTGAAGCTTTTCGTTTTTGATG